>OY728138.1:880198476-880798476 GCA_963277665.1 Viscum album | reverse complement strand
TGGGTCAAATTACCCACCCTTATAGATGTTCCAAAGGTGACTAAAAACACTAACTATTGAATTTTTACAATATTCTCTATAGACACTCACCATTCGGTTATTTCAGTGTTGAATCCAATTGAATCAAACAGAGGAGATAATGAAACAATAGAAGAAAACCAGGAAAAATAGAAATACAATGATGCTTGATTACGATGAAGCCGATATCAATGATAAAGAAATCATGAAGAATAAATGAAACCCAACATGAAATGGGAAGAGAAAAATATTGATGTAGAATAAAAGAAGATGAAATCTTAATTTAGTTAAAAAAATCATGAGGAAGATTTTGGTTAATATAAATCAAATTAGATGCTTGAAAAGTAAGATGATATTCCTTTTTTAAATACTCAAAAACAAGATACAGATGAAGAAGAAAAGGCCCAATGAGAATTCAACATTATTTGTTGAAAATATTTTATGAAAATATATAGTGATGTGAAAAACACTGGTGAATAGGATAACCATAGAAAAAATGTAGGAGAAATGGTATATTGAAATAAAAGCACGAGACTTAAGAAAAATAATGTATGAAGAGAAAGAGACGAGACTGCTAAAAAATAAAACTTTTAATGCCTGGTATTGAATCCCACTATTAAACCGATCTCTCATCAAAATAAATAAGTTGTAAGTCACTGATAGAAAATAATAAATGTGTTATAGATCAGCTAGAACCAAAAACAAATAACAAACAGATATCCTATGGTCTTTCTTGGTGACTTATGGAAAATCTATGATGGAACTATCCACAGGCCTTATACATGGACCTGGTCACCACTATGCGTGCACTATACTTGACCAAGGTTATATACAAGACACGATGTATGGACCTCCAATGAGGGTAGACTATAGGGTTCCCTTAAGAGTGGTTGATGTTGTGACTTATGTGGCATGACTAGAATGCTTATTATATACAAAAATTATACGAAATCAAAAAGTATTAAGATAAAAAATGTAATAACAAAAAATTAAACCATGTTATTAGAAATAATAATTCTAAAATAAAATTAGATTTAATTAAATGATATGTAAGTTTAATTTGTCAAAACAAATATATATATATATATATATATATATATATATATATATATAATACCCAATTACAAATAATCCTACCATTTCACCCTTTTTTGACAACCACACGGCCCGAATCATGTTCCCGATTATCATGGGATGATGGCAACCACTAGGAAAAACCAACTAATGAATGGGATGTCTTTCTCCCCTAGTAAACTAGAATGACTCATCCATGAGTGGAATAACTACATAAAACAATGTCAAGGACAACAATAAGAGATTAATAGGCACCATAAAAATTACATACATCATAATGAAAAAATTTAATAGTTGAACATGTACATGGTATACGAAAATAAACAATCCAAACTAAAAGATAAGGGTAAAATAAAAAAATGGGCTAACTAAAACCCAATGGGTATGAAATACCGAAAAAAATCAAATGAGATTATCCCTATAAGATCAGATACCCTCCATAATAAATCATGATGGTGTTAATCAAAAATAGTCACATTGATACTTGGTTACCTTTTCATTAAATGTTGCCAACAAAATGAAATTTTAAAATTCCCCAAAGCACCCAAGAAGGGTCTGAGGCATTGATCCCATTACCATTTCATCATGAATCTATTTAAGTAATTTACCCTTGAAATAAATAATAAATTTTAAAATTTTGTTTAAAATTAAAACACTTGAAAATAAATTCATGTAAACCTTTAAAAACCATGTCTTTCTATTTGAAAACAAAATGTTTTCTAAGAAAACATCCAAACATAAAAAAACCACAATGAAAAATGTGCTAGAAATAACCAAGCTGAAATAATTATGTTGAGTGTATAAATAAGAATCATATAAACATATAAATAGAAAATTAATAAATGGGCATAATACATCTTATCACATAAAAATTAAACTAATAAAATGAATAAATTAAATAAACTAATCTGATAAGAGTAATGTGGACCTAGGTTTCTGACCATCATGTCTGTCTTAAGTGAGTGAACATGTATTTTAGTTATCTTTGCAATAGATTCTCTCAATGTCTTCCCCATGACCTAAATGGAATCCCACCTAGTCTTCCCACCAAATGGCTCACAGGTTCACATGAAAACCACATTGGAGGCTCACACGGTCTTCCCTACAATGGATTACACAGACACGCGGGAAACAAATGATGGAATCTCCTGAGGTTTTCCCTCTAATGGGTCAATAATTCCCTCAAACTGACCCCTCGATCACACTTAAGATAACCCATGTCCTACTGTGTGCTAAAACATCCAAAAACTTTTTTCCATATCAATCAAGAAATTAATTTATTCATTACATAAGAAAACATTCAGAATTTTAGCATATCTAATTTTTCATGGTTAAACCATTTATAAAACCTTTTTATAAGACAAATTAAAACCAAAACACATCTTTAAATTTTTTATAAAATATATGGTGGGCATAAAAGCCACACTGATTTAGAAAACCTATGGCATCCCGCTTTTTTATTATAAAACTTTTCATTACATTTTACAAATAGAGGATCTTTAAACTCTAGTGTCTTGAAAAATAGGAACATAAAACATGAAAACATAAAGAATTCATTAAAAAAATTGAAAATATTTTTGAATATTTCATCATATTTACAATTACTACATATCATAACCTAGAGAAAAACATCAATGGAATGGGTTAGCAGAAGGCCTAATAAAGAAAACAAGTGAAGTAGTTTACATGTGAACATGAGAGATATGAGAAAGAACATGAGGGATATCATAAAGGAATGATAAAGAGGCATATAATAGAACTAATAACTTGAATCATAACTTTAAAATTTTCTACAACATTTAAATTAAACATTCATTAAAATATAACCCTAGTTCTATCCCCAAGGTGTCATAAAATTTACCAAGGGCTTTCACTAAGGTATCGTAAAAATTGTTATCTCTTGAGATTAAATTCATTACCCAATGAATTGGAGCCCTATTAGGGATCACCCTTAATATGTCTTTATTTTCATTTGACCCACAAAGATAATAATAGATAATTTCATAATTAACCCAAATTGAATAAAATTAATGGGTTACATATAAAAATAACGACGATATAAAATGTTCTTAGAAACATGATCATTATGTCATTTATAAACCATGGGAAGGGAATGAGGGTTTTAGGTATGTCAATTCTAGAATAATATATATCTTTATATTTCTTGTTGAATACCTCTATAAATTAAATAGGTTTGTGTATTTACATAAATAAAATAGGAGAATTTCTTGAGAATATGTTAGAGAGATTTTGAGACGAAATTTCTACAACATAATGACTATATAACATGGTTATATAAAACCTTAAAAAGAGAGGGAACAGGGGTAACCCACTCATAAATAACTCATAATACAGTATATATATATTATAAAATGTAAATAATATCATGTTATGGATATTCGAATGATATTCCACATGAAAATAATCTTGAAAGAATAGAGAATATGTGATTTCTTTTACGAAAATTCTACCACCGAACAGAGCCAATTAAAAATTCATAAAATCATTTTATGAGCAAGCAAAGGGTCCCTCATCACTTGGAAATAAAACTGGAATAAATAAGGATATAGAAGAACATACCCCCATATAATAAAATGGAAACTATATGACATAACATAAAGGAAGGAATGACTAAAAGAGGAGGTTTAAAGGATCTGTTACCTTAATGAGTAACTTAAAATGATCGAAGGTTGGGACCTTGGGGGGAAGGAGGGCGCATTGGGAGGACTCCTTGGGATGTAAAAAGACAATTTCGATGTTGATAATGAAATTGGAATGAAATTAATGAAGCAATGGGTTGGTATTTATAGCAAATGTGAGGGAATATTTTTTAAATTTTTAAGGGACACCTCCTCAGTGGTATTTATAAAACCATGGGCCTACCCATGCTATTCATCACATAGGAAACCTCATAACTTATCTTACTATACACAAGTCAACTGGAATTATTACATCATGATTACATCATTAATGATGTCATTAAACACATAAAAACTTGAAAGTGAATTTTTATTATTAACGAAAAAACAAAACAATTTTTAAAAATATCATAAATTCACCCTAATAAAATGTAGAAGAAAGAATTAAAAAATGACTCCATTTTATGAAAAAAAATGTCTACTTATGAGATATTTAATTTTTACGTAAAAACAATATTTACTCAAAAAAATACTAATACTTAACTAATAATATCTGAAACAGTTATTTACATAGGTAATTATATCACATTATAATTCATGATACCTAACTTATATTTAATTAAGTGAGGTTAATATTCCATTGGTCACATTAATTTCAAAAGGGTAATATCACTATTCATAATTTATTATTCACTGAAAATTATGTTAATATTACTAGAAGATAAATTTCATACTGATCACAACTATTGAGGACCATATTTTTAAAAAAAATTCACATTATTAATTATTTAATGTATTAAAAAATAATTTAAAATACCCTTTTTTAAATATTCACCAACAATATGGATGTTCTATAAATTCATCCTATATTAATCTTGATATTTTAAAAATCACGAATTTTACCCTAATAAGAAATAACAATTTTATTTATACTGAAGGATTAAACAAAGTAACTAAGGCCTCGTTACATATCCCCTTATAACACATGCGTAAGACATAAAAGTAAGGTTTTCAATGATGATAGAATCTTAGTGCGGCTCATATAACACTTACCGAGTGGTGATATCTATCCACTTGAACTTCTCTTATAAGCGATTCCATTTAAGCTTAATGTGTTAGAGTTTGTCTTGGGATTGGTCTAGAACAATTCCCAAAGATGCTACCTCCATCTCAAGATCTGATAGATGGGTTTCATACGACCTGAGTCTACTAGATGAGGTCATAGAATCTTCTTTCTATAATTATTAACCATGATCATTTTTTATAAACAATAATAATAACGTTAAGTGAACAGTTTCCAATGGTTATACTGACCAACAATCATATAAAAGTCGAAACCCAATGGTCTCATTTTAATTATACTCATTTCATTAATTAAAGGATATAGTTTTGTAGAGTATAAAATAAAATAACACACGAATTCAAGAAACAAATATTATTCAAAAGTTCAGGTCGTTACATTCTTCCCCCCTTAGGAAATTTCACCCCCAAAATTTGAACTCATACACACTGAATAGAATATGTGGGGGTACTCCAGCCTTAAAGACTCCTCAAGTTCTCATGTTGCTTCTTCACATTTGTGGTTACTCCAGAAAACCTTAACAAGGCGGGTAGTCTTTTTGTATAGAACCATGTCCCTACAATCCATGTTCTGCACTAGCTACTCCTCATAAGAGGGGTCGTGTTCCTATTGTACCAATGATAGATTTAGTATATGTGAAGGGTCAGGTATGTACATCCTCACAAGGTATACATGGAAGGAATCATGAACATGTTCTAGATTCAGAAGAAGTGCAAGCCAATAGGCAACTGCTCTTATGCGATCAAGGATTTCATATGGGCCTATGTACTTAGGTCTAAGATTCCCTTTATTCCCAATCCTCGCGACTCTTATACAAGGTGAAATTCAAATAATGTCTTTTTCACCAACATCAAACTCAATATCCCTTATATGGTTATCGGTAAAGCTTTTTTGCTGACTCTGAGAAGCCTAAATATATTACTTGATGGAATGAACCTTTTCTATCATCGCTTTCACAAGATCAGGCCTAAGAAGCTTTCCCTCACCTGCTTCATCCCAACATGAAGGTGTTCTATATTGATACCCATATAAAGCTTCATAGGGAGGCAATTTTAATGCTCGAGTAGAATCTATTGTTGTAAGAGAACTCAACTAATGGAAGATGTGGATCCCATCCACCTTTAAATTCCATTGATCATGTTATCAACATGTCCTCAAGTGTTTGAATAGTCCTTTCAGATTAGCCATTAGTTTGGGGGTTATAGGTCATACTAAAATTCAATTCGGTACATAGATCGTGTTGATGAATTCTTTATAATTTTGATGTAAACCTTGGACCATGATCAGATACAATATAAAGTAAAACTCCATGTAGCCTTACCACTTCCTTCACATAAGTTCGGGCAAGTTGATTAAGAGAGAAATATTCTTGAATAGATATAAAATGGGTAGTCTTGGTGATATGGTCCACAATAACACATATCTCATTACTATCATTGGATGTTCTCAGGGAACTACTGACAAATTCCATAGTGATATTTTCCCACATAAATGATGGCATGGGTAGTGGTTGCAATACCCCTTTAGGAAGTTCTTTCTCTAACTTCACTTTCTGGCATACCATGCACCTTTAATTATAGTTAGTAATATATAATATCATAATATCCCACAAATAATGATCATGAATGTCTCTATACATTTTTGTACTTCCATGATATATAGAGAACATAGAGATATGAGATTTATCCATCAGATCCTTCTTTATTTATGGAATAGATAGAACACATAGTCTTGTACAAAATTTAAGTACATGTTCTCGGTCTATATTGAACTCTAGAATATTCCCATCCTTCACAGCCTCAAACTTATTTTCTAACAAAGGAGCTTCTTTATGGGCTCTCTTGATCTTCTCTAGTAATGATGGTTGGGAAATCATTTGGTTTAGGGATGATGATGTCCCTTCCCTCATAATTCCCATGCCTATCTTTACTCAGTCAATGATCACAGGATCTCTTTTAATCCTTATCATGGATAGAACAATAGGTTCCTTCCTTCTTAATGCATCATTGACTTTGTTTTCTCTTCCAGGGTTATAATGAATTGGACAATCATAGTCTTTAATAAGTTCCAACCATCTCCTTTGTCTCATGTTTAATTACTTTTGAGTAAGAATATACATCAAACATTGATGGTCTTAGTATATATCACGTTTATTTTGATAAATATAATTACTCTATATCAGTATAGAAAAAACTACATATGAAAGCCCCATATATTGTATAGGATAGTTTTGATAACGATTCTTCAACTATTGAGATGAAAAAGCAATGACTTTGTCATTTTTCATGAGGACACACCCAATCACTTTTTGAGATACATCGATAAAAATAATTATTCTTTATCTACTTGAGGGAAGAGTTAAAATTGATGTGGTAACCAATCTCTTCTTTATATCTTGGAAACATTCTTAACACTCCTTTGACCGGATAAACATTACCCCTCTTTGAGTTAACGTGGTTAATGGATTAGAATGCCGTGAAAAGATTTTCAAAAACCACATATAATATCCCGTTAGTCCATGGAAAATATGAATCTCAGTTATTGTTGTAAGATGAGGACACTCTTCTTCAACCTTTTTCTATGGAGGGTCAAATATGATTCCTTTACTCGTTAAAATGTTCCATAAGAAATGAACTTATTGTAACCAAATTTCACACTTTTTGGTTTGTTCAAAAAGACTCTCTTTCCATAGAGTTTGGAAAATAACCTTTATATGGTCCTCATGTTCCTCACAAATTTTGGAATATATCAGAATATCATCAATAAAAACTACCACAATGTTATCAACTTAGTCCTTAATGTCTCAATTTATCAACTCTCTAAAATTATCATGCCGATTAATATGTCTGATAGGCATAACAACAAAATCATAATTCCCATATCTTGATCAGAAGGCATTTTTTGGAATATTGTTTTTCTTCACCCTCAATTCATGATAACCAGATCGAAGATCAATCTTAGAGAATGATTGAGCACCATGTTGTTGGTCAAATGAGTATTCACTTCATGGAAGAGGGTATTTTTTTTACTTTGATCCTATTCAGTTATGTATAATAAATTCATAGCCACATCGAACCATCCTTATTCTTCACAAAAAGAATAGGTGCTCCCCAAGAAGACGCACTCGGTCAGATAAACCCCTTCTCCAAAAGATCATGGAGTTGTTTATTTAATTCCTACATCTCACATTTTCCATCATATATGAGGTCTTTGCAATTGGATGATATCTAGGTATGAATTCAATGGAGAAATCTAACACTCTTTCTGGGGGAGGTCCGGGTAACTCCTTAGGAAATACATCAATGTATTCCTAGACAATGGGGACATTTTCAATCCCGATACTCTCATTTTCTTATTATTCTTGACTGATAAACTCCATAATGAAGTATATAAGAAGTTATTTTAGAAAAATATCATATTTATATATCTATCATTGGAAGATAACTATATTTTTTCCATTCCGGGCTATTCCGATTTCATTGATTTTGTATTTTATCTTGGTATTATTCGTTGAGAGCCATTCCAAACATAGTATAATGTCAAATTTCATCATGGGAATGAAAACTAGATTTTTGATAAGATTATGATCACTATAGTAAATACTAGAGTTTCTCAACACTGATGATGTATGGATAATCCCACAAGGAGTCTTGAATTATAACTCTACTTTTAGAAAATCATGGGTTGATTCAAAATTTATTGCAAACTTGGAGGAAATAAAATAACATGTAGAACCAGAAAAAATAGTACTTTCTATATTTGAGATAAAATGAAGAGTACCATCCATAAAATCATTCAAAGGTTTAACACGAACAGTTGCGGTAGCAAATGCATGACCATTCTCCCTTTTCCTTTGTTGAGGCCAATGGTGATTCCCCTCCACTGCCCTCAGATTTGGATAGTGATTGGAAAAGTTCCCAAGTTGAACATAGTTATATAATTGGACATCAAGTAGGGTCTTCCCACATTCCCTTTTTCATTAGTGTTTGGGTGTTGAGCCTTCACCTCACTATGAAAATTCTAGGCGATATGGCCATCTCTTCCACCCTGGTTACACTTCTCGATCCTGAGCAGGTAGTTCCTCGAATGCTTCTTCCCATATTTGTTACACATGGGATGTTTCACTTTCTTTCATCCTCTTCCCTGATCAATGTTCCTCTATAGGATTGGCTCTATTTATTTCTTATTTTCATGGGATTTATGATACCAATACGTCTCACTAAACTATAGTTTGACATTTATTATACTCCGCACGATCTTCTAATAACTGTTGTAGTATCAGTTTGATATATTCTTACATAGATAAGGTCTTATTCCACCAATGTATCTATCCAGATTCCTATTCTAATAAATGAAAAATCTAGTAGTGTAATGTGAAGGAAATTTTAAGTTCATCTTGTAGCTTCCCACAGATTCATTCTCCTTCTACTTTAGCTCAGGAAACTCATTATCCTTTTTTCCTTATAGAACGAAGGAAATATTTATTGAATAAGATCCCTCTAAACTTTACCCACTCCATAGTGTGAACCTCCACTCTTGGCCTCATATTTTTAGTTAGTTCATTCCACTGATCAGCTTATCCCTCTAAGAGATAAATAATTAGTGTGACCTTCTCTTGTTTCGAACATCATATCACAGAAAATATCTTCTCAATATAGATAATCCACTGTTTAGAAATAAATGGTTCATTCCATCTACTATTAGTGGTTGTTGATGTATAAATGACTCAACAGAATGTTTTTTCAATCATGGTGAGATCGGTCTCTCAGTTTGATTCAAGTTATTAACCATATCGTGAGTCATTTGGTTTATCATTCTGATGAATGTTTCCATTCCAGCTTCCGTCATAGGGATGCCAGTTCATGGTCCATTGTGGTCACCATTTGCACAAATCCTCCTATTGCTAGCTATTTTCAATAATAATAAATCCTTAGTTAGAATCTTATTTCATTTATGAATCACTTAGCTATAAATGATTTTATATCATAAAACATCATGCTTAAACAATTACATTTCTCTATAAATCCTTCATAATGATTCATAAAAATCTTGTGATTAACCAAACATCTCCCCAAAGAGTTTCAAAACAAGAGTGAAGAAAGCCCCATTATCATGCATGAGGATACCTCAGGTCATGCATGAAACTCCTTGTCAGATTATTCACTCCTAGGTACATCTGTACCAGAGCCACATCCACTTGTTCATATCCAGTCAGGGATTTATTTTTTTAGAAACCTCTTACATAATATTTCAACAAAATACCATGAAGTTTTCCAATATTTAAACATTAATTTAGGGTTATTATAAAATCTTTAATATCCTAATTTACATAAATAACTAATCTATCCTTTTATAAAAACTATGACATTCCTAATTCTTATTACATAAATTTTCATTACATTTTACAAATAGAGGATCTTTAAGTCTAGTTTCTTGGGAATCATGAACATAAAACCTGACAACATAAGCATTATTTTAATCCACTTGATAATATTCTTGAAACATTCATCCTATGTATAATTACTACATTATATAACCTAGATAAATACATCAAAGGAAATGGTGAGTATAATTCCCAGTAAGGAAAACAAGTGAAACAGGTTACATGTGAAATTGGGTGATATCAAAAAGAACATGAGAGATATCATAAAGGTATGATAAAGAGGCATATAGTAGAAATAATAACATGAATCATAACATGATAATGTGGCAAAAAAATTTCATTTATACATTCATTTAACTTATCACTAGGGTATATCCCCGAGGTTTAATAAAAATTACAAAGGTTATTCACCAATGTATCGTAAAGCTTATCATCTCTAGAGATTAAATTCTTTACCCAATGAATTGGGGTAAAAACTGGGAACACCCATAATATAAATTAATTTTCATTGATTAACATAGATAATAATAATAAATTTCATAATTAATCCAAATATAAATAAATAAATGGGCTTCCTATCAAAATCGTGATGTTTTATAAAAAGTGTTTAAAAATAGGATCATTATTTCATTTATAACCCAGGAAAAGGGAAGGAGATTTTTATGTATGTCAATTAAAGAATAAAATATATATTATTTGCATCTTGTTGAATACCCATAGAAATAAAGTAGGTCTTATTATTCACATAGATAAAATTTAAGAATTTCCTATGAAAAATATAGAGAGAGTGTGAGACGAAATTTCGACAGTATAACGACTATATAGCATGGCGTTATTAATCATTAAAAAGAGAGGGAAAAAGGGTCACCCACTAATAAATAAATCATAATACTGTGTATGGATAGGTTAAAATGTATATAAAAACATTTTAGGGATATTTGAATGTCATGAAAAATGAAAAGGAAACGTGGAAGAAAAGAGAAGATTTGATTTATTTTAAGAAAATTCTGCTACCTAACAACGTCACTTAAATTTAAAAAAATCAGTTCATGAGAGCGGAAATGGCCTCTCGCCATTTTTAAATATAATGGATAGAAAAAAGGTTATATAATAAAAGAACCCAACATAATAAAATGTAAACAATAAGGTTTAACATAAAGGAGGGCATGACTAAAAGTGGAGGGTGAAAGGTTCCCTTACATTGAAGAGTAACGTCAAAAGCTCGAAGGTTAGGACCTTGGGGGCATGAGGGCTCATTGAGAGGAATCTATGGGAGGAAAAAAGACCAGATATTTATTTAGGAGGAATTTGGAATGAAATTAATGAAGGAATAGATTAGTATTTATATTAAAGGGGAGGGAATATTTTATTAATTTCCAAGGGACACCTCGTTAGTGGTATTTGAAAATCAGTGGGCATACCCATGGTATTTCCCCATGGTATTGAACTCATGGGACACTTCATAATATATCATACTATAAATAATTCGACTAGAATTAATACATTATGATTACATCATTAATGATGTCATTAAAGACACTGAAACTCCAAACTATATTTTTAATATTCACTGAAAAACAAAACATATTATAAAAATCTCATAAATTCACCCTAAACTAATATTGAAGCCATGAATTCAAAAATGAACATCATTTTATAAAAATAATTTTTTAATTATGGTATATTTAATTTTAACATAAAAACACTATTAAACTTTAAATATACTAATAATTAACTAATAATTTATAAAACAATTATTTACTTATGTAATTATATCACATTACCATTCAAGATGCCTAAATTATATGTAATCATAATTAAGTGAGGTTACTATAACATTTTTTACATAAATATTCAGAGGGGTAATATTACTATTAACCAAAAAATAAGTTAATCTAATTAGAATGTAAATTATATACCGATCACAACTCTAGATGACAATTTTATGAAAATCATTTCACATTATTAATAATATAATATATTAAAAAATATTCTAAAATTTCATTTTTACAATATTCATCAATAATATGGAACTTTTATAAATTCATACTATATCTATCATGATATTTTAAATTCACAAATTTTACCAAAATAAAAAATAACACTTTTATTTATGAAAAAGGATTACACAATGTAACAAAGGCCTCGTTACCTATCCCTTTATAAGACCTACACAGTACCTAAGAGTAAGGTGTGAAATGCTGATAGAATCATTACGTGGCTCAGATAACATTTCCAGAGTAGTGATTTCTACCACTTGGACTTCTCCCATAAGTGATTCCATTCAAGATTTACATGATGGAGTTCATCTTGGGATTTGTCAAGAGAAAATCCCAAAGATGCTACCTATTTCACAAGCTCCGATAGACGGGGTTAGTATGGGCTGAGTCTACTGAATGTGGCCATCGACTCTTCTTTCTATATTAATTAACCATTATCGTTTGTATTTATAAACAATAATCATAACTTAAATAGTATAGTTTCCAACGGTCTTATTGACCAACGATCATAAAACAGTAAAAACCCAACGATCTTATTTTTATTATACTCACATCATTATTTAATGGATATAATTTGTTGAGTATAACAAAAATTTCGGAAACTAATATTATTCAAATATTTGGGTTGTTGAAAAAACCGTCATAATGAACCAAAATTTATAATAGTATCCATGAAATAAATTAAACATTGAATAAAAAATAGGAATAAATAATTTTATTGGAAATTAAATAAAAAAAGAACAAAGATGTTTTTAGAAATTTAATGGTATTCCATGTATAAAACCATTAAATAGAGTCTCCAAACTCAAATTTCATTCAATTCTTGTCACACTCTTTGAATACCACCAAGAAGTGGATAAACCAATACTCAAACAGCTATTCTATACAAAATAAAATCAAAAATGCAATACATATCCTCTATCCATAAAAAACCAGGATTAGGGTTCCAAACAACCCTAGGAATCAAAGAGCAATAAGTGGGGAAGGGATAAGTAGAACAAATCATGAATATTTTACTTAAATCAAAGAAAGACACCAATATCTATATATGAAATAAATATCAAATGATAGAGAAGAAGCTCTATACCAAGGGTAATTTCTGAAAATGATAGAGGGGGAAATAAGGGTCAAATACATTAAAAAATTATAGGGGTAAAAGGTAATGAAAATTTTTTAAGGAGCTACACAAGGTATTATAGTTTGAAAACATCGTTAGGAAAACTATGTGCCAATTATGTAGGTTCCATTGTACTCCAAAAATTAGGCGACATGGTTTTCCATATGATCTCATATGGTTTTGTTAATCCTTAATCAATTCATGTGTATCTAATATGCCTCTATAGTCATGCCTCATGGTCACTACATTTAGCCGTGTTGCATTGAACACCATGCGCAAACTGGGAAAACACCTATGAAACTATTCAACGGGTTTCCCTAATAGGCTACCATGTTTGGACAAACAATGCTCAAACCATGCACATATGACTACATCATCCCAAAACATCGATTTATAACTCGATGTAACCAGAAACTCTATAACCAAATAAAAGTATAAATAAAACTCAAAATTACATATACCATTGGGTATATTGGTGTCACAATTTAATTTATCTATATCCTAGTTCACTTCAAAAAATATAATTTTAATACTAACCAAGTAAATTTTGTCTCTTAAATCATGATGATTAATTATCATATTTATGATTCACTGTTTTTTTAACCATTTCCCTTTCCATGTTTATCAAATGATGGTGGGATTTTATAATAGTAATAAAATTAGTCCTATTTTTTAAAAAAACTACATCACGGTTTGAAAAATAAAATGAAACATGACCATTTTTTCGTAACACATCATGGTTCTGTGAAATCATTTTTCCCAAGTCTCTTCACATATTTAAAAATAAATATAAATGATGTTGATGTGGATTTGATTCCAACTATAGGTTTTAGGGGGAATAATTATCATCTTGACACAATTGAGAGCTTGAAAAAAAAAACCAATTCATTCCTTATAATCATTAAATAAATTTCAATAGAATATAATAAATGAATAATTTGTACTACTTTATCTATAAATATGATGGGTATAATATATTTTATATTTTCATGATAGTGACCACTAAGAAGAAACCATAATACTCCATCTTATATGGTTATCCATGAGCTAAATTAATGACCTAATGTTTTTAAACAACCATGTCTAATTTATAGTTAGTCGGAAATGTTCTCAAAAAATAGAGGGTGGTGAAGGAAAATAAATTTTGATTTAAGGAGTCTCAAAGTTATTACATCATTTTATAACTACATTATAAATATTTTTTTTACAACCATTAGAATATTTGTATTGGCCTCTATGGACCTAAAATATTTCTAAAATTATGAGCCTATTTTTTGGATTATTTAATAAGAATTTATTAGGTTAAAATCCTTCTAACCTTTATCCCTAAAAGATTAAACGATTAATTTTGTATATGAGATTATCAATACATCGTTAAATTATGATAAAATTGAATCTGATATCTTATAATAGGATAAATATTTAAGGTCCCATATATTTGTAAAATATAAACACCTCCATGTGTTAAACCACTGTATAGTAACCCTCAGTACATCATGGTAAAAACTATTTCTGTGCACAATGTGGTTTAAAGAACAATGAAGTGGTTTGATCTTTAGTGCATATTTATAACAAGTTGATGTCATGTAATGTTTCCATTCTCACCATAATACCAACAAACACTAACACCACCACCTACACCTCTTCTCTCATCAAATCATCCTACACTTCAATCATTATAACTTCCACCACTATTGTATCCCTTTCCCTAGTAACTATATATATCCATATGACCCATGTCACTATTGGTATAATATGTTTCACTTGCATAACATATTTTACCACCATTAATTTCACCCCTACATAATCTCCCATATCCACCGCCACAACCTTTATAGGGGAATTTATCACAGGATCAGCAAAGACCACCACATGATACACATCTACTTTCATCCAATCTTCCAAAACATACAGCTATATTTTCACCCATTCCATTATCTCTCCAAATATCCTCTATTTTGGAATCCTTGGGATGATGTTATTGGTGACTGTGGTAATAAATTCATTACTGATCTTAATGATCTACACAATTTCATCCCCCCATATAAGATTCAAAAACTGAATGATATAATAGAGGACTGGTGAATTAACAACCCATTTTATCTCCATTAGGGGGTGATAAAATTCAAACCCTTCACATCCATGAAACATTCTATGGTTCCCATAAACTTATCTATCAATTTATCAAAAATTAAAAACATAAATCAAATTAAAACCCTATCATAACGTAATAATGAAGAACCCTCCATCTCAATCACATCATCATCATCGTCATTATTAATATATAATTCATTATACAAAAATTACTAATATTATGACTTAGTTGTTAATTTTTTATAATTATTTCATTTACCTGTGTCACACTATTTATTATAAAATTAATTATTGTTTAATTTAATTATTTGGGGGATAATTATAATGAAAATACATATTATTTGGTATTTTAATATTAATTATATTAATAAATTAGTCATCAATGTAATTACATGGGGTAAAACCATAAGTAATGAAAGTATTTTTTATTTAATGTTATATTATTAATGAGAAAAAACTCAAAAAATGAATTGGTTAACCAAATCATATTCAGAAAAAAAATTAAGGAGAAAGAAAGGTGTAATGATTATCAATGGTGAAATGAGCTTTCACCAGAACAAGATGTTGTGAAAAAATACAAATGTAAATGGAAATTTAACCTACATATCATCATGTAAAGTCTCTAACATCAAAATCATGCACATATCCTCTAAAATATATATTTGAAACTATTTTTTTTCATAACTGTAAATACACTAACCCAAATAGCCAAGAGTTTGGGGTTACCTTATTAAATTAGCACAATTAAAAAGGAATCGAATCCCGAAGGACCAAATAGTTTAGCAGTTTTGGGAAACCAGATACATATACTTTATTATTTCATTACACCATAAAATATAATATACAACTTGAAAACTAATTTGGAAACACCATTATGCTCCTAGATTAACCTTTTATATAAATCATAATAAACGTCTTCGAATCTGGGGGATTAATGAAACATAAGAAATGAGTGAGATCAGATGATTAGTAAGGCAATGAATATTATTAAATATATCATAAATAATCGTAAATAATTATTGAAAGAGAAATTAACTAAAATCATTATAACTAATCAACAACATGAGCATAATATGGAAGGAAAAAATTATAATAAAATAATTCCATACAAATAATCCCATTAAAATGAAACATAACCATTATTGTTCTAATAAGAAGAATAATATCCGTGAATATTAATAAATTGTCTCATAATGATGGAATGAATATTATGGAAAATCATAAAAATACCACCAATTCTTTGTCCAAGACACCATACATAAACAAGTAAACCCTCTACATTCACAAAATCTAGTTTGTCTTATGATACCTACCATTCAATCAAGGGCATGCAGCGGGCCCTACCCATAACATACTATGTCAAATTAATTCTTCATATTAATGGGTTGAAACATATTAAACATAAAAACCAATATTTAAACAAGCATATGAAATGTGAATAATTTTCCCAGCCTACAAACATAATCACAATCCATCCAGATTAATATAGTGAATTCTATCAATATTATATATCTCCAATAAAACTGATAATAAACCAATAAATAATATATTTTATGTATTATAAAAATATATCAACATTAATAAATCATAATATCCATAAAATAATATTGATATAGATGAAAATACATTATATGATATCATTGATGAAATATTGACGAAAAATACACTTTTTTACTTTGATAATCAATTATTTTAAAAATTCTATAAAGTTGTGAGAAAAATTTTTATTTGAAAATAATACTGAAATATTTTAAATAAATATTCAAAAAATTATGGAATTTTGAATTTGGTAAATTCCACTCATTCTGTATTGCTAAATTAAATAGTTTCTATGTATTTTTGTCTGAAAATTTACAAAGTACCTCGTTCGGAATACAAAAAAATATTCCTCTAAACAAAATTTGTAAAAACATAAAATCATGGATAAATGTGGATTTAAATATTAATATGATAATATTAATAATTTTTTTGATAATTTCATTAGAAAACATGAACATGGGAGAGAGAATAATTTCAATGGAAACATAAACATATTCAATACATGATAATGATGAGATTGTGAAATAAACTCATACCTAAATTCCAATTTACACTATATGTCTCTAAAAATAATGTATAATGGTTTTAAACAAGGTATTAAATTATACTATAATCATTATATCATATATGAACCCTAAAAATATTTTACCACTGATTTAAAAATAGTATTTTATTCATTTCACAATTTCAGGTGTTAATTGCCTTATTTTCTCATATGGGTTCTGTGATGAAATTTCTTGTACTTGCACATATTATATAGTTAAATCATATCCCTATATATATATTAATGTTTTAATATAATATTTAATCATTATTTTCATTTTATAAACTTTCTGGAAGTTTGGATTTTGAAAATGATTGACATCTTCTGGTGGAGACGATAGGTTGTACATATGCATGTTTTTTAGTACCATTCCCTTAACGAAAAATGTATATAGAAATTGATTATATATTAAATTTTAAAAATTAATACCAATTCATAAGTATGAAATATATCTATTATTTCCATAATTATTAACATACATGTAAATTGATTATTGAAATCAAATTACATCACTATATAGAGATAGTAATCCATATGTACATTTGATCCATAATTTCAATTTTCAAAGGATAAGTAAAAGGTGGAATATGTTTAAACATAATCATAAAAATTTATCATATGTGTTACAATACATGAGATATTAATTTTTAATTTCAATAATTGATGAGAATGAAGTTGAAGTATGAAATAAACATGAATGAGTTTGTAAAAATGATTACCTATTCTTTGATGGACTTCCTTTAGATGTCCTCTTAAGGAATCTCACGCTGATATATACGTAAGAAAAATACCTAAAGAACATGGATAACTATGTTTGGAATATAAATTTGTATAGTTTTTTGGAGATAGAAGCATAAAAATTGTGTGAAAAATTGATGGAGGAGGTTCACTGTAAAAAATGAGGCAAGGGGAACTTTTGTAAATTCAAAAATGATTAAATTATAATAAATTTATTGTCTTTACAAATAACACAAAATGTCCCTGTATTTGATTATAATATAATATATGTTTATAATATCATCCAAAAATATATTTTAGACATGTTTTGGTGTTCTGTTAAACATTATCATTTTTATTAACTCTTATTAAACCTATTATAAATTTAACTAGAGTAATAAAAGTTTTCATAATAAAATGGTTATAATTTCAAATAGTTGGTTTATGTTAAGCCATAAAAGGAAAATTTAAGAAATTTTAAACTTTAATAATCTTTATTTATACATTTTTAATATTCCAATAACTTTTACTAAAATTATTAAAATATTAAACCCCTAAATGTCATTTTTTTCAATTATAATAATATTCCCTAATTTGATATTTTTTAAATCAATACAGAATGTAAAATTTTAAAAAACTATTTTATTATATCCCTAAAAATTTAATTGAATCTCTATAATTCGTTTATATCATTTAATATGTAATCAAATATAATTTTTAATATTTTTTTAATGATCTATTTTATTTTTTAGTTAATGGAATAATTAATATGTCAATATTGTGTACGAATTTGTGACAAATGTTTAATTACAAAATTTGTAAAATAAATTGCCTTGATTAAGATAAATCATTTATCATTCAAAATACTATTAATAGGTGAAAATTACATCTCAATAAATATATTTTAAAACTATTTTATTTATCTAAAACATGAATGCAGAATCTTTGGCATTTCATTAAATAAAATACTATAAAGGTCATTATCAATTAATAATGGATGAAAATGGTCATATATTGGAAAATAGAACTATTATGTATTAATATTAATCATAATAAAAATTTGGAATGTTTTAGTGTAATTTTATAGTTATTATCATATTATGTATACCTTTAATTACACGATTTACCCTTTAAAAAGATAAAATGTTACCATTGTTACAATTCATATTGACAAAACCTAAGAGGGAAATATTTACTAAATTTGGAACATCAGATTCAAAATTTGGAATCTAATTAATGACATTCAATACTTATAAGTGGATAGAATTAATTTAAATATAATTTTCCAAAAGTGATAAAATTTCATTTTAGAAAATGTTGTTTTTAAGAATAAGACAATATTTATTCTTATCCCATGTATAGTAAAAACATTATATGAATGTTAAAAAGTTTTTTTGAATTTATAATATATATATTTAACTGAATTATTTTATCAATAGTGGAAAATTCATTATATTATGATATCACTATATAATGTTCATAAAAATTGTTTTTTTTCAGAAAAAACACATATTTTATTATCATTTTTATTATTTTTTATTTATAATAAAATGATAACCAATAATTATTTTTCTATATAAGTATAAACCACATATATATATATATATATTATATTTATTAAACTGTATTTCTTACCTCCATATTAATGACTAAGATATAATGATCACATAATAAAAGATCATTGTCTTTTTGAACCAAGGGTTGCTTGTAATGAAACAATTAAAAAGATATATTTTACTTAAAAAAGATACAAAATCTAAAATATTTGGGTGTTACATATTTACATCCTTTAAAAATTTCATCCTATATATTACCACAATGTCACCTCATAAATGTATTTTTTTAGTTATTCATCATAATTTTCTCATGTTCCAATGTTTCTCTTCTATTTTATGATTTTTCCTATTTACCTTGATCATCTGAGTTGTTTGATTCATATAAACGTAATCTCTAGTGTCCAAAATCAAGATAGACTCATCACATTAAGATAAATCATGTTAAAATTATATATCTTTATAAGTTTGAACATGTGTTAAGAATAGAATGTACTTTATTGAAAAAGAGATATGGAACACATCATATTTATTATAAAGGATATTCAAAATTTCGAATAGGTAAGCCACAACTCCAATTAATTTTAGTGTTTCAATATTTCGATATACTTGGGGATCAATTTGTCGTTTTAATGAATCATATAAAATCATTTCATGGATATGTCTTCATGAAATTATGATATACCACTTGAAATTACAAATCCTTCCTCCAGTTATCAGTGTAGAAACTTTTCATGTTTTTATATTCTTTAATACAGCATTGAATATTATTTACCATTTCCATTTCTTAGTCAATAATTTCATTATCTATAATCATTTTTTCACTAACTTCATCCTGATAAGTTGGTGTACGACATATTTTTTCGCATAACGCTTCATATTAAACCATTTGAATACTGGAATGAAACCTATTGTTATAGAAGACTTTTACCAAACGTAAATACTGATACCACATAACTTGAAATTCATGTGATCAGTACAACAAAATTTATTCAAGAGTTTATATAGTCCTTTCTAACTATCGATTAGTTTGAGGATGGTAAGAAGTGTTCAAATAAAGATTGGTATCAAGATATTTTTAAGTAATTATATATAATTTTGATGTAATTCAGGTATCATGATTTGAAAAAATATAATTAGTTTCCCCAGGAAGTCTTATAGCTTTATTAATATAGAGTTATATAGATAACTCTTGTGGATAATCACCCCCTATAGTGAATAAATGTGCATATTTTGAAATTCACTAAACAATCATCCATATTGAATTATTCTTCCATTGTTTAATTGGTAATCTTGTGAAACCATATTTCATAATCTCATTCAATTTCCATTTAGAAAAAGTTGTAGTTTCTGTGAAACCTATCAGATGTTTCTCCCTATATTCACTTATTGAAAATCAAAACAACATTTCTCATAATCATCAATTTCCCACTACATTGTTTCAACCAAAATGTTCATTAAAATCTATATAAATCTAGGTGATACCATGATGTATTGAGAAAATTAGGATATTAGAATCATTCAACAATTCCACTATTAGATTGGGTATGGAGGTAACACAAATCCTCTATTCAAAATATTAAAATCCATCTTCATATATAAAATTGGAAAGTTCTATTCATTCACATTGTTAAATTTCATTTGATAATTATCATCATTAGAATGAGTACATTTTATCATTTCCAATAAAGGTGGTTTGGAAATAATTTCTAAAAGGCGCAATCTTTCCCCTTCATTAATAATTCCTATATTTATCTTTACAAGATCCAAGAATACATGATACCTATCAGTCATAATTTTTTTCAAAACTCCATTATCTTCCCAGATCAATGCGTGTGCTACCTTACTTTCCTTCCCAGGGTGGTAGTGTGTCGAAAATTCATAATCTTTGATTAGATTAATCCATTAAATTTTAATCATGTTTAGTTATTATCGTGTAAATATATATTTAAAAATTATTTGATCATTATATATCCAACATACTTCACCATAGATATCATGACCCCATATTTTTAGAGAAATGTTTACAGATCCTAACTCAAGAGCATGAGTTGGATAATTTTATTCAGGATTTTTAACTACCTTGATTCATATGAAATAACTCTATCATTATATATAAGGACACTAACATGTACATTAACTGCGATGTCATTATAAATCAAAAATCAATTATTTTTTTAATGGCAGAGTAAAGATCAAAAAGTTCACTAAATTCATATTCAATATTTTAAATAAGTATTAACATTTATTTTTCCTCAAAATCATTACCCTTTATGAGTACGCTTTATTATCAGGTTAGATAATTAGGAAAAGTTTTGAAAAAAATACATTATTATCATGCCAAACCAATGAGATTACGTACCTCAGTTATATTTATTGATGTATTCCATTCGTGGACTACCAAGGTCTTCATAGGATCAACTAAGATTCCATCCATTAAAAACATATATCCCAGAAGAAAGAATTTTTCATGCTAGAATCCAAACTTTATTAACAAAACATAAAAATCATTTCATGGAAGTCTTTTAAGAATAATCCATATGTGGATCTCATTTTCCTCATAGTATATAGAGTACACTGAGATATTATCAATAAACATAAGAAAAAAATTATCAAAATAATATTTCAGTACATTGATTATTATAATAATAAAAATATAGTGTGTATTAATAAATTAAAATATCATTACTATATTCTCATAATCATTTTACCTTTTCGAAAACTTTTTCTTTAAAATATATTTTTTATTAACATGTATTAAGTGATATCCATAATAAAGATCAATATTTGAAAATTTATTATAGATACCCAAAGCCTGACGTACATGGACATTACAATACTTTTGAGGAATTATTAATACATAACAAAAACATACACCAAACGAACTTAATAGTTTAGTGTTTTTGGAAACTCGGAAAATAATCTTCTAATCATGGTGAAAGATCTTCAACATCTCCCATAAATATCTTCCCCATTTGTTTTCTTACCAAAAACCTTTCTTTAAATCCTGGGGAAAATAAAACATATAAAGGGTGAGATGAAATGCTTAGTAAGGGTAATCATGGAGAAAATAAAACAAACCATATACATTTGAACATAAAAACATGTACATAATGTTTAAACATCGAAATCTTGATCAATGACATAAAACATGGCAGTATATAAGGCATAGATCATAATAGAACATAAGTAATGATAAAATAGCATGGGAATAAAACTTGTAATTGTGGAAAAACATTAATCACATGATATGATTTCCATGGTAGCCAAGGAATTGCTGCCAAGACCATCTTAGTGGGCAAAGTCCCTTTCTGAATCGAGTTTACTCCTCATTTCAGTCCTGTAACCCTGAACCAGATTAACTTACCATTCCAGCCATGTCTATATCATGAGATATAAATCATTACCCAATGCATTGGAGGGAGATATAGGTCCCACCCATCTCATAATTAAATCATTCTTACTTGTGCCACAAAATAAACTTATAGCATTCATCATAACCCAAAGAATAAACCGGGTCTCATAAATATCATCCCATCATAACATAATCCATATAAAACAAATAGATATCATTTCAACATAAGAAAAGTGAAAACATGTGAATCATAGAGACATTATACTTGAAACATACACATATAAAATAGTGACATCTTAGATGAAAAATGGTTTTGTTAGAACACTTGAAATGAATTCTTGAGGAAAATATCCTTTCTTTTTCAAAATCATTTTCTTTTCAAAAAATGTCATGAAATTGTAAAAGAAAAGGATTTTTGGAAAATATTCATGAAATATTTTGGAGGAATCTTCATGAAAATAAGGTTTTATAAAACCGTAAAAATATGTTCGTGCAATATAAGTTAAAAAAACATTCTTCTCGTACTTTTGCCGGAAAAGTCAAAAAAGTACCTTGTAACGTAAACAAAAGAAAGATTCCTTATATACCATGTAGTAAAAGTAAAAAATGGGTAAAAATTACATTAAACATACATGAAAATATTTTTAGAAACAAATACATGGATGATAAATATAACCCTAGTAAATACTTACGAATAAACAATCTCAGATAAAAACGACATTGGAAAAGTTATCCCTTACCTTAGGTCTGATATGCTTCGTACATATCCGAACCTCCTGTATAATGATATAAATATTGTCATTGAATTATTACATAATCATATTCATTGTTATGATATCATATATGGTCCACTTCTGACTTTATATTACCCACTATTGTGTAAATTTCATGTCAAAGCAGCGTTTTGGGTAAAACGTTTTATTTATCGTACGTGTGTGGCATTGTTGTTCTTGATATTATTACTACTTATATCATAATTTAATTACTTACAGTATGTAAATCATGATATATATATCATATATTCAATATACAAATATATATATAATATATAGATTAATTAAATGAAATACACCGTTCATGGAGACGGTAGGCCGTACGTACGCATGAACGCTGTTTTCTTTTCCTTATTGACTTGAATGGAAGTAAGTAGAAGAAATATATATATATATATATATATATATAAATTTATCCATTAGCTTAATTATGTCATATATTTCATTATTATTCATTATATATACTTTATAATCATTCTTTAATGGTTAATCATGGATTGATGGAAAATGAATCTCATCCCGTTCGTGGAGACGATATTCCGTACGTATGCACGAGTGATGGTATCATTTCCATGATCGTGGAATTGTATTGGAGTGTATTTATACTATTTCAGAATCAATACCACTTTAAAATAATCATATATAGTTATTTATTTGCACCATTATACCCATCCACGTAAGGTGGTGGTGGAAAATAGATTACAGCACGGCGTGTAGACGGTATTCCGTACGTACGCACGCGCGGTGATTTCATTTTCCGTAGGATAGATAGATGTTGAAATAGGGTTGTTTCATACTTATAATAACATATTAGTATATGAGTGATACTGATGTCATTACTTCACATTGAAAAAACTAATGAAGAAGAAGTGGAAGAAGAAATAAAGTTGAAATAATCGGTAACGGACATTACCTCTTCTTTGAAGCGCCCCTTTGAGACCTCCTTTTAGGGCACTAAAATTGGTCTTTGAAGAATACAAGGACCTCTAGGATGTTTCTAGGGAAGTTTAGAAGAGAATTTTTCAGGGGTTTGCCGAGCATGAAGGCTCAAAGAGGTGTGAGGAAGAGAGGGAGGAGGTTTCCTTTTATAATGGAGGAGAGGGGCACCTTAGGAAAAACTAAAACTATTATTTTATTATAAAGTCATATTCGGTTTTTAATAGCTCCAAATTGATTTATTTCGAATATAAGGTGGTTATGGGTCGAAATCCTCTCATCCAATACAATTTAGACAAGTTTATGGTTCTATTTTAACCTTAGCATTTAGATTTAACTTTAAGTTAGATAATTATCTTTTACCCTGTCTTCTTGTTTTCTTATACTTTAAGGTTAATAAACTTACTATAACAAGACAAAAGAACCCCAAGTTGTTTATTATTAATATATATAACCTCATATAAGTTATTTGGCCGAACCTTATATTTTTTGGAATAAAATAACAATTAATAATATAATATTTTTTTAAAAACTATTTTATGTCAATTTTGACACTATTTGGTAATTGATTTTTGTGAAAATCATAACAGAATGATTAGTTAGAAAAAAGATAACTAAAAAAATAATAACATGTCATATTAACCTAGATAATTAGTGTAATTCATAAAAAGTCTCAAATTACATTTATTTCGGTATTTGTAACATCAATTATGTCAATATTTCATTAATAAGATAATTACTACATCATCATTGAGTCATATATAAATAAAATTATATAATTTATAAAAATTATAAATAAAACACAATTATATAGGAAATATTTTTATATTTCTAATGAATATTTATAGTTGAATTTATCGTATGTATAACCCTGTATTAAAAATGATTTAGTTATTAAACATTGATTTTAACTATTTCAACCCTTCTTTAAATAAATTAATAATAAATGTCCTAATCTAATCCATGTGATCATAAATGGTCATATTTTATTCCTAAGGCTGTTTTTGGTCGAATTAAACTTATACTATAGAATTAGGACATGTGTTCGGGTAATAATAATATCAATTTTACCCTTAATTACCCTATTTACTTTTAACCGTGGATAAAAAAGTAAAAAGTTACTATTCACAAAACATTATTTTCATCTCATTGAACCACATTTTAGTCCTTGATATTAACCATGTCTCTCATATTCTTGAAATTACACTCACAGAAGCAGTAAAATTATGTTTTATGTGAATTTACAAAATCATCCTAGGAGGTGGGTAAAAGACGGTGAAAAATTCAATAAAATTTTTATATATCTAAAATTATTATAAAATGACTCCAATGACTTAAATTGAACTTGTATAGGTATTATGTATCAATTTTGACCTAAAATTAATTTAAATAAAATAAATAATTAATTAAATAAAAAGTCAGTTTTTGAATAGTACCAAATGTTTTCACTATTCATCAAAAATTGAAAGTTTTCAGAAAAATACAAAACATTCACCCAAGGATAATTTTGATATTCTGAATCCAAAAATGATGTCCATTTTGAAAGATAAAATTTATAAAATTTCAAAAATTGGGTATTAATATTCGTAAAGGCTAGTTTATATAACATATCGTTGTTTATAGAAACTTGGTATTGCGTACAACACACGCTATCATGGAAGGTCACGATTACGTGTAATGAAAGCCATTCAGGGACGCGTGTTGTGAAAGCTCCTTTTGGTGTAGCGTACAACACAAGAAATTAAAAATAATATTTTTCATAAAATCTGAGGGTGTTACATTCTACCACCCTTAAAACGAATTTCGCCATCAAAATTCGTCGTTGTTATAAATGGTTTACTACACGAAAGTTTCTTTAATAGAAACCCACATCGTAAAAAGGAATACCAAAACATGGATTTAAAAACTAAAGTTTGAAACGTAACGATTAACCAGATTAACTAATCGCTGGGTTTCCACATAAAATAACATAGGTGAAAATTTTGATATGGAAGAGAAATTTAACCGTCATGTTCTGATGGAGAGTGGTAGAGAACATGGCTATGAAAAAGACAACAATCACAAAGCCATAAATTTGTGATGATCTTGGGTACCATCTGATTCATCGGATATAAGGGCACTAGGACAACAATTTTGGTTTTCAAGATCATTTCCCTAAAGTTGAAAAATTTCAATTAGAATAAATACTTAATTTATTTTGTTATAATCTCACCATTGTTCGTTCTTTGAACAATTTCCACTTCATCTCTTAAAGAAATGAAGATGAATTTGTTATTCGTGAAGTGTTAACAGATCATGTGATCGAATTATGGGTCATTCCATCTATTTCAAACAAATGGTTAGCAAAAGTTCTCAAATATACATAAGTCCATCTATGGTTAGGTTAATCGTATATGATTCCAAAAATGATCTTATACTTCATATATCATACCTCTTAATAAATTAAAACAAGAGTCTACTAACCAGGGACTTCCTGTAGGCCAGTGGTATGCGATAAAGGCTAGTTGCACTTCGGTTGTGGGTTCGATTCCCACAACCTTGTCCGACTCGATGGGATGTCGCCCATCCTGCAGGTTTTCCTTTTTCTAAAACTACATTACTATAACATCCCATCAATAATATCAAAAAAACTTCTATCCCTAAACAATACTAACTTATTTCCAACATAATCCATTCCAATCTTTAGGCTTATCCATAATACTGCAGTCCACACTCTTATTATAGTGAAAATGATTACCAGAGATTTCATATAACAAGCATGTTAACACCATCGTTGATCCCCATATATAATAAGATATGTCTTGTTGGTCATATTCCAAACATTCAAGGTCCTTAATCATGTATTCTCTTGAAAAATGAATACCCATTGAATCTTAGTGAAAACATGACTGTTGTAAAAACTTAACTCTTTCCACATACCAAAACCACAAAATTCTATATACTCAAACCATTATATACCTATTTCTTTATATCAGTCATGAGATCATGAATACTGTTAAACATTTCATTTTCTCCTTATCCCTTCATTATGCGCATATCATCTTCTTTCCAAAAAATATCTCAATCACTTTCCATGGTTACCGGTACCATAAAATTATTGAAAACCACAATAGAGCAATACATAAATATTCCAATATTTTACGATACTATATAAAACATTATTTTGGAATTCCATTACATGAACACTTAATCATTCCACCACATCATTGTCATATTCAACATCGCCAATACTGATGCATGTGACTTCCCTTTTTCCTTTTCCTTAAGTGGTTTCTCATGTCGATCATCATTAACCCTTGGATTAGGGCATTGATTAGCATAATGACCCATTTCATTGCACTTGAAGCATTGAAGTGTTGTTGGTGCGTTCTATGCAGTCTTTTGTTTATTCACATCATTAGCAACCCTTTTTCCATTATTTCGACACTCAGCTGCTCGATGACCTTCTTTTCCACACTTAAAAACATTTTCTAGTCCCTTTAAGACAATCTCCACCATGATTATTTCCACACTTTAAGTATAAGCAAACATTCATCTTCTTTTCACCATTATTCTGATATTTCTCCTTGAACTCCATCTTTCATTTCTTGTCAAAACCATGAGATGGATATGTAACACCAACTTCCATTTATACCTTGATATCACAACACACAATTTCTTCATAGCTACTGAATCCTCTTATAGCTAATGCCCTTCGAAGATTTGGTTTTAAGCCACTGAAGAATCGATCAACTTTACTTTCAGGTTGGATGATAAAGCTAGATGCATACCTTGAGAGCCTTGTAAAATTCGCTTCGTATATACCAACAGATTCATCATCCTTTTGCTTTAGTTCAAGAAACTCCTTCTCCATCTTTGTTCAAAGAATACGAGGGAAGTACATATTGAAAAATAAGTTCTTGAACTCAACCCATTCCATGGACTCAATTTCATCTCTTAGACTCGTATTCTTGATAAGATTCCACCATTGATCAACTTCACCATCCAAACGATATACTGCTAGGAGGACTTTATCATGTTCAGAACATTGAAGAACTGAAAATATCTTTTCAGTGGTACTGATCCATTGTTCAGCAACAAGTGGATCAGAAGACCCACTGAAATAAGGTGGACGTTGCCTCATGAAGGACTCAATAGAATATTGTTCCCTTCTCTGATCATTTGGAAGTATAGAATGATTCATAGCTTCTGTAAGTATTGAAATAAGATTTTTCATTCCATCTCCCATAACATTTGTTTGTTTAGGAGGACAATCATGGCATTGTCCATTACATTGATCAACACGGTTCCTTCGGCTTCCAGCCATTATCTAAAACCCAAAAAAAATTGTGTGAGAGGAAAAAATCATGCTAGGAATAACAACATAATAAAGGAGGAGTACCTTTAATATCTAACATCTTAGGTTAAATTCTAAGATCGTTACCATAATTCTAGGACTATAACCTATACTTATACTTAACCTTAGGGACATCCCTAGACATACCATAGAAATATCTCTAGGGATCTCATTAAAGTTCTCGCATCGTAGTTTCCAAAGGTTGACTAAAACTTTCATCTGATACCAACTGTAGAGACCCAAATCCTGACATACATGGACATTACAATACTTTTGAGGAATGCTTAATACATAACAAAAACATAAACCAAAGGACCGTAATAGTTTAGTGTCTTTGAAAACTCGGAAAATAATCTTCTAATCGTGGTGAAAGATCTTCAACATCTCCCATAAAGATCTTCCCCTTTTTTTCTTACCAAAAACCTTTCTTTAAATCCTGGGGAAAAGAAAACATATAAAGGGTGATCTCAAATGCTCAGTAAGGGTATGCATGGAGAAAATAAAACAAACCATATACATTTGAACATAAAAACATGTACATAATGTTTAAACATCAAAATCTTGAGTAATGACATAAAACATGGTATTACGTAAGGAATAGATCATAATAAAACATAAATCATGAAAAAATAGCTTGGGAATAAAACTTGTAATTGTGGAATATCATTAAGCACATGATATTATTTCCATGGTAGCCAAGGCATTGCTATGAAGACCATCTTAATGGACAAAGTCTCTTTCTGAATCGAGTTCACTCCTTGTTTCAGATCTGTAACACTGAACCGGATTAACTTTCCATTCCATCCATGTCTATCTAATGAGATATAAATCTTTACCCAATGAATTGGAGGGAGATATAGGTCCCACCCGTCTCATAATGAAATCATTCTTACTTGTGCCACAAAATAAACTTATAACATTCATCATAACCCAAAGAATAAAATGGGTCTCATAAACATCATCCCACCATAACATAATCCATATAAAACAAATGGATATCATTTCATCATAAGAAAAGTGAAACCATGTGAATAATAGAGACATTATACTTGAAACATACACATATGAAATAATTACATCTTAGATGAAAAATGTTTTTGATAAAACACTTGAAATGAAATCTTGAGGAAAATATCCGTTCTTTTTCAAAATCATTTTATTTTCACAAAATGTGATGGAATTTTAAAAGAAAAGGATTTGTTGAAAATAGTCATGAAATCGTTTGGAGGAAGCTTCATGAAAATAAGGGTTTATAAAAACCGTAAAAATCTGTTCGTGCTGTATAAGTTAAAAAAACATTTTTCTCGTACTTTTTCTGAAAAAGTCAAAAAAGTACATCGTAACGTAAAAAAATGAAATATTCCTTACATACCATGTAGTAAAAGTAAAAAATGGGTAAAAATGACATTAAAGATACATGAAAAAAAATTTATAAACAAAGACATGGATGATAAATATAACCCTAGTAAATACTTACGAGTAAACAATCTCGGATAAAAACGAGATTGGAAAAGTTATCCCTTACCTTAGGTCCGATATGCTTCGTACGTATCTGAACCTCCTTTATAATGATTTAAATAATGTCATTGAATTATTATAGAATCATATTCATTGTTATGATATCATATATGGTCCACTTATGACTTTATATTACCCGTTATTTTGTAAATTTCATGTCAAAGCAGCGTTTTGGTTAAAACGTTTTATTTATCGTACGTGTTTGGCATTGTTGTTCTTGATATTATTACTAATTATATCATGATTTAATTACTTCCAGAATTTAAATCATGATATATATATCATATATTCAGTATACATAAATATATATAATATATAGATAAATGAAAAGAAATACACCGTTCATGGAGATGGTAGGTCGTACGTACGCATGAATGCTATTTTCTTTTCCTTATTGACTTGAGTGGAAGTAAGTAGATGTTATATATATCTATATGCATACATAAATACAATAGCTTAATTATGTCATATATTTCACTGTTATTCATTATATATACTTTATAATCATTCTTGAATGGTTAATCATGGAATCATGGAAAATGAATCTCATCGGGTTCGTGGAGACGGTATTCTGTACGTACGCACAAGCGATGATATCATCCCCATGATCGTGGAATTGTATTGGAGTGTTTGTATACTATTTCAGAATCAATAACACTTTAAAATAATCATATATATTTATTTATTTGCACCATTATACCCATCCAAGTATGGTGGTGGTGGAAAATAGATCACACCACGGCGTGAAGACGGTATTCCGTACGTACTCACGCGCGGTGATTTCATTTTCTGTAGGATGGATAGATAGTGAAATAGGGTTGCTTAATACTTATAATAACATATCAGTATATGAGTTATACTTATTTTATTACTTCATAATGAAACAACTAATGAAGATGAAGTGGAAGAAGAAATAAAATTGAAAGAATCGGTAACGGACATTACCTCTTCTTTGAAGCACCTCTTTGAGACCTACTTTTAGGGCACTAAAATTGGTCTTTGAAGAAGACTAGGACCTCTAGTATGTTTTTAGGGAAGTGGGTAAGATAATTTGGCATGGTTGGCCAAGTTTGAAGGATCAAAGTGGTGTGAGGAAGAGAGGGAGGAGGTGCCCTTTTATAAGGGATGGAAGGGGCACCTTAGAAAAAACTAAAATATTATTTTATTATAATGGCATTTTCGGTTTTTAATAGCTAAAAATTGATTTATTTCGTAGATAAGGTGGGGATGGGTCGAAATCCTCTAATCCAATATAATTTATACAAGTTTAGGGTTCTATTTTAACCTTATCATTTAGAATTAACATTAAGATAGATAATTTAACTTTTACCGTGTCTTCTTGTTTTCTTATACTATAAGGTTAATAAACTTACTATAACAAAGAAAACGAACCCCAAGTTGTTTATTATTAATATATATAACCTTATCTAAGTCATTTGGCCGAACCATAGATTTTTAGGAATAAAATAACAATTAATAATATAATTTTTTTTAAACTATTTTATGTCAATTTTGACACTATTTGGTAATTGATTTTTGTGAAAATCATAACAGAATTATTAGTTCGAAAAAAGTTATCTAAATCAATACTAACATGTATTTTTAACCTATAAAATTAGTGGAATTAATAAAAAGTTTCAAATTACATTTATTTGGGTATTTATAACATCAATTATGTCAATGTTTCATTAATAAGATAATTACAACATCATCATTCTATCATATATAAATTACATTTTTTTATGTCTAAAAATTATAAATAAAACACCATTATTTAGGAAATATTTTTAGTTTTCTAAGAATATTTATAGTCTAATTTATCGTATGTATAACCATATATTAAAAATGATTTAGTTTTTAAACCTTAATTTTAACTATTTTAACCCTTCTTTAAATAAATTAATAATAAATGTCCTAATTTAATCCAATTGGGCCTAAATGGTCATATATTATTCCTAATGTTGTTTTTGGTCGAATTACACTTATCAAATAGAATTAGGACATGTGTAAGGGTAATAATAATATAAATATTACCCTTAATTACCCTATTTACTGTTAACCGTGTTAAAAAGAGTAAAAAGTTACTATTCATAAAAATTATTTTCATCTCATTGAACCACATTTTAGTCCTTGTTATTAACCACGTCTCTCGGATTTTCGAAATTCCACTCACATAAGCGGTAAAATTAAGTTTTATATAAATTTACAAATTCTCCTAAGAGGTGGGTAAAAGACGGTGAAAAGTTCAATAAAATTTTTATATATCTAAAATTATTATAAAATGACTCCAATGACTTAAATTGAACTTATATAGGTATTATATATCAATTTTGACCTAAAATAAATTTATATAAAATAAATAATTATTTAAATAAAAAGTTGATTTTTGAATAGTAACCCAGAGTTTTCACTATTCATCAAAAATTGAATGTTTTCAGAAAAATACCAAAAATTCACCCTAGGCTAATTTCGATATTCTGAATCCAAAAATGAAGTCCATTTTAAAAGATAAAATTTATAAAATTTCAAAAATTGGGTATTACTATTCATAACGGCTAGTTTATATAACATATCGTTGTTTAGAAATACTTGGTATTGCGTACAACACACGCTATCGTGGAAGGTCGCAATTGCGTGTAATGCAAGCCAAGTTAGGGATGCGTGTTGTGAAATCTCCTTTTAGTGTACCGTACAACAAAAGACATTAAAAACAATATTTTTAATAAAATCCCGGGGTGTTACATTTATATATCTTTGTTGAGTCTCAAATTTTTCATCAATGAACGGTACATGATACGTTTTCTTTATCTTAATAGCATCAATTTCCCAATAATCAATGAAAATCCTCATATACATTACATTCTACATAAGAAAAAGAAAAAGGGACCTCCATGGAGAAGAACTAAGGAATATATTTCCCTTACCACTAAAATCCTCCAGTTTTTTAATTTTCTATACTAACTCCACAATAGAAATTATATAGGAAGTCATTCATATAGGTTTTGAATTAGAGAATAAATCAATTAAAAACTCATCATCTTTCTCTGGTGGATATCTGAGAAACTCATCATAAAATACATAAATGTATTCATATACAATAGGTACATCATAAATTTTAATATTCCCATTTTCCTCAATAGGTGTTTTCTACTCTTCTTATTTCGGAAAATAATTAAGAAGATCTACTAAGGGTGGATCTAGATACTACCTAGCTGATGAAGTCTCCCTTATAAAGATATAGAATTACATATCTATATCATGAATCATAATTTACATATCATTCCAATAACATGTTTCATTATATATTGAATTAAATTGAATACTAAGGATTATATATAAGTGATCCATAATTATGACAATAAAATATGAAAATATGGCTCGTCAAGTTGTCATAATATGAAATTCTTGACACTTATTTTCATTGCAGTGAGGTTTCTAGTAATAGATATCATTAACACCTCTCATGTTAAGTAGAATGTGAAATGTATTATTTTCTTTACAAAAAAGGAATATATAAAAGAATTAGATGATCCGAAATAAAATAAATAAATAAATAAAATTGGCGAGATAATTAATTTACCTTCCACCACATCATTAGGAACATAAACCTCGGCTATTGTGACTTCATATGTTTTACTTTATCCCTTTTCTATTTTTAGGGAATGTTCACTTGACATATAGTAAAATCATGGGCATAGTGTCCAACATCCTTACAACTGAATCATTATACATTCTTGATAACTTTATATACCTTTAAATAACAGGCCTAGTGACATTTTTATCCACACTTGTAAATAAGTGCCTTTATCTGTTGGTATATTCGGTGTTGTTTCTTTCCACATTTATTAGAAGTGGGTAATTACACTCTTCCCTTATTCCCTTTTGTATTATTTACTTTTATTTAGTTCTTAGCTACCCTCTTATTATCATTCATCCATTTAAATCTAGAATACATGAAAAAAATTGAATCTATCATGATGGAATATGATACTATATTCTTGTGTGAGGAGAATGTGCCAAAGACTAGTACTCTTTGAAGAATTGTTTTAATCCCATATAATAAATAAACTCTCTTAATATATGTGTTATGTATATAGTCTGTTTCATTCTTTTCTATCCTTGTAAATTTGGATTCATACAAAGAAACATTATCACCCTCCTTCTATCTTAGACTCAGTAATTCATTCCTCATATCCTCTAGTGGTTCATTATGAGAATATTTTCCATGAAAAGAGCCTTAAAAGTTTTCCATTTCATGTTTTCAATTCCCCCCCCCCCCTTTAATGTTTTCAATCACTAACCACCATTGATCCTATTCTCCTTAGATATGGTAAAATACATTGAAAAACTTCTTCATTCAATTACTTTATTATGTGATAAATATATTCTATAAGAAGATTATCCATTTCTCAACTGCAAAGGGATTTATAGTTCAATTGAATGAAAATTTTATTATCTCATGAAGTAGTCAGACATGGTAACACCATGTTGTTTATCCGGATTCTCTATATGGGTAAGGTTATTTTTCAAAACATGATTCAGTTGTCCCAATATTAATGTAAGTTGTTCAACTCCAGTAGAACCTTCAGATCCAACATAATTATCTTTCTTAGGCATGAAATCCAAACATGGATTATGTTTATTGATACAGTTCCATCCATTCATCTAGGATTCATTTCTAAAACTATAGAATAAAATAGAATATATTATGAATAATTTATAATTTTAAATTAGTGAAACCCTTAACATAAATTGAGAATTTATCTATAACTAATATTAAAATAATAACCATTATTACATTGGAAATATTCTCAATATCCATTATTGGTATACAACTTCCTTGTCTTTTTCTTATAAATCATGTTTCCAAATATTAATTAAAAATTATTTTCATTCCAACTATAAGACCTTAACACTAGTATCTCATAGTCAGTGGTTAACTTATTATATTTTCACAGTAAAAATAAAGTTTTATTCCAAGGGAATAAATAGTTTAGTTGATTTTTTGAAAACAAAATACATAATAGAAACATAAATCACAAATAAAAATAAAAAATAGAACATTTCAATTCAATTCAGAAAACCATCATTCTCTTATAATAACCCTTCATATCAATAATAATATAATTATTGGCATCCTGGGAAAAATAAAACATAAGCGGTGAGATCAGATTATCGGTAAGGGTATCAATACAACACAATCTATCATAAATAATCATAAAGAAGTATGGAAAGGAAAATAACTAAAATTCATGTTAACTTATCAATAAATTGAGCATAATATAGAAGGAATAAATTATAATCAAATAATACAATATTTATAATCATATGATAAGAAAACATAACCATGGGGATTATAACAAGTCAAATAATCACATGAAGTATAAATAACTGGTATCATAATAGGGGAATGCATTTTTTTGGGACATCGTAAACATACCATCAAGGATTTGGCTATGTCACCATACATAAATGAGTAATACCTTCACCAATACCCAATGTAGTGTGTCTGATGAGTCCTACCTATGCATTTAAGGGATATAATTGGCCATGATCGTCACTTAATAAGTAAAATTAATTCTTCATTTGAAATACTAGAAGCATAGTCAATATAAAAACGTGTATTGACACAATAATATAAATGTTAATAATTTTACCACTCAATAAACTTAATCATAAACCATCAAGTGTAATATCATGAATGTTACAAAAATTGTAAATTATTTGGCTAATTGATCATAAAATATTCAATAAAATATGATAGATGTTATCAAAAGAGATAAAAATCAATGAAGAAAATGATTCAACAATAGAGGTTGATCATTATGAGAATAATTCAAATGAGATCATTGAAATATTCTTGAGGGAAAACACCATTTTTGTAAATTAAAAAGAACTTATTTTTTAAATACTACACAATTATAAAGTGAAATATATTATTTTAACATAACATTATAAACCTGTAATGAATTCTTAAAAAAATTGAGACATTATAAAATTGGTAAAATCTACTCCTGTCATATTAGATAAAAAACAATCCTTAAATATTTTTTCTGAAAAAATCATAGAGTGCCTCATTAGGAATAAAAAAGGATCATTTCATGCAATTTTGTAAAAAGAATATCTTGTGCAATGTGGCTTTAAATTTTCATAGTATAATGGTGATTGTTTTTGAAATTACCTTTAGAAATCATGAACATTTAAAATATACATTTATCTATAGTGACATAAATGTAAACAATCTCAGATAATGATGAGATTGTGAAATAAACACTTACCTTATATCCAATTTCTTATATATGTGTATGAAACTAATTCATAGTGGGTTTAAAAATGTTACTAACTGATAATAGAATCATAATATCATAAATGATCCAATTATAACGTTTTAAATATATTTTATTAATTTTAATTTATTCATTTGTCTGTTTGTGGTGGAAATTGTCTGGTTTTTACATATGCATTCTGTCATGAAATTTTTGATATTTGTACATATAATACAATCCAATAATCTCAAAAAAGATATTGATGTTATAAATATTATATTTACAAATTATATACATTTTTTGAATCATTATTTATCTATGGTTCTGAAAAATGAATCACATTGCCTTGTGGAAATGGTAGGTCATACAAACACATGAGAGATGATATGATTTCTATTAGGTTGTATGGGTAGGGAATTGGATGAAATATTAATTATATATATATATATATATCATGTAATAATTAATATATATAAATATATATATCTATTATTTCCATCATTATAACTATCCATGTAATGTAAATATGTAAATCAAATTACCCCGCCATGTGGGGACAATAATCCATATGTACGCCCGTATAATGATTTGGTTTTTTATAGGATGGATAAAAGGTGAAATATGAAAATACAATAAATATAATAACATATCCATATATTTATGATACTATAGTAATTAATTTGTCATGGAGAAAATACATTAATCAAATGTATACATAAAAATTAAATTGAATGATTTAGTAAAAATGATTATTTCTTCTTCGGCGGAGTTCCTTTAGATATCTTCTTATGGGATATAGGTTTATTATTTTTGGAAGACCAAAAACTAAAATACCAGTATAAGGATTTTTGGAAGAGAAATGGGATGGTTTTGGTTGATCAAGATGGTGAAAAGTGGTGTGAATATGTGAGGGAGTGGGTTCTTTTTTATTATTGAGGTGAGGGGAACTTTTTTGAGTTTCTCAAAATATTATTTATAGTAAATTTATTTTTAATCCAAATAAAACCCTGTGGAAATTTATTTGAAGATAATATAATACATTTTTCTAATATCATAAACCAATAAATTTTATATAGATTTTTATGTTATTTTAATCCTTCTCATCTTGATTAACATTTAGTCAACCTGTTTTAATTTCAACCATGGTAACAACATTTTCAATATTGAAAGATTTTAATTTTTATATATATGGTGTCAATTGGACTATAAATCGAATATATAAGTTATGTTATTATATATAATAATAAATTTTAAACTTTTAATGACTGTTTTTTATTTTTGAATCATTTAACAAAATATTTATCCACTAAAATATTATATTTGTCAATTTTAATACTATTCAATACATTGATTTAAAAAATATAGAAAATTTCATATTTAAACAACTATTTTAGAATAGAAATAAAAATTATGTGAATCTTTATAATTTTTGGATTTTTAGTATCTTTTAAAATTATATTTTTTTTAATATTTTTGTTATCATTTATTTGATTTTCATTTTCATTGAATAATTTGTACATCAGTATCATGATGGATTTTCGGTTAATTATTTAATTCCAAAAATTATATATAAATTACCCAAATAAATATAAATCATTTATATTTTAGAACTCTTTTTTAGTCGAACACTATCCTCTGGATCACCCCATATAGAAATTTTATAGCTATTAAAAACCTTAATGTGACATATTTTACTTTTCTTAAAATAAAATATTATAAAGATCAGAATAACTTTCTAATGGAAAAAATGGACATATTTCTTAAAAATGAGTGATTATAGAAGAATATTACATAGAAAATATAATTTTTTCATGTGTTAGTATAATTTAATTTTCCTTATCGTATTATTTTTACATTTAATTACCTGATTTACCCATTACTAAGGTAAAAAAAATTACCATGGTAACTATTCAAGTTGATTTTTAAAAAAAATACATATTTACTAATTATAGATATCCTATTTCAAAATATTCAATCCATTTTTTCTAACTCAATACATATAATAGGAAGAAATATCTTTAAAAGAATTGTGCAAAATGTGATAATATTTTCATTTTAAAAACTGATATTTTTAAGAGTAAGACTGGATTTATTCTCATCTGATTAATAGTAAATATAATATATGAATGTTAAAAGTTTTTATTGGATATGTAAAATATAAATTTTTTAAACATCATTCATAAATATTTGATAATTCAATTCATTATGATAAGACTATTTTCTACGCAGAATTTTTTTTTTCATAAAGACACTTCATTTTTTATCATTAATATTTTTTTATTTATAATTAATTGATAAATAAATAATTTTATTCTATAAATGTATATAGAATATTTAGTTATTAAAAAATTAAAGAGTATTATTTATTTCTCCAAAAATAATGACTAGTTTATAGTTGTCACATAATAATAGATCACAGCCTGTTTGAACTTGATGTTTCTTGCCACAGAAGTTATTAAAGAGAATAAATTTATTTATAATATAGAAATACTATATAATATTTGTGTGATAAATTCTGTTTCTCCTTAAAAACATTAATCCTTGAAATTTCTCAAATTTCACCTCATAAAAGGCATGGGTAACTGCTTGTTTTATTTTAGGATTTCTCCAAAGTACCATTACCAACCAAGTCTTCATAGTTCTCAACACTTATTCTTAAATGTATAAAATATGAGTAGGCACTTTATTCTAAGAAAAATCAGGATACATTTTAATATCCTCATAAGTGATAACAAGAATTGAGTCTGGAATGTATATCCTTAACAACGAGGTTTGAAACAAATCGTCTACTTTATAAATGATAGGTGGAATTTTCAAAGGGTAATACATAGATAAGATTCATTCTAGTATTTCAATATTCCCATTTTACATGGTAATTAGTTTCCCTTTATAATTGAATATTCTAGCAACCATCCATGGAGATACCTACATAAAAACGTGACTCCCACATGAAATGTCAAACCATTCATCCCGTTATTGGCAAGAATATTTTCCCCACTTTTATGCTATGATGATATGATTTTGAATATTATTTACCTTTTTTGTATATTATTCATGATGTTCTGAGCCTATAATATTACTTTCAATAAATTTATCTAAAAAAGATGTTGTATGAAATCTATTTCCATATCACGATGTATATGGAACCATTTGAATACATTAATGATTGAAAATATTGTATGATAATTCTAAATAAGGAAATCCTTGATCCCACCTAACATGAATGTCAGGTGATTAGTAAATCAACATGTCTTCTAAATTTATATAGTCTTTTTTTGAATACCCTTCAGTTTTTTGGTGATATGCAGTGCTCAAACGGAGCTCGGTATCAATATCCTTCTGAATACATTTCATGAATTTTTATATAAATCAAGGATGACTATCAGACAAGATTGAAAGAGCTGATCCATGATGTATTCAAAAATCTTTAGTATAGTGTCTTGAAAGGCACTCTAGTTTCAAATCATCCCATATGGAGATAAAATTTATAGATTTGGTATGTCAATAAAAAATTATCCATATTGCATCATTATACCATGGTGTCATTGGTAATCTAGTGAAAATCTCTATTGAAATTTCATCCCATTTATATATATGAATAGGTAGATGTTTCTTGACACCTCTTGAAAATTATCTCTCAACATTAAAGTTTTCACAAACCATACAACTTAACACATAATCAGTTCTTTCCTGCTTCAAATTTTTCCAACAAAAATGTTCCTTCAAATTTTAATATATAATGGTGCTTCTAAGATTTATAGATAAATTATAGATATGGTCATTATTCAAAAAAAATCATTTATTACTCGGATTTTGAGGGGATATAAAGAATCTATCCAAAGTTTATAATTCTATTTTCATATATGAAATCATCCAATTTACCATATTCATAACAATAATTATCTTTGGACAATTTTTGATTTTAGACTGAGAACGTTTTATCTATTTCAAATAAAGATGGTTTGGAAATAATTTGAAAAAGTAGTGATGTTTTAAATTCATTAATAATTCATATATCTATATTTACTTGATCCAAGGACATATTATCTCTGTCAAAAAATATATTTTAATAACTCCACGATCCTTCTTTCTCAATGCGTCTACTTTCATATTTCCCCTCATTGGGAAGAGTTTATTAAAAATTCATAATCCTTTAGTGGTTAGATCCATTTACCATTCCTAATATTAAGTTATTTCTATGTGTAGATTTATTTGAAACAATTTTGATCTCTATATATCACCAATATTTCACCATATAAATAGAAAATCTATATATTTAGAGTAAAAAAATATTTTTTCTAACTTAATACCATTAGTTCTAAAGAATTGTTCATGAGTTTTTAACTACCTTGATTCATATAAAAAAACAATATAGTTTCTTGTAATGAAATAACCAAGTAAATTTCTCATTAAATCACTATAAATCACAAATCCATCATTTTATAATCACAGAGTCAATATACTTTACTTCACTAATTTCTTCTTAAATTATTCAAAACATTATACATATTCTTTTGGCTAAATAAACTTAACACCTTAACAAGTCATCTTGGTTAACAAGTTAGCTAATTGGGAAATATTATGAACAATTCACTGATAGTAACCTATAAAACCAATGCAACCATATACCTAGGTTATCTTGGTTTGTGTAGGGCATTGCTGGAATTGCATGGTCCTTATAGGATCAACTGAGATTCCATTGTTAGAGATAATATTTACAATAAAAGATACTTTTTGAAGACATAAGTAAAACTTTTTTGAGTACACCAAGATAACATTGATTAATATCAGAACATAAATTGTCAAGATACTACTTAGAAAATATGATAATCAAATTCAAGAAAACAAATGGAGTATTAGTAAATTCAAATGAAATTTTTGTAAATTCATAATTTATAAACAACATTTGAGATGTTTTCCTTGGAATATTTTCCTTCGTTACATGAAACTGATGATATCCAGAACAATGATCAATCCATAAATAATATTGACCATCATGAATTTGTTCAAATGAGTCATCAATATGGGTAAGGGATACTATTCTATTTTTGTAATACGTTGGTTTCCAAATAATAAATTAGTATCTTCATAGGTCCTTATTTTTTATTAAAAAATTAAACATGGGATATCTATGGTGAAACACTAAACCATATATATCCCTTACAACTCAAATCATTTAGTTTTTCCTTAACACTAATATCTCCATAGTGGTCATTCTAAAAGGTGTATTTCATATAGTTCTTGTATCATTTATTAAATCAATAGAAAACCCAACTTCCTTTTCTTATGGATATATAAGAAATTATTTATTAAATACATCAATGTATTCTTAAACAATAAGTAAATATTTAATTTAATGATTACATTTTTCATCAGTAGGTTTTAACGTCTCATATTCTATAAGAATATCATTTAGAATTTCTACTGAATGTATATCCAGAAATGACACTGATGATGATGTTCCAATCAAAATATTATAAATTCCATATCTTCACCATGAATCATAATTTAATTATCTTTATTGAAAAAATTGAATTTTATCATGAAATATAGTACATACCAAGGATTATATATAAATTATCCATAGATATTAAAATAAAATCCACAAACAGATCACATTACTATATCATAATTGTAATTAGTTAAGATATATTTTTTGTTGTGAGGTTTCCACTAGTTGTTTTCACTAACAAATTTCCTTTTACGGTGAATGGGAAAAGTCAAATTTTATAGGGATAATGGGATGATATAAAAGAATAAGATGATATTGAATTACCTAAAGTATTAAATAAAATTTAAGAAACAATTAATGTATATTCCACCACATCATTAGGATATTTAACCATAGAAGTTGATACTTCATAATCTTAGACCGAATTTGTTGGACCATTTTGGGGATAGTTGCCTTGTCATCTAGGAAAATAATGGTAATAGTGATCCATCCCCTTTCTACTGAAGCATTTAATATTGATGAAATATATATTTCTCTTACAAGCATAGGCCCGATCGCCCTATTCTCCACACTTTTAACAAACCCCCATTCCAAGTAGGCATATTCTATAATGTTTAATTCCACATTTATTGTATGTTATAAATTCCACTCTTCCATTATTACCTTTTTCCATATTCCATTTTTTAGAGTAATGAGTAGCCCTATTATTATATTGATTCCATTATAAGACATATGACCTGGAAAATTTTTTCCCTATATTGATGGGACATGATAATATATCATCATTTGATGAAAATGTTTGAGACACTAGTCCACATAGATTGATTGGAATAATCCCATCAATTAAATGATCAATATTACTATTTGAATTATGTGTGTAGTTCATGAAAAACCATGATAACCATGTAACGTCATATTCATACCTACCATCATTCCACTCATCCTTTTGTATTGGCCTTAAGAATTTCATCTTCACATCCACTCATTTTTCATGAGGGAAATATTTTCCAAGAAAATATCCTTAAAATACATATATTTCATGTCTGAAATCCCCCCACTCTAAAGTGTTTTGAATCAATGAACCCCATTGATATGAATATCCAAAGAAGAGATAAACTTCCATAACAACATTATCCCTTTTAATAATTTTCCTAGAGATAAATATATTCTCTAATAAATATATACATTTATCATCTATAAATGTATTTTTATTACCATTTAATTATGCAGTTTTTGTCTCATGAAGTTTTCTGACAATGACTCACCATGTTTTCAATCGGCCTTCTCCATATGGGTAATATTATCTCTCACAACATAATTTAGCTATCCCAATATAGGTATAAGTTGTTTAGCTCCAATTGAAACTCTTTCTCTAAAATCGTTATCTTTATTAAGATGGAAATCCCTACATCGATTGTGTGTTTTGATACAGGTTTTATACCATCCACAAGGTACTATTTCTAATGAATGTCATACACATTACTATATTTTTAATAGTACAAGTTTCTTAAAATACTAAAACACATAACATAGACATAAAATTTATATATAACTAATATCAAAATAATATGCATGGTTACATTTCAATAATTCCAAATGTATGCTATAGGTTTACATTCCTTATTCTATTTTTTTAATATAGTTTCTAAAGTTTCTACTAAATATCCTTTGATTCCAGTAATGAAATCACCAACCATAGTAACCATAAAATGACCCATACTTTATATATATTATTATTAATTCAAAATTGAATCACAGTTATTACAACATATAACAAAACCATGGAAGGACCGTATAGGTATAGTGTCTTTATAAACTAGGAAACATAAATAACTGGTTCATAAATCATCTACATTATCTCCATTTTATTTTATCATATATAGAGTCCCTTTTGGCATATCTTACTTAATACCCTTCTTCCGGACCTGGGGACAAGAAAACATACAAAAAGGTGAGCTCAAATTCTCAATTAGGGTAAACAAAAGAAATATCAATCACAACATATTCATAAGAACATAACATTTTGGAAATCTTAACCAGCAAAAGAGATCATAATTTCATAATATTGGAAAAATCATAGTAGGGAAATGTAATCCCAATAATCATAACATAAGACATGAAACTTTGTTTCATACACACATAATCATATAAAATCATTTCTTATTAGTCAGGCTCATTTCAAGACTATCGTAGCAGACAAAGTCCATTTCTGAACAGAGTTCACTCCTCGTTCCAGTCCTGTATCACTAAAACTGTTTAACTTTCCATTCCAGAATTGTCTATCTCATGATATGTTAATCTTTACCCAATGCATTGTAGGGAGATATATGTCCCACACATCTCATAATTATACCATTCTTATGTGTGCCACAAGACCATAAATCATACATAATAGCATAACCCATGTAATAAAAATGGGATTCTTAAACGTCATTCCATCATAACATAATCCATAAAAGATAAAATGAAATCATAAAAATAATTCCATCAAAACATAATAAAATCAATGTAAAATTAGGTATAGAAACATAACCACATATTATCTTAGATGGAAAATAATTTTGATAAAACACTTGAACTCTATTCTTGATGAAAGTATCCTTTCTACTTCAAAAAAAGTTTTCCTTTCATATAATGTCATACTATTTTAAACTAGAAGAAGTTTATTAAAAATAAACATAAAAATTTTAAAGTAAGATTCATGGAAATAATGTTCTAAAAGTCCATTCAGGCTGTATAAGTTAAAAATAACATTCTTCTCGTACTTTGGCCGAAAAAGTCAAAAAGAACCTCATTCTAAAAATGAAAAAAGATTCCGTTCATATCTTTTACTAAAAACTCACCAAAAAGTAATATTGGATTTAAAAAATTTTAGGAGGATAATATTACATATTGAGGAAACATGGATGTGGATGATAAATATTCCCCAGTAAATACCAAAGTATAAACAATCTCAGATAAAAATGAGATTGTGAGATTTTCCCTTACCTTAGGTCCGATTTTCTTCATATATATCCAAACCTCCTATATAACGATTTAAATAATGTTATTTACTTATTCCAGATTCATATTAATTGTTATGATATCATATATGGTCATATTATTATATTCATATTAGTAATATTTGATTGCTGCTTATTATTCGGGTGTTCATTACTTTATGTTCTTATGAAAGTCTTGTGGAATAAAATCTTAATCTTATTTTTTGGTTATAGATAACTCATTTAAAAATTGGTATTAGTGTAATATATATCATATTTATTCATTGAATTCATTTATATAATCATTATGCAATGAAGATCATGTAGAACGAGTCGCATCACATCGTGGAGAAGGTAGGTCGTACGTACGCAGGAGCGATGATATCGTTCCCATGATCATGGAATTTTATTAAAGTGTTTGTATAATATTTCAGAATCAATATCACATTACATTAATCATATATAGTTATTCTTTACACCATTATACCCATCAAAGTAAGGTGGTGGTGGAAAACAGATTACACCACGACATGGAGACGGTATTCCGTACGTACGCACACGTGGTGATTTCATTTTACGTAGGATGGATAGAAGGTGAAATAGGGTTGTTTCATACTTATAATAATATATATTTATATGAGTGATACTGATGTTTTTACCTCATAATGAAACAACTAAATAAGAATAAGTATAAGAAGAAATAAAGTTGAAAGAATCGGTAACGGACATTACCTCTTCTTTGAAGCGCCTTTTCTTAACCATCTCTTAGGGCACTAGAGATGGTCTTTAAAGAAGGCCAGGGCCTCTAATATATTTATAGGGAATTGTAGAATAGAGTTTTTCAAGGTTTGGTAGATCCTGATGGATCAAAGTGGTGTGAGGAGTAGAGGGAGTCGGTGCCCTTTTATAAGAGATGAGAGGGGCACCTTTGGAAAAACTAAAAATATTATTTTATTATAAAGTCATATTCAGTTTTTAATAGCTCCAAGTTGATTTATTTCAAAGATAAGGTGGGTTTGGGTCTAAATTCTATCATCCAATAGAATTTGGACAAGTTTAGGTAACTCTTTTAACCTTATCATTTAGATTTAACTTTAAGTTAAATAATTTTACTTTTACCCTGTCTTCTTGTTTTTTTATACTATAAGGTTAATAAACTTACTATAACAAGAAAAACGAACCACAAGTTGTTCATTATTAATATATATAGCCTTATCTATGTCATTTGGTCTAACTTTAGATTTGTAGGAATAAAATAACAATTAATAATATAACATTTGTATTAAAAACTATTTTATGTCAATCTGGACACTATTTGGTAATTGATTTTTGTGAAAATAATAAAAGCATTATTATTTCTCAAAAAGATAATTAAATCAATAATAATATGTAATTTTAACCTATAAAATTATTTTAATTCTTAAAAAGTCTCAAATTACATTTATTTGGGTATTTATAATAATAATTATTTTAAAATTTTATTAATAAGGTAATTATTGCATCATCATTGTGTCACAAATAAATTAACTTATTTAATGTATAAAAATTATAAATAAAATAAAATTATATAGGAAATATATTTAGCTTTATAATTAATTTTTATACTAGAATTTATCTTCTGTATAACCCTATATTAAAAATGTTTTACTTATTATACTTTGATTTTAACTATTTTAATTCTTCTTTAAATAAAATAATATTAAATGTCCTAATCTAATCCAAGTGGACCTAAATGGTCATTGTTTTTCTTAAGGTTGTTTTTGGTCGAATTAAATTTATCCAATAGAATTCAGACATGCATTAGGATAATAATAATATCATTTTTACCCTTAATTACCCTATTTACTTTTAACCGTGGTAAACAAAAGTAAAAAGTTAATATTCACCAAAAATTATTTTCATCTCATTGAACCATATTTTACATACTGACATCAACTGTGTCTCTAGGATTTTTTAAATTACATTCAAAGAAGTGGTAAAATTATGTTTTATGTAAATTTTCCAATTATACTAGGAGGTTGGTAAAAGACGGTGAAAAGTTCAATAAACTTTTTCTATATCTAAAATTATTCTACAATGACTCTGATTAATTGCATTAAACTTATATAGGTATTATGTATCATTTTTTAACTAAAATAAATTGAAATAAAATAAATAATTATTAAATAAAAAGTCAATTTTTAAATAGTAACCCAGTATTTTCACTATTCATCAAAAATTGAAAGTTTTCATAAAAATACCAAAATTTCACCCTAGGCTAATTTCGATATTCCAAATCCAAAAATGAAGTCCATTTTGAATGATAAAATTTATAAAATTTCAAAAAGTGGGTATTAGTATTAATAACAGCTAGTTTTAATAATATTTTAAAAGCTTATTGTTGTTTAGTGAATGTAGGCATTGCGTACAATGCAAGCTATTGAGGAAGGATGTGATTGCTTGTAACGAAATCCAAGACAGTGTTGTGTGTAGTGAAAGAATCCTTTATGTAACATTATACATAAAAACAAAATATTTCTCATAAAAATCTCGGGTGTTATATTCTACCCACATTAAAATGAATTTTTCCCTCGAAATTCGTCACTTTGTAACAAACAGATGGGGATACCTCTCCTTCATCATATCCTCAAGCTCCCATATAGATTCTTCTAATTGGTGTTTCCTCCATAAAATTGTCACCAAGCAAGTGGTCTTGTTCCTAATGACTTTTTAGCTATAATCCAAAATCTCTATCGGTTTTTACTCATAAGAAAGATCTTGCTCCAGTGGTACAACTTCTTAGAAGAGTTCATGTGAAGGATCAGGTATGTACATTCTCAGGATAGATACATGGAACACATCATGAACTTGAGAGATATTCGGTAGAAGCTCCAATCGGTAAGCTAACTTCCCAACACGATCTAGTATTTCGAAAGGTCCAATATACCTAGGGCTCTGCTTTCCCTTCTTTCCAAATCTCATTACTCTCTTCCAAGGAGATATTCGTAAGAAAACATTATCACCCACTTCAAAATCTAGGTATTTTCTCCGATTGTCAGCATAACCTTTTTGTCGACTCTGAGCTGCTTGTATGTGTTGTTGAATAGATCGGGCCTTTTCTGCCATCTCATCAACAAGATCAGGTCCTAATAGCTTTCTTTCCCCAACTTCATCCTAGCAAGTTGGAGTTCGGAATTTCTTTCCACAGAGATCTTCATAAGGAGCCATTTGAATACTGGAGTGAAAGCTATTATTATAAGAAAATTTCTCCAAAGGTAGGTGTTGATCCCAACCGCCATTGAAATCCATAGATAAATCTCTTAACATATCTTCTCGAGTTTGAATTGTCCTCTCAGACTAACCGTCTATATGAGGATGATAAGCAGTGATGAAACTCAACTCTGTATCTAGAGTATGCTGAAGAATTCTCCAAAACATTGAGGTAAACCTCGGATCCCGATCAGATATAATGGAAAGTGGTACTACATGCAATCTTACCACTTCATTTACATATATCCTGGCAAACTGATCAAGAGAGAAATCCTCTCTAATAGCAATGAAGTGTGATGACTTCTTAAGACGATCAAATATAACCCAAATATCATTAATGCCTTTGGATGTTTTAGGAAGTCCAGTGACAAATTCCATAGTGATGTTTTCCTATTTCCATTCAGGTATGGGTAATGGTTGTATCATCCCCATAGACTTCTGTCTCTCAGCTTCAACTTGCTGATAAACCAAGCATCGAGAGACATATTCAGCAACATCTCTTTTCATGTCATCCCACCAGAATACTCTTTTAGGTCCCTATACATCTTCATGATTCCAGGATGAATAGAGAATGAAGAACTATGAGCCTCATCCAACAGCTCCTTCTTTAATTCTAGTATGGGAGGAACACAAACCCAATTCCTAAACCTTATTATCCCATCATAATTAAGATTGAATTCAAGAACATTTTTCACCTTCTTTTTTAACTCTACATATTCTTTCTGTGCTTATTTAATCTTCACATGTATAGATGGTTGAAAATTCATTTGAGAAAAACACGATTTTTCCCCTTCCATTATAATTCCAAGATCCATCCTTTGTAAATCCATAAATATTGGATCTTTTATGATCCTCATCATTGATAAGCTAGCATGGTCTTATCGACTTATTACGTCTTACACCTTTTTTGCTTTCCCAGGGTGGTAATGAATTGATTAGTCGTAATCCTTAATTAGCTGCAACCATTTCTTTGAAGCATATTCATCTCTTTTTGTGTGAAAATATACTTTAAACATTTATTATCAGTATAAATATCACACCTTTCACCATAAAGATAATTCCTCGAAATCTTTAATGAAATGATTACCGCATCTAACTCCAAATCATGAGTTGGGTAATTTTGCTCATGGATTTTCAACTGTTGTGAGGAATAAGCTATCACCATATCATTTTGCATGAGAACACACCCCAATCCCTTATTGGATTTATTACTGTAGATCACAAACCTCTCTCCACTACAAGGCACTGTGAGCACAGGTCAACAGGATAACATTCTTTTCAACTCCTTGAAATTATCTTCACATTCCTCCGTCCGCATGAACGTAACTCCTTTTTGAGTCAACCTGGTGATTGGAATAGATAATCATGAAAAATATTTCACAAAACGTCGATAATATCCAGCCAAACCAAGAAAAATTTGGATTTCGGTTACTGTTGTTGGTCTTGACCATCTTTTGATAACCTCTGTTTTTACTGGATCCACAGATATCCCCTATTTTTAGACTATGTGACCCAAAAATGAATCATTTTCAAGACAAAATTCACACTTGGTAATTTTTTCATTAAGATTCTCCTTTCTCAAGGTCTTCAATAAAATTTTCAAGTGATCTTCTTATTCTTCCTTGCTCTTTGAATATACAAGAATATCATCTATAAAGACTACCACAAAATGATCAAGATAGTCTCTAAAGAATCTATTCATCAGATCCACGAAGATAGTAGGGTCATTAGTAAGACAAATTGGAATAACTAAAAATTCATATTGTCCATACTTTGTACGAAAAGTCGTCTTTGGTATATCCTCTCTTTTGACCCTTAATTGATGATATAATTAACAAAGATCAATCTTGAAAAAGTATTGGGCTTCGTGTAGTTGGTCAAATAAGTCATAAATGTGTTGGAGATGATATTAGTTCTTGATAGTGATCTTGTTAAGTTCACGATAATCAATGGAGAGTGTCATTGATCCATCTTTCTTCTTAACAAACAGAACAGGTGCTCCCCAAGGGGACACACTAGGGTGTATGAATCCCTTATCAAGATTCTCTTGGAGTGGCTTCTTCAATTCCTGAAACTCAATTGGGGCCATTATATAAAGTGTCTTTGAAATGGGTATAGCACCAGGTATGAGTTCAATTGAATTCTAAAATTCATGATTTGGTGGAAGACCAAGCAATTCCTCCGGAAAGACATCATCAAACTCCCGTAAGACCCATAAGATGGAAGAAATTTCCACTGGAAGGTTATGTTCAACCTTGCATCGATAGACGATCATAGATTGATATAGAATATGAAATTGGACTTACCTTTTATGGAAATTGATATGATCTCTATATAAAGAAATCTAATCCATGCCATGAATCACATAAAATTGTACTATAGGAAGGATCACAAGATTTTTAGGAATCACTTTTCCACAAACATCAATTGAAGAAGAATTATAAACTTTTGATGCGACTTTTGTGCCATTTGGGGATGTCACAACTAACTCAAAATCTAATTTTTGAGGTAATACGGCGATAACCTTATAAAATTCTTGAGAAATAAAAAAGTGGGTGGATACAGAATCAAATAAAACATTTTCTAGTTTACAGTGGATGGTAAGTGTACCTTTCACAACTTCATTTTCGTACTCCACATCGCTGATAGAAATTGCATGTGACTTTCCTTTTTCTTTATCCTTAAGAGTTTGTTGACGTCGATCATCATCAACAACCCTTGTATTAGGGAATTGATTAGCATAATGCCCCATTTCCTTGCACTTGTAACATTCAAGTGTAGGAGGTGCACTCTATGTAGCCATTTCTGTGATCGCATCACTTGAAATCTTCTTCCCACCATTGCGGCATTCAAATGCCCAATGACATTATTTTCCACATTTGAAAAATTTACTTGTCCCTTTAAGACAACTCAATCCATGTTTCTTTCCATACATTGAGCATAAGGGAAAACTCATCTTCTTTTCAGAGTACTCTTTAGATTTTCCTTTGAATTCCATTTTCTTCTTCTTATCAAACACATATGATTGATGGGATACTCCAATCTCCATCTCAACCTTGAGATCACATAGAACGATTTCCTCGTACCTATTGAATTCCCTTATGGATGACTCCCTTCGAAGACTTGGTTTTAAGCCACTAAATAATCGATCGATCTTACTCTCAGGCTGGATAATAATCCCAGAAGCGTATCATGCAAGTCTTATAAAATTTGCCTCATAGGTACCAACAGATTCATCATATTTTCGCTTTAGTTCAAGAAACTCCTTCTCCATATTTGTTCGAAGAATACGTAGGATGTACTTATTGAAAAATAAGTTCTTGAACTCATCCCATTACGTAGACTTGATTTCTTCTCTTGGACTCGTATTCTTGATAAGATTCCACTATTTATCAGCTTCACCTTAAAAATGATATACTGCTAAGATGAATTTATCATGTTCATAACATTGAAGAACTGAAAATATCTTTTTAGTGGTACTGATCGATTGTTCAGCTACTAATGGATCAGTAGAACAACTGAATGAAGGTGGATGCTGCCTCATGAAGGATTCAACATAATGTTTCTCATTCCTTTGCTCGTTTGGAAGTCCTGCATGATTCATAGCTTGAGAATGTTGTGTGAGCATGGCTACAAGATTTTTCATTCCAACTCTCATAACGTTTGGTTTCTCAGTGGGACAACCATTGCATTGCTCGTCGCATTCCTTATTAACACGGTTCCTTTGGGTTCCATCCATTGACTAAAACCATGAAAAATAGTGTGAGCAACACTAATTATAATAGTAAAACCACATAATCAAGAATAAAATTTCACACTTAAGGTCTTATCATAGGTTTTTCATGGCCATTTCTAAAACACTAAGATTTTGTTCAATACTTAGATATATCTTTAGGGTTCTTACTAAGGCTTTCACATCCTAGTTTCCAACGGTTGACTATACCTTTGCTCTGATACCAACTATAACGACCCATACATTAAATACATAATTATTACTTCAATATTAAAGCACACTTATTACAACATATAGCAAAACCATGAAAGGACCATATAGGTATAATGTCTTTAGAAACTGGGAAACATAAACAACTTGCTCATAAATCATCTACACTGTCTCCCTTTTATTTTATCATATCTAGATTCCCTTTTGGAATATCTTACTTAATACCCTTCTTCCTACCCTGGGGAAAATAGAACATACAAAAGGGTGATCTCAAATGCTCAGTAAGGGTAAACAAAAGAAATATCAATCACAAAATATTCATAAGAACATAACATTTTGGAAATCTTAACCTGCAAAAGAGATTATAATTTCATAAAATGGGATAAATCATAGTAGTGAAATGTAATCCTATTAATCATAACACAAGACATTAAAATTTGTGTCATACACACATAATCATAGAAAATCATTTCTTATTAGTCAAGAATCATTTCCAAGACTATCTTAGCGGACAAAGTCCATTTCTGAACCGAGTTCACTCATCGTTCCAGTCCTGTATCACTAAACTGGTTTAACTTGTTGTTCCAGCCATGTCTATCTCATGAGATATAAATATTTACCCAATGCATTGGAGGGAGATATAGGTCCCACCCATCTCATAATGGTACCATTATTTTGTGTGCCACAAGATCATAAATCATACATCATACCATAACCCAAGTAATAAAAATCAGATTCTTAAATTTCATGCCCTCATAACATAATCCATATAAGATAAAAGGAAATAATGAAAATAATTACATCATAACATAATCAAATCAATGTAAAAACAGGGATACAAACAGAACCCCATATTATCTTAGCTGGAAAATAATTTTGATAAAACACCTGATCTCCATTCTTGAGGGAAATATCCTTTCTACTTCAAAAACATTTTTCCTTTCTTAAAATGTCATAAAAATTTAAACTAAAAGATGTTGATTAAAAATAAACTTGAAAAATTGTAAAGGAATATTCATGTAAATAATGTTCTAAAAGTCCATTCAGGCTGTATAAGTTAAAAAACATTCTTCTCTTACTTTGGCCGAAAAAGTCAAAAAGTACCTCATGCTAAAAACAGAAAAATATTCCTTTCATATAATTTACTAAAAACTCACCAACAAATAATATTGGATTTAAACAATTATAGGAGGGTAATATTACATATTGAGGAAACATGGATGAGGATGATATATATGCCCCTATAAATACCAAAGTATAAACAATCTCAGATAAAAATGAGATTGTGAGATTTTCCCTTACCGTAGGTCTGATTTATTACGTACATATCCGAACCTCATGTATAATGATTTAAATATTGTTATTGACTTATTATAGAATCATATTCATTCTTATGACATCATATAAGGTAATTACTGCATCATCATTGTGTCACAAATAAATTAACTTATTTAATGTCTAAAAATTATAAATAAAATAACATTATGGTGGAAATATTTTTATCTTTCTAATTAATATTTATAGTATAATTTATCTTATTTATAACCCTATATTTAAAATGTTTTAGTTATTAAACTTTGATTTTAACTGTTTTAATTCTTCTTTAAATAAAATAATATTAAATGTCCAAATCTAATCCATGTGGACCTAAATGGTCATATTTTTTTTCATAAGGTTGTTTTTGGTCGAATTAAACTTATCAAATAGAATTAGGACATGTGTTATGGTAATAATAATATCATTTTTACCCTTAATTACCCTTTTTTACGTTTAACTGTTGTAAATAAAAGTAAAAAGTTACTATTCACAAAAATTGTTTTCATCTCATTGAACCACATTTTACTTACTGAAATCAATCGTGTCTCTCGGATTTTTTAAATTCCATTCACAGAAGAGATAAAATTATGTTTTATGTAAATGTGCAAATTCTCCTTGGAGGTGGGTAAAAGACGATAAAAAGTTCAATAAAATTTTTATATATCTAAAATTATTATAAAATGACTCCAATGAATTACATTATACACATATAGGTATTATGTATTAATTTTTAAATAAAATAAATTTAAATAAAATAAATAATTATTTAAATAAAAATTCGGTTTTTAAATAGTATCCCATTGTTTTCACTTCTCATAAAAAATTTAATGTTTTCAGAAAAATACCAAAATATCACCCTAGGATAATTTCGATATTCCGAATCCAAAAATGAAGTCCATTTTGAAAGATAAAATTTATAAAATTTCAAAAAGTGGTTATTACTATTCATAACGGCTAGTTTTAATAATATTTTAAAAGCATATCATTGTTTAGTGAAACTCGTTATTGCGTACAATGCAAGCTATCGAGGAATGTTGCGCTTGTGTATAAAGCAAGCCAAGACCGTGTTGTGTGTAATGAAAGATTCCTTTATGTACCATTATACATAAAAAATATTTCTCTTAAAAATCTCGGGTGTTACAAAACAACAGTTAGTGGTCCTTTATTATATTCTCATACTAAACAATGAATTGAATTCCAATAGAAAAAATCATTTATTCATTTTAGAAAACAAGATACATACTTGAATCTTACATTAGTACTAAAAATATAAAATAATAAAAAGTAACTCCATTGAAATCAATATTATTCTCCATGATTAACCCTTCATATCATTCACAATATACTTCAAGGTATCGTAGATAAAAATAAAACATACGAAATAGTTGAGCTCAGATGCTCTCTAATGGTATGTGTAAAATGGGAGTTATAAAAGACAAATAATAAACAATTATTTAATGGTATAGAACGAAATAATTATAATTAATCATTAATATGATCATAATATAGATAGAATAAATGATAATAAGTTAATTCAATATCAATAATTAGATGAGCATAAAATATAACCATGTATGTTATAAGTCATCAAATAATAACAAGGAATGTTAGTAATTAGTCTCATAATGAAGTAATAAATAATGCGGGATATCAAAAATATATCATCAAGTATTCATCCAAGAAACCATATATATATAGGTAAGACCTCATCCAAATACAAAATCTAATTTGTCAAATAAGACCTACTGATGCATCGAGGGGCTATAATAGTCCCTATCAATAACTCAGTATATAAATGAATTCATCATATGAAAGTGGTAAAACATATCAACCTTATCCTTCATATTGAAACTATCATACAAAATTTTAATAATTTTTCCAGTAAATAATCATAATCATAAACCATAAAGAGTAATATTGTGAATGGTATAAAATAGTAAATATCTAATCTAACTAATCATAAACCATTATATAAAATATGGTATATGTTATCATAAATATTCAACCAAAATGAATAATAAGATTGAACAAAGTGTGCTGATATAGATGAAAATAGTTTAAATGAGATCATTGAAATGTTCTTGAGGAAAAATACCCCTTTTAATTTGAAAATAAATTATTCTAAAAACACTATGAAATTATAAATGATTTTTATTTCTAAAATTTTACCTTGAAAAATTATAATTACATCTTAAAAACATTATGAAATTATAATGTAGGGAATATTATCTCATGATGTATAAGTTAAAAAATTCCGTTGGTATTTTTACCAAAAACGTTACATAGAATCTCATTTTGGATATGATAATGGATACCTTTCGAAAACATTTAGAAAATTAAATGAATAGGTAAAAGTGGTTTTAACTATTCAAAGTATAATAGTGAAATTATATTTATAAATATACTATTAAAATAAGTAAATTGAAGTGAAATATTCACCAATGAATACTTAAAAATAAAAAATCTCAAATAATTATGAGATCATGAAATAAAACATACCAATTGATCCAATTTCCTCCATACATGTCTAAAACATATGTAAAGTGGTTTTAAAATTTATATTAACTTATAAAATAATAATAATATCATATATGATCTCTATATAATATTTCACTTCTCGTTTATTAATAATAATTGTTTCGTTTCACTATTTGGGGTGTTTATTTCCTTGTTTTCTCATACGTGTTCTATCATGAAATTTCATGCACATATACAATTTATACAGTCTTTTCCTATCTATAATTATATTAATGTTATAAATATATTATTGACTCATTAAATATTTTTTCTAATTATTCATTTTGTTTGGATATGGGATATGAATCGTAAATCCTCGTAGAGATGGCAGGTCATACATACACATGAATAACTATATCATTTCATTAATATTGAATGTGTAGGTATATGAATGATATATTAAGTTTCTAAAATAAATGTCAAGTCATAATTTGAACATATATCCATTATTTACATCATTATAACCATCCTGGAAAAGTGATGTATGAAATCAAATTACATCACTAGGTGGAGACGGTAAGACGTATGTACGCGTGAGTGGTTATTTGTTTTCACAGGAGAGAAAAACTGGGAATATTGTTTCCCCCTTATCATAATAAAATTAAAATAAAATTATAATTATATAGTTATTATTTAAGGATGGATACAATACATGAAGAGGATGTTATATAAGAAATTAACTTGAATGAGTTGGTAATAATGTTTACCTATTCTTCAGAGGACTTTAATTAGATATCTCTTTAAGAGATATTCGGTTGGTATTTTTTGGAAGACTAGAACATCTAAAACATTTATAAGGATGAAAGTAAGAAAACTGGGTAGGTTTTGGTTGATATAGAAGGATAATATTTTTTTCAATCAGTGAGGGAGGATATTATCTTTTATAATTGAGGTGAGGGGAATATTTATAATTTCAATAAATATAGAATTATAATTAATCTATTTTCTATATAAATTACATTTAATTCTTGTTGATTAATAATCTAATATAAGATAAGGTTTCAATACCATCATAAAATATATTTCATACATGTTTTGGTGTTATTTTAAACATTATCACTTCGATTAACCCTTAGTTAAAAAAATAATTTTATTAATGATAACAACTTTTAAAATATATAATTATAGTAAATTTAATTTATATTGTGTATGTTGGACCATAAATAAAAAGATATTTACATTTTATAAATATAAAAATCACATTTAATTTTTTAAAATATCTTTATTATTATCAAATATTTTATGAAAGTATTAATCCCACAAAATATCATTATTATGGAATAGAATATTGTTCACTACATTGATTTAAAAAATCTTGAAATTTTTAAATTAAAACTATATTTTTTATTATACCCAAAAAAATTTAATGTAATATATAGAATTCTTATATCGCATTTAATTTTAAAAATTATATTACTTTAAATATATTAAATTCATTTATTTTTTTCTGTTAACTAAATAATTACTGCACGAGTCTTCAATCAGTATTTAGGATAATTATTTAACTCTTAAAATTTATAAGTAAATTACCATGTTGAAGATTAATGTTTTATATTTAAAAAATCTATTTATAGTAAAAAAATATCTTATGGATAACCCCATAAGAAAAATTTTATAGCTATAAAAAAATTTATTGACTCATCTTTTACTTCTCTTTGAATAAATGTTATAAATGTAATAATCACTTCCTAAATGATATAATGGTCATATATCCAAACATCAAATGATTATGGATAAAAATTATTAGTTTAATAAAACTGGTTCTCGTGTTAGTGTAATTTTATATTCCTTATCATATATTTCACCCTTATTTACCTGATTTACCCTTTACCTTGGTAACAAAAATTACCATGATTATTATTCATATCTAAAAAATTAAAAGGTCCCTATTTACTAAATTTGGACCTCATATTTACAAATATGGAATAATAATTAATCAAATTTAATAATTATAAGGGGCATAAATGTAACGCCCCGACCCCAGCTACCCAGAGTCGGTGCATTACTTCGTAACATTGGCATGATCACAAAAGATCAAGTCTCGAAAGACCGATTAGTTTAGAATCCTTGGAAACACTAGATATATTCATAAATGTTACATTACATCATAAAGTGAAAAACTAATAATAAAGTCTTCATAGTCCACACTCATATCCTCTTCTGACTATGCCTGCAGGTCATTCATAAAATACTTCTTCACATCCTGGAAAATATTAAAACATTGAAAGGGGTGAGTTCAGATGCTCAGTAAGGATAACAATATTGCGGAAGCTTTCATAAATAAACATAAAAATTTAAGGCATTGTATAACTAAAACAAAAGCCTTTTAAACTTGAACATCAACATAATATGGAAAAAGTAAAATGAGATAATTCCATTCACTTCTTCACATGGATATTCTACTAGTCGAATAATCACATGCAATATCAATAACCACTTTCATAATGAGGGAATGTATAATGCCAGACATTCTGAAACATTTTGTCAAGGCCTCGGCCAAGACGTCTAAAATGATTAAGGCCTCGGCCAAAACCATAAATCAAATTGGGAAAGGGCCTTGACCAATTCCATGTCTAGTTGTCTCATGAGACCTACCGATGAATTGAGGATCTATAGCGGGCTCAACCCGTCACTTATTAAGTCCAATACATTCCTCATATGAATAGGTTTAAACATATCATAAACCATAACATAATCGTATCAAATAAAACATGCCTAAAGGAAACATAACATTTCCACATTTCAATCACAAGATATCAATACAACACATTGATATAATAAAAACTCTTTCAAAACCATTTTCAATAACAAAATAAAATAAAGTTAAAACTTTATATTTATATTTCATTAAAAAAAATGATGTCTTGTAGAGGAAGCCAAAACTCAAATAATGGTCACGGCGGCGGAGAAGTCGTTGTCGCCGCATAAGTACGGAAAGAAAAACATTCCCTTTTGTCGTTTAGCAAAACGCTTTGTATAAAAAAGATTCCTTTTGAATAAACGTAAAAGTAAAATGGGTTTATACACCGTATAAAAGAAAGTTGTGTATAAAACCAAATATGCCTCAATGAAAGGGGATTGAGACGAAGTCCTTAAAAAGATAATTTTTTTAAATAAAGTACATATATAATGTGTATTCAATATAAGTACACATAAATAATGTAAAAATACAATATAGGACATAATAATATCATGACATAATTTGAAAGTAGGAGATTAACCCAAAGAATAGAAATTGGGCTAAGAAATTCCCTTACCTCGTGTCTGACTTGACTCAACCATTCTTTAACCTCCTGAATAATAAACTAGAGTTAATATATACCTTATTAAGAACCATTTTAGATTTCATTGTCCTTTTTATATCACTTATTACAATGACATGAACATTATGTAATTATTTAAGTTAATAAGGGTCGTTTTGTCGATCTTTGGTACTTGAGTCAACAATAAACTTCTTATAATTACAAGTTGTTTATGTAGTAGAATATCCATTATCTCCAGAATTATATTCATGAATTAGATGTCATATATATCATATATATCCAATATATACATTCATTTATAATATTATGTAACATTTAGAGGTAAGAAATGAAATGCACCGTTCATGGAGATGGTAAGCCGTACGTACGCATGAACGCTACTTTCATTTCTATTTCGCATTTAATGGAATGAAATCATAATGATATAAATGTATAATATAATTCCAGTATAATATAGTGTATAATACCATTTACTCCATCCTTTATACATCCCACATATGGCATTAACGATTCAAATCACTTTAAGGGGGCGGTAGTCCGCACTTCCTAAAATGAAATTATCGCATTTACCCATAATGGAAATCATAAAGTATTCCATAAATGAGAAATAAAGAAGCATAAGTAAAACATAAACATATTATATATCATATATAAATATATTGACATATTAATGTCCACCTTTGAAGGTGTTATAGGAGTGTTGAACAATCATCATTTCGTGAGGCAGAAATTCGCCATCCACAGAAACCGTATGTTCTTTAACCATTAGATGTAGGTGTGTGTAAGTGTAGCCTGAATACTTCTTATAACAAAATCCTAGTATATTTAGGATAGTGTTGTTGTTACAAAAGAAATGAATAAAAAACCTTTAGGGGGTTGGAGAAGAAAAATAAAACAAAACAACATTAGAGAAGACATTACCTCAAAATCAGGTAACTCTTTTTGATTTGAGCCAAAGGCTTCCTTGGGAAGAGTTCCGCCCAAAGTGAGGCTTCTAGGAGTAAGAGGGGGAAGTTGGGAGAGTATTTGGGCAGAGTTTGGCCGATCCAAATGGCTTTAATGTGTGAATGTGGTGGTAGAGGTGGGGGCCTTTTATAAGAGGAGAGGAGGGGCACTCTTGGAAATTAAGGAAATTTTACATTATTATACAATGCTTTTCGGATTCTAAAGGTCCAAAACTTATATAATTCGTGGATAAGGTGATAAGGGTTATAAATATACCTATAAAATAGTATTTGGACAAGGGTAAGCCTTGGATTGTACATTATCTTTTCATTTTATTAAAATCGTTAAATAATGAGGTCATCGCTGCATCATAATGATGTCATAAATAATTTAATTTATTTAATGTCTAAAAATTATAAACAAAATAATATGATGTAGGAAATATTTTTATCTTTCCAATGACTACTTATCTTCAAAAATATGACTTGTATAACCCCATGTAAAAATTGTTTTAGTAAAACATTTCATGTTTGTGTCATTTTTTACTTTAACATTAAATAAAAGTTATTTATGTCATTTTCCAACTAAAGTGGCTCCATGGGGTCCCCAATTTGACCCATGGATTGTCTTGGTCGGCCATGGAACATATAATGAGGGTAGGACATGTTTCAATCTCATCTCATATTATTAAAACATTATTTTTACCTTAAACTACACTAATTACCTCTAATCGCGATTAAGAACTTAAAAGTTACTATTCACCAAAAATTATTTTAATCACATTGAACCACATTTTACTTCTTAATGACAACCATGTATGTCGGGTTTTTGAAAATAAAATCACAGAGGTGGTAATATTTCATTTAAATGAAAATCTTTTATTTAACTACCACTTAGTGGTTTCACTATTCATAAAAAATTGAAGTTTTTAAGAACAATGCCAAAATTTCACCCTAAGCTATAATTGATATTCCGAATTCAAAAATGATGTCTATTTTGAAAAATTCCAAACATATAAGTTGCATTAATTAATTTTATAATTAATTCCCGCTGTCACAACAAATAGTGTGTTTTTAAGAAACAATTTATATCAAAAGATTGGCAATTGTTTATGTCCAATTTCAATGTTAAATTAATTCTAATGACCACCATTGGATAAAATGGTAAAAATATATTCTAGTTATACTTTAAAACCACTCAATAGTATAACTTATCACTATAAATTATTTTTATTAAAAAAGTTGTTTTAAGTATTTTTCACTATTCATAAAAATTTGGAAGTTCTCAGAAAAATACAAAAAATTCAGCATAGGGTAATTTCGATATTACGAATCCAAAAATGAAGTCCATTTTGAAATTTAAAATATATGTAATTTCAAAAAGTGGTTATTACTATTCATAACTGCTACTTTTATTGGTCGCGGCGTGTTAGAACTCGAAGTTGCGTACAATGCAAGCTATTGCATTATTGAATGAGAAGCGTATCGTGGAAGCTCGGGGTGTTACGTTATCCCCTCCTTCAATAAATTGCGTCCTCGCAATTTGAAATTTTTCTTTGAAAATAAAAGGTTGAAAAGAGAAAATACCTTTGTGGAAAACCCACATCGGAAATAAGATTAATAAAATTTAGCATTAATAAGAGGGAAAGGGAAATGAAAAAGTCACCACCCAATTATGATCTCGATTAAGAGAACATTGGTGGCAATTAGAGACATATAATTGGTGGAAAAACATAAATATTTGTAGGGAGTGATTGAGGTCATCAATCATAATCAACTGTCAAATTGAGGGCCTCAAAACCTTCAATCTATGTTGATTTAAAATATCATCAGTTCAACAAGACATAAGGTATTATGATAACACATTTTTTTGTTTTAATATCCCTTTACTAGAGTTTAAGAATTAATTCATTCATTGAATAAGAGATAGGTATATATATATTTATGCTTGAAAATTAGAGTTTCAACCTTCAAATCATCTTTCACTCAAAAAGATAATAGAACTCAAAAATATTATACTTATCCTAATTGTATAAGGTTCCAAATGTTAACACATACCATTTAGATTAGTAAAATTATTTTTTAATAACCAGGGACTTCCTGTAGGCTAGTGGTAGGAAATAATGGCATGTCTCACTATGATTGTGGGTTCGATTCCCGCAGCTTTGTCCGACGCGACAGGTTATGCCCCACCCTGCAGGTCGTCCTTTTCCTAAAACTATAGTATTCCATAAATAATATTCATAAATGTTTTAACCTTAAACAATACTATCCAAAGATAAAATTAATCCATTCCAACATTTATAGTTATCCAAAATACCTCCGTCCAGACATTCTCTAAAAGGTCTCTAAATTCCAAAATCAATTGTAACCTCAGATTCACCAAACAAAGTAAAGTTTCTCTTATTGTCACATACTAAAAATATGATTACCTTCATCATATTAAATCCTTAATGAAAACAACATGTACGGCAGTACAATCCATATATATATCACATTATTCTTATAACCATAATCTAGTTCTTGAGTCCAAAAACACAAATACAATAATTATTCCGCTTCAAATGTAGTCACAGTATAAGATTGGCCTTGATCCATTGGCCTTTTCTGAGATAAGTTTCCTTGACGCTTAGGACATTCATTTGCATAATGCCCCATTTCACTACAATTGTAGCATTCAACATTGATAGCCTCTTTCTTTCCCTTGAAATCACGCGCCTGGTGACCTTTTTCTCCACATTTATAACAAACTCCCATTCCTTTTAGGCAAGCAACGGGGTGATTCTTCCCACAACTATCACATAATGGAAAATCCTTCTTTCTCTTTTTCCCTTTATCCGTTTCTTGTTCCGATGTTCTCTTCTTCTCTTTATTTACTTTGTTGTCCTAAGACTTAGATAATTCCTTTTACGTCTTGATAGCGCACGAGACAATACCTTCGTATGAAGAGAAGGTTTGTGATACTAAAGCTCGACGGAGAAATGGTTTTAACCCATCAAAGAAATGACCAGTCTTACTTCTTGGGTTACATATGTAATCTGAAGCATACATCGCTAACCTTGTAAAGTTAGCCTCATACTTTGCGACATTCTCATCCTCCTTCTGCCTCAGACTCAGAAATTGCCTTTCCATATCCGCTCGATGGTCTCGAGGAAAGTATTTTTCTAAGAACAGATCTTTGAACTCCTGTCATTCCATGTTTGTTAATTCATCATCTTCCTTTGTGCTTTGAATTAGTGACCACCATTGATCGGAATCTCCAGTGAGGCGGTAAACTGCTATGAAAACTTTCTCCCTTTCACTACACCCCAAGGCATGGAATATTTTCTCTACGGAATTTATCCATTGCTCAGCTACTATAGGATTTGTACTCCCATTGAAGGTTGGTGGTTGTTGCCTCATGAAACGGTCTAGAATTGATCCTCCACGTTGCGGATCAGGGTGCTCCATACGAGTAAGGTTATTATTCATAACCAGCGTGAGTTGTCCCAGTACGGTGAGAAGCTGATCATCACCAGTTGTATCACTAGCTCCACCATAATTATCTTGAACAGGAGGGAAATCCCTACACGGAGTGCATGCATTGATACGGTTTCCATTCCTTCCACTAGGCGCCATTTCTCAATAATGTCATAAACTGGATTAGTTTATGAATCAGAATACATAATTCCATACTTGTAAAACACTTAACATAAATTGAACTAATTATGGATATAATCCATAATTATAAAAAACATTTTCTTTGAGGAAGTATATACTCATAACCCTTCATAGTGGTTTGTAAAGAAAATGAGAATTATCCTAAGCATATCCCCCGGGAGTGTCGTAACCAAGAGTGCAGTAAGGCCCGTTGTCGTGCACCAGTTCCCGTTCGAGTCTAGCTCAAAGCGGTGTTTTCGGGTATTACCCCTAGGTACATCTGTGCCAGAGCTGCCTCTACCTGCTCGTATCCAGACAGGGATGTATTGCTCGGAAAACTCACAAAATTTCTACAATATGAAAATTTTTAGGAAGTTCTTCTATACTAATCCTCAAAGTTCATCTTATATCTACGTGCTCTAATTAAAGTTTGTCTAAATCTAGCATCCAAGGTTAGTACTAAACTGCCTCTGATACCAACTGTAACGCCCCGACCCCGGCTACCGAGAGTCGGTGCATTACTTCGTAACATTGGCATGATCACAAAAGATCAAGTCTCGAAAGACCGATTAGTTTAGTAGCCTTGGAAACACTAGATACATTCATAAATGTTACATTACATCATAAAGTGAAAAACTAATAACAAAGTCTTCATAGTCCACACTCATATCCTCTTCTGACTATCCCTGCAGGTCATTCATAAAATACTTCTTCACATCCTGGAAAATATTAAAACATTGAAAGGGGTGAGATCAGATGCTCAGTAAGGATAACAATATTGCGAAAGCTTTCATAAATAAACACAAAAATTTAAGGCATTGTATAACTAAAACAAAAGCCTTTTAAACTTGAACATCAACATAATATGGAAGAAGTAAAATGAGATAATTCCATTCACTTCTTCACATGGATATTCTAATGGTCGAATAATCACATGCAATATCAATAACCACTTTCATAATGAAGGAATGTATAATCCCAGACATTCTGAAACATTTTTTCAATGCCTCGGCCAAGACGTCTAAAATGATTAAGGCCTCGGCCAAAACCATAAATCAAATTGGTAAAGGGCCTCGGCCAATTCCATGTCTAGTTGTCTCATGAGACCTACCGATTCATCGAGGAGCTATAGCGGGCTCCACCCGTCACTTATTTAGTCCAATACATTCCTCATATGAATAGGTTTAAACATATCATAAACCATAACATAATCGTATCAAATAAAACATGCATAAAGGAAACATAAAATTTCCACATTTCAATCACAAGATATCAATACAAAACATTGATATAATAAAAACTCTTTCAAAACCATTTTCAATACCAAAATAAAAGAAAGTTAAAACTTTGTATTTATTTTTCATTAAAAAATGATGGCTTGTAGAGGAAGCTGAAACTCAAATAATGGTCACGGCGGCGGAGAAGTCGTTGTCACCGCATAAGTACGGAAAGAAAAACATTCCCTTTTGTCGTTTAGCAAAACGCTTTGTATAAGAAAGATTCCTTTTGAATAAACCTAAAAGTCAAAGGGGTTTATACACCGTATAAAAGAAAGTTGTGTATAAAACCAAATATGCCTAAATGAAAGGGGATTGAGATGAAGTCCTTAAAAAGATCATTTTTTTAAATAAAGTACATATATAATGTGTATTCACTATAATTACACATAAATAATGTAAAAATACAATATAGGACATAATAATATCATGACATAATTTGAAAGTAGGAGATTAACCCAAAGAATAGAAATTGGGTTAAGAAGTTCCCTTACCTCATGTCTGACTTGACTCAACCGTTCTTTAACCTCCTGAATAATAAACTAGAGTTAATATATACCTTATTAAGAACCATTTTAAATTTCATTATCCTTTTTATATCACTTATTACAATGATATTAACATTATGTAATTATTTATGTTAATAACAGTCGTTTTGTCGATTTTGGTACTTGAGTCAATAATAAACTTCTTATAATTACAAGTTGTTTATGTGGTAGAATATCCATTGTCTCCAGAATTATATTCATGATTTAGATGTCATATATATCATATATATCCAATATATACATTCATTTATAATATTATGTAACATTTAGAGGTAAGAAATGAAATGCATCGTTCATGGAGACGGTAAGCCGTACGTACGCATGAACGCTACTTTCATTTCTATTTCATATTTAATGGAATGAAATCATAATTATATAAATGTATAATATAATTCCAGTATAATATAGTGTATAATACCATTTACTCCATCCTTTATACATCCCACATATGGCATTAACGATTCAAATCACTTTGAGGGGGCGGTATTCCGCACTTCCTAAAATGAAATTATCGTGTTTACCCATAATGGAAATCATAAGGTATGCCATAAATGAGAAATACAGAAGCATACGTAAAACATAAACATATTATACATCATATATAAATATATTTACATCTTAATTTCCACCTTTGAAGGTGTTATATGAGTGTTGAACAATCATCGTTTCGTGAGGCAGAAATTCGCCATCCACAGAAACCGTATGTTCTTTAACCATTAGATGTAGGTGTGTGTTAGTGTAGCTCAAATACTTCTTATAAAAACATCCTAGTATATTGAGGATACTGGATTTGTTACAAAAGAAATTAATAAAAAAAATTTAGGGGGTTGGAGAAGAAAAATAAAACAAAACAACATTAGAGAAGACATTACCTCAAAATCGGGTAACTATTTTTGATTTGAGCCAAAGGCTTCATTGGGAAGAGTTCTGCCCAAAGTGAGGCTTCTAGGAGTAAGAGGGGGAAGTTGGGAGAGTATTTGGGCAGAGGTTGGCCGAGAAAAATGGCTTGAAAGTGTGAATGAGGTGGTAGAGGTGGGGGCCTTTTATAAGAGGAGAGGAGGGGCACTCTTGGAAAGTAAGGAAATTTTACATTATTATACAATTATTTTCGGATTCTAAAGGTCCCACACATATATAATTCTTGTCTAAGGTGATAAGGGTTCTACATATACCCATAAAATAGTCTTTGGACAAGTGTAAGCCTTGGATTGTACATTATCTTTTCATTTTATTAAAATCGTTAAATAATGAGGTCATCACTGCATCATAATGATGTCATAAATAATTTAATTTATTTAATGTATAACAATTATAAAAAAAATACTATGATGTAGGAAATCGTTTTAGCTTTACAATGATTATTTATAGTCAAAAATATGACTTGTATAACCCCATGTAAAAATTTCTTTAGTAAAACATTTCATGTTTGTGTCATTTTTTACTTTAACATTAAATAAAAGGTATTTATGTCATTTTCCAACTAAGGTGGCTCCATGGGGTCCCGAAGTTGACCCATGGATTGTCTTGGTCGGCCATGGCACATCCAATGAGGGTAGGACATGTTTCAAGCTCATATCATATTATTAAAACATTATTTTTACCTTAAACTACACTAATTACCTCTAATCGCGATTAAGAACTTAAAAGTTACTATTCACCAAAAATTATTTTAATCTCATTGAACCACATTTTACATATTAATGACAACCATGTATGTCGGATTTTTTTAAATCAAATCACAGAGGTGGTAATATTTCATTTAAATGAAAAATCAGTTATTTAACTACCACTTAGTGGTTTCACTATTCATCAAAAATTGAAGTTTTTCAGAACAATGCCAAAATTTCACCCTAAGCTATAATTGATATTCCGAATTCAAAAATGATGCCTATTTTAAAAAATTACAAACATATAAGTTTAATTAATTAATTTTATAATTAATTCCCGCTGTCACAACAAATAGAGTGTTTTTAAGAAACAATTTATATCAAAAGATTGGCAATTGTTTATGTCCAATTTCAATGTTAAATTAATTCTAATGACCACCATTGGATAAAATGGTAAAAATATATTCTAATTATACTTTAAAACCACTAAATAGTATAACTTATCACTATAAATTATTTTGATTAAAAAATTTGTTTTAAGTATTTTTCACTATTCATAAAAATTTGGAAGTTCTCAGAAAAATACAAAAAATTCAGCATAGGCTAATTTCGATATTAAGAATCCAAAAATGAAGTCCATTTTAAAATGTAAAATATATGTAATTTCAAAAAGTGGTTATTACTATTCAAAACTGCTACTTTTATTGGTCGCGGTGTGTTAGAACTCGATGTTGCGTACAATGCAAGCTATTGCAATATTGAATGAGAAGCGTATCGTGGAAGCTCGAGGTGTTAAAATAAATTAATTATAAAATAGGCATACAAAAATTAATAAAAATCAAACTTTATAAAATGCTACTTTTAGGGATAAATTGGGATTTTTTCTTATCACATGCATATTAAAAATATTATATGAATGATAATAAATTTTATTGAAGATATAAAATATATGTGTAATTAAAAATCATTCATCCATGTAGATTAGTTCAATTTATTATGTTATAACTATATTATGTACATGAAAATAATTATTTATAAAAATGTTTTGATGATGATTATTATTATTATATTTGTAATGAACTCGTAACTAATGTGTTTTATTCTATAAATGTATAATAAATATAATTTTTTTTCAAAATTAAAGATAGTGACATTTTTTTCAAAATGAATAGTATGTTTATAATAATCACATAATATTATATCATGCTTTGTTTGAACTCATCATTTTGTTAAAGATAAAATATTTAAGAGATTGAATTTAATTAAAAAATAGAGATGTTGTAAAATATTGGGAAGCTAAAACAACTGATCATTTTTTCCATTTTATTAGTCCCAATTTCCATTGGATATATAAATTATTCTTCTATAAACATCAACAATATAGATGTAATCACTATCAACATGTCAGTACATAATTTACTACATAGAGGAACCTAAAGTATAGTCAGGACAATACATATGTGTTTAAAATGAACAAATTATTCATTATGATCGTCTATTAATTAGGAATTGAAAATAAATACTTTATGTGAAAATATACCTCTAGTTTTAACAAACTAATTTTTTTATTGTAAAATTCAGAATATTCTCAGAAAAAATCAATCTATGATGGATATAATACCTCATAAATAAATGGTAAGAAAAAGAAACACTAGAAAAATATTTAAACCTATCTCAACCACATCTCATAGATTAGGATGTGATCAAATGAAAATCTACACGTAATCATCACCAAAAAAGTATAAAATTTTCAATAACAAAAACTAATTGGTTCAAAACTTCCTAAATGAACTAGATCAACATCATATTTTAGGTTTTTTAAATTGGCCAAATATTAGGCTATCTGAAAGTGTATTCCATCTTAATAAAATCCCATGATCCATAATGAATAACATTAAAATAAAATTCAAATACTAATATCAATAGTCTCATACATTGACTATAAAAATCATAACTAATAAAAAAGATGTCAACTTTCTAATGTTATAATAATATTCAACTACATTGATATAGAAAGAAATAAATTATGATATGAAAAAATTACTCTACACTTTCATTTAATTTTCTATTCAAATAAAAACTATTAACCTGATATAAATGATAACAAATAAATAAATAATTAATTATTTTAATTGAAATCTATGATAACTCACTACTGTGTTCATATCAAACCCCTACTCAATTTTGGAAATCATCAGCTTTGTAATTTGGATAAATTCATCATAATGATCTCTCAATCCTAATACATATTAAGTACTATGGGATCATAATCCAAAATCTAAATAAAAATTACTTTAGTAATTTCTTCCATTAAAATATTCATGTTATTAAAAAATAACAACATTATTATCCTTATTAGTCAATGGTGAAACCGAATTATCCACCATTATTGGTAGTGTATTAAATATTTCTATTAAAATTATTCATTTTATACTCAAAATCTACACTATATTATTTGGTTACATATATCCTTTCCATATATGAATGGTATCTTATTTCATGGCAGTGGTACTATTCACAATATTAAAGATCTGAACCCATATATTTGAGATTTTGAGATTAAAGGACCCCAATCTATCAAAGGACATCAATACATAGGATTTTCATTATATCATTAGTTAATATTTTGTTCCATACTAAAACTAATAGAATTGATTAGTACAATAGGGATTTGGCGCATCATGGTGAAGAATAATTAGAAATCCCTTGGTAGTCTCAAATGAGGGATGATTACATTGGCCCCTATCAATAAGTCTTTTACCTTGAGGGATTTTAGATGAAGGATATAGTGGTGAAAGGACATATTAGGATATTTGTGATCAATGATATGGATATTTGATGAATTTATGATATTCTTATTTTTATTCTTATTATTATATCTTCTTTATAGATATTAATTTTATGGAGTGTAATAAAACAATAAAAACCAAATAAATATAAGTATTTACAAGGTTCACTAGTAAATAATAGTAGCTGGTACTGATCATAGTTTGTGAACAATCAAAGACCGCACAAAATACTAGAAACTAATCCTTTAATGTGGTTACAGGAATAATTAAAATTCCATTTATTTAGAAAGCACTATAGTTAATCATCATTTCATGTGATCCTCACATAGATAAATGATATAAAAAGTTTTTTAATGAATAAAATAATCTATCACAAATTGGTTTTGGTATGTTCTCATTGATATAATTAATCTTTATTTACAATTTATATTCTTCGAATTATTACTTCTTGATTATATTCTAACACTACAAGAGGAATGAACTTACTCCTTTAGATTATGAGTAATATAATCCATTTGATCACCTTTTAATATGGCATTACGTATCCGGTAAACTCTATCTGGAACCTCTTGGAAAATAGTAACACTTCTTATAAACACATCATCATATCACATTGGAATATTGTAACAATGATTCCACCTAGTATAAATCTATAACTAGTATCATTTAAAAAATGAATTTCCAAACAATTCTAGATATCAACTATTCACACGTTCTATCTAACAACTTCTTGATGGAAATATTTTTCTGATATCCTCTTTACTAATGTTTCTTGAACTTATTCTTCTGATCATCTCAACACTTTGGTTATTCCTCACAACATTAATATAATCTTCAACACCAATTACACAACTCATTAACCCCTTTATATAGGAAATATAAATATGAGATTTTATTGAAATTGAAGGACTTGATACATCCTTCCCACTAAATATATCCAGCATCCTTCCTAGAAAATTTCTTTAATTGACTACACAGAATGTTATTTAGGACCCAAAAAAATAAAATCTTATAAAATTCCTTGTGAAATGATTAGAAACAAAAATCTCACATCAATGATACTGAGAAAATTAAATGATTATCATTGAATCTTCTCATTTCTTACATTGATGAATGCATCATTTATTCCTTCGAATTGGTATAATTTTATATAACACATTATTCTAGTAAAACATAATAGCAATACTTTTGATTGATTTAACTTCATATAATGGTCTGTCATTACATTATAGAAACCCCACACAATTATTATATGAGAAGAATCCATTATCTGATGAATTGTATCGTAATTATTGTATTTTTTATTCCAAAAACTACCTTATTCTGATAATCCTCATACAAAAAAACCACATGATGCCTTCAACCAAGACCACATTTCCAATAAATTTGTGACTACATGTGATCATCCATTATCATATTAAATTTTAAACATCATAAATTTCCATCAATTCATAATCAAGATAAATAAAAACATTTATATATAAGAAATTGTTTTCAAGGATAAATTGATTATGTGCTTAAAGACTCCAACTCATGACATTGCGAGAGACTTTCCAATTATCCACGTCTAATGGTACCCCTCAAAAATAAATATTTTTTATTGGAATACATTTATATAACTCAAAATACTCACAAAATATGTTTATATAACACTTAATAATTTTTAAACTTACAAACCATCATAAGCATTTAATGAAAACTCTACTAAAAAACCTCTAACTCATGGATTATTCCTGGTAAACATTATTATATATTTATAGTCTAAAATTTTTACAAAAAATATATCTAATCCCCCATTTTGAATAATTTTGATTTGTGAATTCATTAAATACTAATGGAATTTGAAATAATAAGAATTTAGAAGCATCACAATATTTAATTTCATCAAACAAGATGTCTGATTTAACTGGTGAACATTATAGGACAATCATTTAGTTCAAAAATCATGATGATCAAATCAGTTCAGCAATATTAGTATGATATACTTGTGTTTATCATCTATATCTAATGAACATTATTAAAAAATTACAAAATACGATGAGATATTTTTTTCATATAATGAAAATACTTTGGATAAATCCATCATCATTCATAATAATCATAACCAACATCTTTATAAAGTCATCAAGATTTCTTAAACCCCTCAAAACTAAGTTGCCCAAAAAAATAAACCCCTGTGTATTTTTTTGTCAACCAAGATACATAAACTACTAGAAAAATAGTAACCCATTATATGGTTTACTGATAAAAATAGTTTGAGCCTACATGAGTTAAATTTGGGTAGAAAACAAGAATCATTGAACATAAATTCCATTTTATTATAAATTAGTGACTTAAGAAACTTTTTCATATATCACATAAGAAATGTTTTTAAAAAATATTGAACTTATTATTCTATAAGAAAATTTCATCATTAAAAAACATCTTATGGGGAATTTTTCCCCTTAAAACACTTGAATAAACTTTTAAATTAGATCATACGTGCTCAAATAAGAGCTTAATGCCTTTAAAAACAAACCCTTAACATATTCTATTCTAATATTAAACGTTATGTATGTATCGATGGATATATTTTTCTTACAAATTTAATCCATTTCTGAAAGAACTATCATATCAAAATATTATATATTGTACAAAATTCAAATAAATTCAATAAGAATTGGGTGAGGTTTTAGACCCCTGATCATCCTCAACTTATGAAATGTTTCCTTCAGAAATGGTTTAGTGAAAATATCATCTAAATTATATAATGTAATAATAAACTAATGTTTAAATTAATTATTTTCCAAAGTATCATTGATGAAGTGATATTATATATAAATATAATATCAATAACACATTAACTATCATATCCCAATATACTTGTAATATTCACATAAAAAATATATGTCTTCCATATTTGCCTTTTTCCAAAGAAGTAATATTGTAGCTGGAGTGGAATCAAGATACTTAGTTTTGATAGTGTTTAGAGTTACAAATTTTTTTCTACTTATTCAACATACTCACACATCTTTATCTCAAAAAATCTCTATAATATTTTGATATTCTTTTATCAACACAACCTTAAAAATCATTATCTACATAAAAAAAATTATTTCATGATCTTTTATATTTAATTCTATTGTTAATTGTGCCTTTTATATGTATAATAATTATTTTTTACTTCTATGTGATGTTATTATATTGGAGAACTTTGATACCTGAAACGTAATTTATCAACACACATAATTTCAAGACATGAAGCCTTTAAACACAAAAAGCTTCCAACAAACATCGTAAAGTCATTAGGATCAACCACCTTATCATATTAGTATTTTAAAAAATTATTTATCACTGGAATATGTGTAGAAAATAATTATTAATCATCAATTACAATCTTATTTAGAAATTCATTAGCATGCATCTCTTTATATAAGAGAATGGATTTCGTATTTTAATTTATTTATTCTCCAAAAAAATATTACATTTATTATTTAATAAATATTTCACATAATTTATTCATCACCTAAGAAATTTTATTTACATGTATCATAGTTATTCCCTAGAAATATGATATCATTATTATAAATTCAAAAAGGGGAAATCCTCGTGAATTTATTTTATAAATAGGTTACTATCAATTATTCCATTTTTGAATTTCGTATTCTATAAGAAGATTTCGGACTTAGAATACCAATCATGTAGTAATTTATTCAAACCATATAAATCATTCATTAATATGTAAATTTATCTTTCATCCTTCATAAGTATGAATCTATATAGTTTTTTAATATAACCTTCCTTATCTAGCACCCCATTCTGAAATGCTGGCTTGGCATCCATCTATAAAATTGTATATTACTATTATGGAATGATATCAAGAATGATTCTGTTAGTCTCTATTATTTACATGTGTTAAAAGTTATCACCAAATTCAAGGACTTCAATTTTATAGTAACATTTACAAACTATTCACGCCTTGTTTCTTATAAACATGAAATTTTCATTCAACATATTTTAAAACACTCATTTTTTCCAAATCACAATATTATCATTTGGTTTGGAGTCAAGTACCCATGTATCGTTAATCTAAATTTTATTAATATATATATTCATAATATCATTCCACTCTTTATTCTTCAATGATTCAATAATATATTTTGGTTTAACTTATCAATTCATGGGACTACATTAAATGAAAAATGATGTTATTTTTCATTGAAAATATTGTCATTGAGCTATAATGATGTTTTGGACATCAAATTTCATCCTTAATTAGATGAGATAAAGAAATTTGTAACACATTACATGAGATAGAAGAGTTAGAAACATCATCTTTAGTAGCATCAATATTATTATTAATCCTAATAACATTTTCATCTTTTTCAAATGAAATAAGTTCATCAACCCATTATTCAACATTTCCATTAACATGTAAAATTTTCTTATAAAATAATTCAAAAAAATTTATATTTTAAAATAATAAAATCATTCATAACTCTTTATTATGACACTTGAATCCTTTACCATTATATGTATAGACAAGAAAACCTCCATCAACTCCACTTTGTCCAATACATGATTTTCTCACATTAATTTCATAATTCAATGACTACCAAACATCCTTAAGTGTTATAAAATTGGTCTCTTGTTGTTATATATCTGTTATGGTGTCATATTAGAGTTTATCCAATAGAAATATAAATTTTGAATATGTACTATATATCTTATATACTTCTCTAAAAAATATTGTGAAGTATCTCATTTGATCAATATTTTTATCACCAAGTAAATAAAACTTCTACCTCTTTCAAAATAACCATTTATATTTTGTTTACGGTGCACTAAACTTATAATGAATTCAATGATTTTCAAGATAATCTCTAAACTTATCATTTTTATATTTTCCACAATTTATGGTTCAAATATTCTTTACCAAATGTAAACATTATTTCTATAAATATAATGAAACTCATAAACATTTTGATAGCCTATAATTTATGTTATAAAAACCCAATACTTGTTATGTTTGTAACGTAATAAGAAACTATATAATTTACTTATCTCCATTTGGATATTATATTATCATGGGTTCGCAAATGTAAATATGTATCAGATATAAGGGATGATTTGAATGTATATCAACTTTATTATGTTTTATGTTATTAATCATTCCTTTTGTGAATATGTAAAAACACAATAACTTCTCATTTTCATGTTAATAATTTCACAAATACATTATATCTATGTCGAAAAACTCATATTTATCTTAGACCTATTACATCATTTTTTTCGAAAGATTATTTTTATCTATCTTTCTCATATATCAGGAACTATATGATTTTATAATTTTCAAAAATTTTCCCTTATTTCATTTCACAGTTTAACAAACATTCCCATATTCATGATGGTTAAAAATTAAACTATATATTGAAAATAACTTCATAAACATCATTAAATTATTTTGAAAAACTCAACATGATTTTTTCATCCAGTGAAAAAACAAGGTACTTTGGGATTTCATCTTTTCTTACCTAATTATATTAGATCCAATACATTTGATTCTGAGGTACTCGCCATTTCCAAAATTCAGTTTACATTCATTATAATTTTTCAGATTTGTTAAAATCATCAAGAATCCAATCATATTTTTTGAACAATGACTCTAAAATATTACTTTCAATTCTATATTTGTATCTTTGAGATAATTTTCAATAATGATGAATTTTTACCTCTCATTCTTCATTATCCTCATGATTTTTTCAAGATTGGATATATAAAACATATAATTCTAGTATCATGATTAGATATCCTTATGGAAGATGTCTTGGCTGATGTGATCTTTAAAAAGCAGTTTCCAAGGTTTTTATTCAATTTAATATAAAAAAAATGACATTCATAAATTTTTATCATTGATTTTCAACCCATAAAACATTTCCTCTCATTACACATATATTTTTTTAGTGTTTTTGATTGAAGAAAAAAAAGTCACCACATTCCCAAATCCTTATAATAGAAGTAGTGACCATAAATAAGTATACATACCATTATAAATATCATACATTGTAGATTTGTGATCTTGATATTAAGGAACATTATTACTTTACACTATAGAACATTGTTCTATACCAGATTTTATATTTCATAATGAAGTTTTATCCTTTACATTATATTTCTTCTCAGACTCAACGTAATCTATAAAAATATAACATTTTGATTTAAACCTTGAATACATTGAAACATAAGGGTTTTGATCTCTACAATTTTTGGATATATAAATGGTATTCATAAATTTATTTTAATAATTCACAAATTCTTCCTTTTATAATTACCTTTGAGGGACATTTTTTACATTATGAGTTTTACACTTTTTATAACAATCACCAAAAATATATAACTGAGCTTTGGAAATTTTTCATTCATTTATCATTATTAACAAATTTCTATTGAAAAATTAATAATTCATCCATTTTTACAATAACATGTTCCTCGATATTGATGTTTAGGTTCTCATTTTGATCCAAAATCTTTTTTAGAGCATCTATCCTATATAAAATATGGATTTATCCACATAGAATGTGTCTTGATTAGATTTTGAAATATTTTATTTCTTCCACTTCTTGTTATGCTTATCAAGTATTATAACCTTCATTATAAAAACATTTAGTACATTATTTAGAAAAAATAGTATTGAGTCTCTCTTTATTATTATTTATATCTACCTATTTCATCAAAAGTTAAATTTGTGTTACTATCATTTGCAAAAATTAATTTTTGTGCATCATCTTCACAAGAGTTTTTAGATTATTCTTTTCTATCATCATCATCCTAATACATAAAAAATAATATTCTCTTTCTGTATTTATAGGAATTATTATACTTTCACTTTCTATGTTACTTTTGTTTCTCAATGTTCTATTTTAAATATATTCTCATCATACTATCATCATTATTACATTATTAATTTTCCTTTCGTGGAGGAAATGTTTTTGTGAGATTTTTAATAGTTGTGTAGGAAATGTAATTTAGAAATAAAATTCATTATTTCTTTCCTTTTCCACTCTACATATTATAATAAAATAAATACATAAATTCATCATATTTTTTATTAACCTTTTCATTAGTGTCAGAGTCACTAGGTATATCCACAATTGCATCTTTTAAATATTTACATTATTTTTTGTCCATGAACAAATTCTCAAATAAACTTTCTCATTATTTATGAGGGTATTTTATCTTCTAAATTAATAATTGGTTAGAGTGTTATGTAGATATTATAGATAAATGAATTTAGGATCTCAATATTCTAAGGATAAAACATTAGCATGATGTTTATTTGGGAGAATTCGTATTATCTTTTGAATGGTGGTTTAACACACAAAATTATCTCAAATAAATCATATGGGGAATACAATATCATTTACTTTTTAAAAAAATCACCACCAGATTCATTATCATCCATTTTATGGTTTTGAAAATTCAATATCTAGATTTATATTTTCACATTATTCATTTTAATATTCCCTTTATAGATATTCTTCAACTTATTATAGATTCCTTTATTAGTTCTAATTGCATTTTACTCTAAGAAAATATCTTCTAGAGGATGAGGATGTTATAAAATTTTGGAATCATGAATTTTATATATTTTTTTATCATCAGTTTTCAATGGAACACCTCCAGGATTAGAAGATAAACCATTTATAAAAACCATAGAGACCCCATAAAATGATAATAAGTTAAGGAAACATTATATAATTCCATATGTAATTGTTATTACCATTAAATATTATAATCTTATTAATATTTATAGAGTTAAAAACATCCATAATAGTTTTTAATTTATTAAAAATTCAGAAATATTTCTATAGAGGGAACCTGTATTTAATACCACTTGAAAGTATAATTCAGGGTTTATGTGATCATTAAGAGGGGAATGGGGTGAATTAGTGATCCGTTTTTTTATGTTTTCTTTATTGTGATACATATTTGACCCATTTTGGAGAGATATGAATTTTATGGAATGTATTTAACAATGAATAATGACTTGGACACAAGTATTTAGAATGTTCATTATTGAATAAGAGTGTCTCATATTTATAATGCTTTAGAAATAATTCAATACCACCCAAAAAATTATAAAACTTTCCACTAATGTGGTTATAGAAATATATATTATCATTTATCATTAAATAAAGAAAAATCGATCGACATTGAATGTGAGACATACATAGATAAATGATATAAAATGTTTTCATAACAACTATAAGAATATCTCACCAATAGGTTTTAATATTTTTTTACTTTACTACTTGAACATTATTCACCTGTGATGTTCTTGAAATTGCATCTTCCTCATAAAATTCATTTTTTTAAGATAGAAATAACATCCTAATTTTATTAGTAATTAGAATCATCCATCAGATCACTTTTTCATCCAGTATTCTCCATATAGTCATCAATCTTAGTAAACTCTTTATGGATCCTAACAGGGATTGATACATATTATTACAAACTGGTCATCAGATCACTATGGAATACAATCTATATGAACCAACTTATATAAAATTATATCCATTACCTTTCTCCCAATGCCATTCAAATATATTTGAATGATCACTTATTCACACCATCTCTTTGATACCAATTTGATAAGAAAACACTTATTATTTCATCCCAATGGATGCTTTTTCAATCTGTTAGTATGATAATATTGAAACATTGGTACTTCTTTTCATTACATCAAAAATCATCAAAAAAAATTCTACAATGAATCACCCCCTTAATCTCAGTAAGGTTCCTTTGATATTTTAGGAAAATAAGAGGACTTGATTTAAACTTATCACTTAATATTTACATTATCCAAATAAAAAACATCAATATATTCCATGAATTTAATGTTACATAATAAACTACATAAAATTACTCTTCTAAAATAAATTCTAACATGGATAGATTCATAAATAATTATTTCTAGATATTTGGAACATTTAATGATTATATTTGATATTTTATTTTCGTAGCTTAAACAATAATTCATGAATTCCATCAAATATGTGTAAATTTATACCACTCATTCTTCCAGAGAATCATTATAGAAACACCAAAGACCCATATAAAATCATATTATGGTTCAACAGAACTCATAGGAATGTATCTAATTTATTTCACTGAACACATACATAATCGAATGAATTATATCTAAATTCATTGAAAGTTGACTTCACATGAAAACTTCTGAACAAAAAAGATCATGCAGAAACATATATCTGATGAATTCAACTAAAAAAATTTGTCTAATGACACATAGACTTTTATAAAATCATCATTTAAAAAAATCACTTCACAATATTGTATATGTAAGGTTTATTTTCATATGGATATGAATTAATATTCAGTTACATTAAATCAGTTACATGGTTGAATTAGCTATATACAAGTGGAAACTGATAAATTAAATTGATATAGATAGTATAGTGGTCTTAATCTGAATAATATCCTTGGAAAATAAGTTTATAATTTTAAAAATTTATTAGAATCAAAAACCATCATGAAATATTTCATTAAACAATTCATACTACCATAACTTTTAAAGCCACATAAACTTCCAACAAAAACAATACTCATCCAATCCTCTAACTGAATCTTATGTCTAGCGAACATCCTCATAACTTCATAGTATTACAATTATACATATGAAAAATTTCCTAGCCCTTTGGACTCATCTTGGATTATTATTTATTTCAATATTCCTGATCATAAAAGCAGTAATAATATAAAACCAATGATAAATTTAATTTTTTCAAAAACACTATATAATGTAACTTGTACACATTGTTGGATAATCATTTAGTGAAAAATTTACTCCCATAAACTCAGTCTATTTACATTCATTTGATATAATCATGCAAATAATATTCATCAAGTGAAATTTTTAGAAAAGTATACAAAAATAATGGGATTCAATTTTTTACTAAAAAACTAAACAATTTTCAGAAATCCACATTAATTAATAACAAGTTTGAAAAACATCTTCTTAACATGTTAAAAATTCATTGAAAATACTCAAAACCTCATTTTCCAAAAAATCTACCCAGTTGGATTTTTTTTCAACCAAGAAACACAATTCCCTAAAACTTTTATAAAACTTACAATTAATTATTTATCCAAGAATTCAAATCTTATGTGAGTAAACATGGGATAGAAATCAAGAATCATTGAACAGAAATACCATGTTTTCTGTAATCAGCGACTTAATAATTTTTTTATAATATATTAAATAAAATTGAATAAGAAAATTCAAACTTATTCTTATTCATGAATAATTAATTAGTAAATCAACATCAACCCACAAGAATAACTTATACTATTTATAATTCAAAAAACAATTAAAAATGATCACACATAGTAAAATCATATCTTATACATTGTTAAAACTATTAAATATATTTTATTCATTATTAAATGTTTAAGAACATGAAAATGGATATATTTATGTTACAACTACACTAACCATTTGAAAAAACTGTAAAAATAAAATATGATTGAGGGGATAGAAATCAGATACCTTATCCTTGAATATTGTGAGTTTTTACACCAACGATCAGCCTCATCTTATCAAATGTTACCTTTATAAATGGTTTAGGGAAAAGATAATCAACTTTATCGATTTTAGTGAAAAAAATCCATATTTAGTTCATTCATTTTAAATTTCCCTTTGATAAATTTACATCTTATATTAATGTCCTTGGAATGAGAATATTGATCCATATTCTTAGTATTATTTATTTTAATTTTATTATAATAGCCCAATACAAGACAATACTTCAAATCAAAAAAAAAATTATCTCAACTAATTTTTCATCCAAATATTTTGTGTTTCAACTTTAGTGGAAGATAAATAAATAGATTTAAATGATTTAGAGAGTCAAATAAATTACTTTATTATATACCCACTCCCAGATCCTTCTCTCAAAAATAAGTCTCTACTATTGGTCGATATTTTTTCGACACAACCAACCAAGTGAAAATATATATTGATATAAATATAAATAATTATTAGAAATTAATATTTTATTCCAAATTTAGTAGTTACCTTGATATAAAATAAGCACTTTTCCTACCATGAGGTGTGATTATTTTGGAAAAATTTGATACATTGCACACAATGTAAAAGCATAAAAAATATTTGGTCTTCAAGGTGTTTGATAAAAAATATTGCAAAAAACAACATAAATACTTTAGTATAAACCTCTTTATTATATTATTATATTAACGTATCAGTTTCTACTAATGTATTCTTGAAAACTATATTTTAATCTTCCATGACAAACATACTCAGAAGATCCTTTTCATACTTCTCTTCATATAGGAAAATGGACATATTATTTTGTAAAATTTATATTCCACAAAATCATTTATTTTCTCATAACATGGAAATTTCAAATAACTTATTCATATCATTGAAAAATGTTTCACTTGTTTCTTCATAATTCATATCATAAATATAAATAATAAAAAATATAAAAACCTCTTGATTTTATTTTATGTTGAGGTTATTATTAACTATTCTTTTATTGATGTTCATATTTTTTAAGAAAGTATCTAACTTAGATTATAAAGATAATGGTGCTTTCATCATCCCATAAAATCCTTATTTAACATTCATACATATATTTCATATTTCCCATGAATAAATCCACATAGTTATTCAACATAAACTTTTTCATCTTTATCTCTATTAAAAAATATAACTTGACATCCTTCTCAAAAATATTATATTTCTAGTATATATTAGTAATAAGAAATGTTATGGTAGTTTCTAATATTTTCCATGGTGAAATTTTCTCAATAATTTCAATGCCTTCAATACAAGAGTAACATTTTAAAACCCTTAATTCCGTGTTTCTAAAAACTTCATGTTTTTTTCAGAACTTGTTTCAAATCACCCATTTTGTACCTATCACATTTTTATTGTTTGGATTGGGTACAATTTACCAAGTATAATTTTTCTCAACTTTATATATATCATCATTTATTGCATCAATCCACTCTTTATTATCCAAATGTAATATACCAAGATTATTTAAAATATTTTTTAGTAAATTTAAACTCTTTTATATTTTTCATTTAAAACAACACAAAATATAGTTTTAATATATAAGATCTAAGATTGTATTGAGTTATATGAAACAAAAATATAGTTATTAACTATATGGAATAATTAGATTATATTATTTTACAAGAAATATTATATTGGCTGGAATTACAAACAATTATTAGTACCTTCGATAGCTTACGTCACATGCAAGACTAAGTTTTACAAAACTACAATATGCTATTATTATTAAAATATTATACTTATAAGACATTGGAATGGATAATATGAATGAGATTATATAAATTATAAAACAATAGGTTACACATGTTTATAAAATTTATTTCTTTGGTTATCAATTAGTTAAAAATTAAAGTAAAAACCATTAGAAATTAATGAAATTCCTTTTCTATACAAACAATAGAAAAAATCATTTTATCTCAATAAATTAAAAAAAATCACTATTAATTATTTTTTAAGTATATTTTATATTTTATAAAATAATTCAATTTTTTGAAACTTATCCAACAGATTTTATAGTCATAAGATAAGAATAAATTCAATTATATGAATAATAAAAGGTAATTTAAAGGAAAAATTTAAACCATTTAATTGAAAACCAATTTTAAATATATTTTTCAAAACATTAAAAAATTTTATCTTTGAAAATAATATTTTCTTGAATTAGAAATATGAAGGTTTACATTGGGTGATTTTTTTGTATTTTCCAGAGAAGTTTTATATTTCAATGAATATTGAAAAGTAGTGAATTTGAATTCAAAACTGTATCTTGATCTGATTTATTTACAAAGAAATATTTTATTTGAAATACATTTAAAATTTAAATTATATCGCTTATAATTAAATTAATTCAATTTATATAATTGGAATAAATTTTACTTTGAAATTCGATATAAAACTTTATCAAAAATTTTAATGTTTTTACTTTAAAACCCTACACTGTCCTCACATATGCGAGATTATATTAAAATTATTTTATTCCTCTATTCTACATGGAATATTTTATAATTTTTTACATATTTAGAATCATTATTATTTATAAATTCTATTATGTTCAAAATATTTTTTTACCAATAATTTTATTAAAAGTGATTAAAATTAATTATAATTATTCAGAGAATAATAGCTTATTATGCGACTAACCCTTAATTTTAAGGAAAAAATTTACATATAAAATTGTAAAAAATCAATTGGATGGTAATTTATCAACCATATCCTTCCTTTAATAATTTATTCTATTATTTGAGCCACTTGTTTCAGAAAAAACATGGGTAGAATTCCCTTTTAAAAAATTTATAATAAATCCACTCCTCCTCCACTATAAAATGGAACTCATCCCTTCCACTTATCCACAGCTCTCAAGAACATTGGATTTACCAATATATAATAATATAATCTTCCAAAATCCATGAATTCCTCCTTGAATCCTACCTTTGGTCATAATTTCATCTGAGGAATCCCTTTCATGCAAACTGAAAGGAGGAGCCCAAAGAAAAGGTAGCATCTTTCCTCAAGATGATTTTTTTATTTCTCCAAAATATCTATTATTATTACCAAATTCTTAACAAATAACATCAATATCCAAAATATACTTCAATTTTTTTATAATAAATTTTCTAACTACTATATTGCACACTTCAATAAAATGGTTAAAAAGCTTATCATTATTGTGATTGGCAGACTGCCACCTCACAAAATGATGTTAATCATTTTTCCATTACCACCTATCGCAGAAGGAAAATATGATGGTAATAATGTATTTATATGATATATATGATATCTATAATTTATTAATTCTTATTTAGTTTTTTTAAATATTCCTTCATTGTTTCTATATTGTTGATATATAATAACATCATTTGTGGACGTGTGGACTACTACTTTCTCAAAGTGATGCGATTTTTTCCCACATTACATGGAATGTATTAATATTTGTTTTAATAAAAATATATGAAATATATTTAATAATTATTCTAATTTAGTTATATTATATATATATATATACATTTTTTTTACAATAATTCTTTATATATGATAATAAAATGGAAACAATGTTCATCTGTACATACGACCTACCGTCTCAATGACCAGTGCATTTTTATAAAATTCATATCATTTATAGATTATTTAAAATACAGATATAATGAATATATATGATATTTATATCATTATTTTAATTAATTATATAAATTAATAATGATCTAAATAAGATTATGATGAATAATAAGTCAAAACATAAAAAAAGCAGATATTGCCCAGAATGTAACATTGAAAGGAATTTTTAATAAAAAGGTGATATAAAGTAATAATAAACAAATATATATTATTATATATAATAAAATTGTTTTTTAAGTATTTTTATAATAATACTATACTTATTTAATAAATGTTTTGATGATTTATTATGAAAGTCAAGACTTAAGTTAAGGGTTTTCTCTTTTCACATTTAATTTCCATGAGGCACATTCCATGTTCACCTCTTATTTACTGTATGTGGTCTGTATACTTCCCATTAATTATTTATATGATAATTATACTTAAATTTATGTTTATTTACATATCCATTTAATGATATTTCATTTAAGTCGTTTAGGATTCATATTTTACCGAATTGGTAATGTAATTTGGACTCAATTTACCTTCTTTGATAAAAATTTTTGGGTATGAACGAATATTATTTTCAGAGGTGTATTTAAATCCATTTTCCATGTTATATCATGAATGTATTAATTTTAATGATATTTTTGGATTCATTTAAATTTTATTTCTTACATGGGGGTATGTTTCAACATTACCAAGTGGTAATAGTTCATTGAAACTATCTCATCGTTTATCAAGATTTTTAACAAATATGCTTCCAATAATGAAATATTATGATACATATTTAATGAAAATACAATGGTTTTCTTATCATTTGGTTAATCATGATATATTTATGTATTTTTACCATTTTTACATTCTTTTATAAATAATATAACTAAGAAGGTGATTTTAAGAAAGTCATATATTACATCTCTCTTCGGCAGGGAATTTTGGTTCTTTAAAATATATGTTCTCTAAAAAGGTTTTCAAAAATGTTTTATGTTATCTATGTGTCTTAAATTTTTTAATAATTAATTTATAATAATTCAAGGAAATATTATTTAAATATAAATTCATGTTTCATTCACAATTTTTCATGGAAAATTTTTTTCACAAAGTTTTTTCAATTTCTCAATAAATTATTAAAGTATTTTCAATAAAAAGGTTCTAAGAGGTATTTATGTTTTAAAAATAAATTTTAAAATAATAATGGATAGTTTCTTTAAGTAATGTTTTTAAATTATATTTTAAAATTATTTTACATATAAGATCAAATCCATTGGTGTTACTCAAGGCCTTCTTGGAAAATAGTCCAAAGGATCCCTTCTTATTATTTATATGAATGGTTTATATTTTTAAGGAATTATGTTCATTAAAACATCATACCTATAATGGTTTATAGAGTTATGATACCCATATCTCTTTAATGGGTTATATTATTTTTAAAACCTATTATTTTTAAGGGTTATGATATCATGAAATGATTATGAATTCTTCCTATTTTCCATAGGTTATGATATGATAACATGTCTGTGATACAGAACTCTTCTCATTGGTTATGATGTGAATATTTATGAGTGTTTGGAACAAATATGTATGAATTCAGTATGAGTTGGGTGGGACCAATATCTCACTCTAATGCATTGGGTTAAGATTTATATCTCATGGGATATACATGGTTGGAATGGCGAGTGATATCGGTTTAGTAAAGGAATTTCTCTGAAAATTTGGTCTTTTGAGTGATCCTCAACTACTAAGATGGTCATTCGAGTCAACCATAACTACCAAGATAGTGTGGGTAGAGAACCCACACTACTAATATGTCCATGATATAAATTCACTGACTAATATGGAAATTTTTGTATATGATTATGTGTATTCAAAAAAGTATAGGTCTTATTCCAATGTTATGATTTCATGAATTATGCTTTTTATTCCCTTATGATTCATGTCCTATGAACTAATAATACAAATTTTTTGACTCTTGTATATGATCATGATATGAGGAGAATGTTATTCAATAGTTATTCTCATGATCTCAATCCATTCTTCTCATGTTATTTTTATGTATCTATGTTTTTTACCCTTACTAAGAATATGATCTCTCCCTACTATATGTTTCATTTTCCAAGGTTATGAAGAATGGTGTTAACTTGAAGTACTAAATGTGATTATATTTTTTGTGAATTTTTTTTACCATTTACCAATTTTGGTTGTTTTGTTCCATATTCCAAAAAAAACTAAACTGTTATGGTTCTACAACATTTATTTCATTAATGTTCATAATATTTGTATAAAATAATGTAATATCCATGTATGTTAAAGCTGGGTCCCTATAGTTGTTATCAAATAAAAAATTTGGTCAGCATTTCGAAACTAGTATGTGATGAATTTAGTGATATCCCAAGGAATATTTCAAGGGATATTTCTAGGGTTGTATCTAAGAATTAGTTTAAGGATAAACATATGTATAGGAAACATCCTTACAATTTTGGTAAATGATAGAGTTAGTGGTTTTATAGAAATAAGTCATTGTATTGGCACTATAAGTTGATGTGGCTTTATCATTGATGAAACCTGGTGTAACAACTCAAAAATGGTACGTCAATATTGACTCGAGCATAACCCGCTTCTCAAAAACATGCCTTGCTACACACCTGGTTTTGACACTCCTGAGGGATATCTGCTGGGAATTCAAAAACACTTTATGAAACATCAAGAATAATTTATGTAGAGGATGACAATGAATGAAATAGGAAAAAACTAAGGTGGTATATATTAAATAAATAAGATACATTATTTATGTATCCTATAAGTACGTTTTCAGTATTATGTAGTTTTCTGTTATATATGTATTTCTCACACTGTGCTTTGTGGTGTTTGTAAATAGAGGGAACTAGAAGGAACAACATTAGCATTGAATGTGATGATTTTTTTTTATCATTAGTCAAATGGGATGAATATTTCAATGAAGGATGTTGTGATCATGCCTCGTCATTTTTCATAGAACATAATTAACAAGGTGTTCGTTAACAAACTGTCAGACTCACCAATGAATACAATGAAGTAGTATGTTGAGATTTCAGGTAATGGAAACCATAGAGGAAAGAATATTCAATTTTATATTGTTAAGAATATAGAAAGAATCACAAATGTGAATTTATTAGGGGAACAAGAAGATGTTATGACATTGGACAACAAGGACACAAAGCGAGTAACTACCCAAGAAAAATGAAGTGCTCAATTAACTCAATAGATTAAAATATTTGCCTCCCTAAGAATTCATCGACACTTAAGTGCATTATGTGTGGAATTAATGGTCCTTATGAAAATCTATTTCCTAAGTAGAAATCACTTGAAGAGAATCATCATGGTGGAATAAGTAATGGTTATATTGTTGGGTGATGGATATAATATAATTGAAATATGAAAGGAAATAGGTATTAAGTAATAGGATAAGGTATCCTTATCATAGATTAAGTATGACGTAGAATAATTGATTTATTTATGTATTTGTATTATTTAATTTTCAACAGTGAATTATGTAAGGATTTTTCGGTTTTTGTTTTTTCTAAGGACATATAATATTATATTGAATGTTTCTAATGAACTAGAAATCTGATTTAATGGAAAGGTGGAATTTTAAATAAGGGAAGATAACCCTTGATATACTCTTAATGTTTAGATAATGCTGTTTGGAATAAGATAGGTATGTTATGAATAAAAAATAAGATGGTACTGAATTCATTAGAACCATTTTTTTAAAAATGTTGATTTTTCTATCATGGATGGACTTTACTACATTTTTTAATTTAAGGAATATATCCAATAAACATTGAAATTTGTAAAAAAAATGCATGTTTTTTATATGCTTATTCGGAATAAATACCATATTTCAAGAGAATACATGATTAAGGTATTCACATGTTTGGTATATTACAACTATGTTATACTATATGATATATAGGGGGTAAATGTTAAGCTGATTTAGTGAAATTCTCTCTAATGTTTTTTATTTTCATATTTTATAAGGGTAACATGTTTTCCATTTAGTTAATAGTTTATGTTATAAATTGGATGTGGTTTTTGAGATTTATTTATTATCTCACCATATGAATATTTATACATATTGGATAACCTATTATAACCATTTTATATAATGCTAGCCAAATATTAATGGAATGAATTATCATTCTATTTATGGGTCATTGGATCCATTTGGTTTTCGTGTATGACAAATTCTCCTTCATTTCAAGGAATACTATATAAAGTTGAAATAGATAATTTCACAAAAAATAATGAGATTATTCTTATGAAATATAATGAAATAAAGTAAGTATTTCTTATCTTGAAAATTCATCAACTCTAGGGAAAGGATCATGAAACCGAAAAGGTTATCCTAGTACTTATTTTTCCAATTAATCAAATGGCCCCTTAGATCACCTCATGATTATGTCTTTGTGTTTTTTCTATTTCACTAACCATGTTCTCTATCACTCTCTATCAGAATGAGATAGTTATGTTTCCCTTCTAATTCTATGTTTTCAATTCCCACCTATGTTCTCTTATATGGAAGCCTAATTATGAGACACATTGGGTAACCATTACTGTTCCAACAATATTTTTTAAAGTATGTTTTAATTTTCATTAATTTAATGTGGGTTTATAATAATGGAACCTAGATGTGTTAAACCATTGAAAACCAAAATGTTTTTTACAACGAAATTCATTTTATGGGTGCTTGAATGTAACACACTTAGATTTTGTGAAATAAATTTTTTGAGTAAATTAAACTTTTTCATATTTTTCATTTTACACAAAAAAGAATATAGTTTCTAAAATAAAAGCACTATGTTATAATTTCATTATATGTAAAATAAAGTTAATAATTATCTAAATATAAAATATAGACTATCTAGTAGTAAATACAATTTTTTATTGCCTTGAATTACAAATAATGCTGAGTTCTTTTGATAGCTTCGTTACATGCCAGCTAGAGTTGTACGGAAAACAAATACTATTATTATAAAAATATTATAATTATAACTAATACATTATAATTGATGATATTAAAGGGATAAAATAAAATATGAAACTATGGTTACACATGTATATTAAATTATGTCATTTTTATTATTATATAGAAATGAAAGTAAAAACAATTTGAAAATAATGATATTCATTTTCTAAGAAAACTATACCATATTGATTCATTAATTTAGTCAACCCACTATTTATGAATGTTCTTAACAAAATTTAGATGTTATATATAAATAATTATTTTTGAAACATATCCAAAAGATTAAATAAGCAAAAGATAAAAAAATACTTTTATATGAATAAAACATGTATTATCTAAAATGTAATTTAAAAATATTTTAATTCAGAACATATTTTAATGATAATTTTTGACACATATATTTTTTATTTGAAAATATGAGGTTTATTTTTTAAATATATATATCAATATTTAATTTGGGTGACTTTTTGGTATTTTCCAAAAAACATTCTTATTTCGATGAATAGTGGAAAATATTAAATTTTTATTCAAATGTTCTTTTTCATTTGATATATTAATAATGTGTAATAGTTTTATAAAAAAAATTTAAAGTAAAATGTGATCACATATACAAATTTTAATCCATTTTAATTCATATTAATCAATTTTACTTTGAAATTTTATATAAAAGCTGAACATTTTTTTGAACATTTTTTAATCAAAATACTGAATTGTCTACACCTCTACGAGATTAAATTTAATATAATTTATGAAAATTAAGTTATTAGAATATGAAAAAATGGATTCTATATTTTAATCATAATAATATAAAATTTATAATAATTTCAATATAGTTTTTGATCTATAATATTAGATAAAGTGATTAAAATTAATTACAACAATTAAGGGGGAAAATAGATTAACAAGTAACTAAACCTTTATCTTAAGGGCCAAAATGACCTAAAAATATTTCCAAAATACATTTTATGTTCATATGTGAACCCTATATTATATTAGATCTAATTTTAAAAATTATTGGAGACAATTTATATCAAAAAAATGTTGGTGTAATTCCATTTTCAATAATATACATGAATGCTACTCCACCTCTATTATTAAAATGCACTCACCCATCCAACTTTTTCATACCTCTCAAGACTATAAGATCACCCAAAATATGATCAAATAATATTAAAATATCCCTATATTCCTCATATTATCATCCCTTTGGGAAAAAATCCATCCTAGTAATCTCGTTGCTGCAAACCAAAATGATCTACCCAAAGAAGAGGTAACATCCTTTAGTGAATTTCTTTTATTTTCATTCTCCACCACCTAATTTATTTTTATTACATTATTACATAATAAAATAAGTATATTAAATATAATAAGATGTTTTTATTTAAGGTATTAACCTAAAATCACACACAAATCCACAAAATGGGTAACGAACATACCATTCTTGTGTATGGTGAACTATCGACTCACGAAATGATGTTGTTCGTTTTTTTACATTACCACCTATAATAGTTACAAATTATATAGGATAATAAGTTTTTATATTATATATATGATATTTATTATGTTTTATTCTTCTGCAATTGTTATATAAAACAATCCTTCATGATTTATATACTTTGGATATATGATGACTTCGGGAGTGGTCATATGGACCACCACCTCCCCAAAGAGATGTAATTTTTCCACCAATTAAATAGAATGTATTAGGAATGTTTTAGTGAAAATATATGACATATATTATATAAATATGATATTTTAATGATATTATATATATAGAAATAAAAATTTCTTTCATATTATTTCATTCGATATGAAAAGATAAAAGAAACATCGCTAATGTGTACACACGACCTACTATCTCAATGAAAAGTGTATTTCGAATAATAATAACATATTTTATATATTATTATAAAAATATATATTGATTATATATGATATTTATATCATGGTTTAAATTATTTAAATAATTAAATGACAATTTATGTAAGTGGATCAATAATAACAACTAAAAATGTATATAAAACACCAGTAAATATTACCCAGAATGTAACAATGACAAAGAATTATTAATAAACATGTAATATAAACTCATAATAAAGTCTTATATGGTATTATATATACGAATTTTTTTCATTAGAATTATAATAAACTTATACTTATTATATATAAGGTTTTAATCTATAAGAAAAAATTCAATACTTAAGGTATGTGTTTTATCCTCTCGCTTTTAATTTCCATTAGGTACATTCCATGTTCAACTCCTATTTCTTATAGGTGGTGTGTATATGTCTAATGGATGTATTATATTATTCTTATAATAAAATTTATGGGTATATAAAAATACCTTTTATGATCTTTATTTCATGGGAATTTTTTTTCAAATGTTTACAAATCGATAAAGTAACTCTCTCTCAATTTACCTTCTTTGAGACACATATTTTGTTACACACATATATTATTTTATGAGGTGTTTCTACAACCAATGAAAATTTTATAGAATGAATATCTTTATTTTAATGATATTTTATAATTATTCTAATTTCATTTTCTTACATGGGGAGTATAGTTCAATGTTACCAAGTAGTAAGAGTTTATTGAAAAAATCTCATCCTTTATTAATATTGTTTGCAATTACTCTTCCCATAAAGGAATATTTTGATCAATAATTCAATAACACTAATGAATTTTCCACTACTCTAGTAAATAATGATATCTTCATATATATTTACCATTTCCCACTGTTTGATACACAATATAAATAATAAATTTTCTTTAAGAAATTATGACTTTACCTATATCTTCAATCAAAAATATATGTTATTGAAAACCATGTTTTAGAGAATGGAATTTATTATTTTAATGACTTAAAAGTGTTCCAAATGTTTTTAAGATTCATTCATATGTTTTTTTTGGAAATATTATTTCATACTATATTCATGGTTAATTTATATTATTTCTAGGAAAAATGTTTTCAAAATGTTTTTATGATTTCTTTATAAGTTTTTCATTTATTTTAAATGAAAAATACTTTTATAGTATTTTGAATCCCTCATTTTTTCAGAGATTTTTCAATGAAAAGTTTTTCAAAATGTTTTCAATATTTCATTATAAGATATTAATGTATTTTGAAAGAAATTTTTTCCAAAATATTTTCAATCCTTCTTTATAAGTTTTAATAATATTTTCAATGAAATGGTTTTCACAAATGTTTCTTAGTATCCTTTATAATTTTTCAAGGAATAAGGTATTCAAAATGTTTTCAAATTATTTTATAATATTTCAAGGAAAATAGTTTTTAATTTTTTAAAATATTATTTTATAAGATTTGAAGGAGAAAGGTTTTCAAAATGTTTTCAACGCTTACTATATATGTTTTCAATGCTATTTTCAATGGAAAAGGTTTTAAAAATGTTTTCAAGTTTCCTTATTAGGGTTTAAAATATAAATGTTCTCAAGACGATATATGTTTTAAAAACAATTTTTAATGAATAAAGGATAATTATGTCAATAATTATTTTAAAGTATCCTCCCAAATTATATTCCATATAATATGAAATTTTTCGGTGTTACTCGTTCCTTTCTAGTAAAATGATCTAAATGTTACATTTATATTCTATCTTCGAATGTGTTTTATTTTAATGGAATTATATTAATGAAATCCATTATTATTTCACTGGTTATATGTTTATGAAACTGTATCTATTTGACATGTTATATTCTTATGAAACCCTCTTCTTTTTATGGGTTATGATTTGATGAAATGATTATGAATCCTCTATCTTTTTCAATAGTTATGATATGATTACATTTTTACAGTACCCCATTCATTTAATGGGTTATGATATTATTTTTTTGTACGTATGGAAAACATATATATGATTTTATTATGATATTGGTGGGACCTATATCTCCCTCCAATGCATTCAATTATGATTTATATCTCATGAGATAGATATCACTAGAATGAGGAGTGAACTCAGTTTAGTAATGGACTTTTTCATTTAAGATGGTCTTTTGAGTGAACATTGTCTACTACGATGGTCATGGGAGTGATCCATTTCTATGGAAATGTTATGGGGACTAAACCCGTAATACTAATATTCCATTGGATGTGATTACATGGCTGCTATAAAAACAATTTGGCAAGAGTATTTCTCTTATAGAAATTTTATACCTTATTCCTATGTTATTCATTCATTGATTATTCTCTTGAGTACCTTGTTACTCATATCTTATTAAGGTATAATAATTATTAAATAAATCATGTATATGATCTTTATATGTTGGGTATGATATTAAAATGTTATTCTCATGTTCTCTAACCCTTATGCTCATGTTATACTTATGTATCTCTTTTGTTTACCCTTACTGATAATCTAACCTCGCACATTTCTTATGTTTCATTTCCCAGGATTTGAAGAAAGTTTTTATGTATAATTACTAAAGGGAAAGATATTTTTGAGAATAATTGAAGATATTTCACCATGTTAGAAGATTTTGATCCAAATTTCCAATGACACTAAACTATTACAATCTTCATGAATATATTTATATAATGTGTTAGAGATTCAAATAAATTATTTGATATCCATTTTTATCAAAACCATGTTTCTCTACCAAATTTTTATGAACATATTGACATAAACCTAGGAATATAAGGATATTTAAACAAAAGGATAATATTATTATGGTTAGAACCTATTTTCATTGATCTCGAATGATTTTTTAGACTTTTACTTGCATCCTCTATCTAGGATGAGATGAAAATACTTGTTCCTTATCGCATGGGATAAATGATTTTGAATATTCATATTGAAAATATTCATAATTATTATTTTCATTAATAACTCTTTCATGTATCTCAAATGAAACCCCTTAATCATCCCTTTATTTCACATCTTTAATCATAAGTGAAATTGTCTTGTTAGACATTTTGTGAATTTTACGATATGTAGAGTTAATAATATATTGTGTCTCATTATTATAACACATGTATCCTCAATTTTTAAGAGGTTATCCAAGAATTAATCCCGAACCTCCTATCATGTCAAACATACCATGTTTATAACCCTTGAATTTTATAATGAAAGGACTAATTAACAACTTTATGTATTTAATATTAGGTATTTATTTTTAATAAATATAATAAGGTTTTATATCAGAGTTAGACATATAGAAACATAAATTCAGAATATATAATGATGATCCAATATCCTTCATCAATTAATATTTTGAAGTATGTGGCTTGATCAACTTTGTATATTCAATCTCAACCAAACCTCAATTTCTTTTACCAAAATAGCATTAATTATGATTGGTATGGTGAACTAAAATGATGATGAATTCCATAATTTTTAGGATAATATCTATACTTTTAATTTTAATATTCTCCTACATTATCATTCAAAATATTCTCCACTAAATGTAAACATTATTATTTTATACTTATCTAAAAACTCATAAGCATTTTGGAAGACTCTAATTTATGTTTAAAAGATAAAATATATGTATTGTGAGTGAATTAATAAAAAAATAAGTAATGTATGTATTTTTGTTGTTGATTGATTTCTCATGGACTCATAAATTTTTGAATAAATCATCTCTTATGGATAAGATGAATCTATATCTACTTTCTTCTATGTCACGTTAGTATTCTCCCCTTTCTATAATATAGATCAACAACAGTCACTTATTTCATTCCTATTAGGAATATCATAAATATTTCCTATATTTTCTAGTTTCATCATATTCCATTAAACTATATTCCATTAAATTTTCTCCTAAATCTAATGTAACACCCCGAGCTTCCACGATACGCCTCTATTTCAAAAATGCAATAGCTTGCATTGTACGCTAATTTGAGTTCTAACACACCGCGACTAATCAAAGTAGCCGTTATGAATAGTAATAACCACTTTTTAAAATTATAGAAATTTTATATTTTAAAATGGACTTCATTTTTGTATTATTAATATCGAAATTATCCTAAGTTGAATTTTTTGTAATTTTCTGAGAACTTTCAATTTTTTATGAATAGTGAAAAATACTTAAAAACAACTTTTTTTAAACAAAATAATTTATTGTTAAAAATTATACTATTTAGTGGTTTTAAAGTATAATTAGAATATATTTTTACCATTTTATCCAATGGTGGTCATTATAATTAATTTAACATTGAAATTGGTCATAAACAATTGCCAATATTTTGATATAAATTGTTTTTTAAAAACACGCTATTTGTTGTGACAGCAGAAATTAATTATAAAATTAATTAATGAAACTTATATGTTTGGAATTTTTTAAGATAGACATAATTTTTGAATTCAGAATATCAATTATAGCTTAGGGTGAAATTTTGGCATTGTTTTGAAAAACTTCAATTTTCGATGAATAGTGAAACCACTAAGTGGTAGTTAAATAACTGATCTTTCGTTTAAATGAAATATTACCACTTCTGTGTTTTGAATTTCAAAAATCCAACATACATGGTTGTCATTAGGATGTAAAATGTGGTTCAATGGGATTAAAATAATTTTTTTGGTGAATAGTAACTTTTAAGATTAATTAATCGCGATTAAAGGTAATTAGTGAAATTTAAGGTAAAAATGATATTATAAAAATATTAAAATACCCTTACACTTGTCCTACCCCTATTGGATGAGTAATGTCCGACCAAGACAATCCATTGGTCAACTTGGGGACCCCATGGAGCCACTTTAGTTGGAAAATGACATAAATACCTTTTATTTAATGTTAAAGTAAAAAAATGACACAAACATGAAATGTTTTACTAAAAAAATTTTTACATGGGGTTATACAAGTCATAGTTTTGACTATAAATAGTAATTGGAAAGCTAAAAATATTTCCTACATCATAGTATTTTTTTTATAATTTTTAGACATTAAATAAATTAAATTATTTATGACATCATTATGATGCAGCGATGACCTCATTATTTAACGCTTTTAATAAAATGAAAAGATAATGTAAAATACAAATCTTACACTTGTCCAAAGACTATTGGATGGGTAGATTTCGAACCCTTATTACCTTAGCCACGAAATATATAAGTGTGGGACCTTTGGAATCTGAAAAGAATTGTATAATAATGTAACATTTCAATCTTTCCAAAAGATCCCCTCCTCTCCTCTTATAAAAGGCCCCCACCTCTACCACCTTATTCACACTTTCAAGCCTTTTGGCTCGGCCAACGTCTACCCAAATACTCTCCCAACATCTCTAACTTCATCTTATAAGCTTTACTTTAGTCATAAAGCCATCCTATGGAGTCCTTTTTATCAAATCAAAAGGAAGAACCCGAAGAAGAGGTAACATTTTCATCACCCTCTTTCAAGTTTCTTTCTTCTTCCACTCCCTCTTTGTTTATTATTTCAATTATAAAATTATAACTCCAGTATCTTCTATATACTGTGATGTTATTATAAATATGGAACAACCATATTCAGTATTCTATTCATCATTTGAATGACATGTCACCATACGTGCGTACGTACGACTTACCGTCTCCACGTCGTGGTGTAATTGTTATTCAATATATTATTATTTAGATGGGTATAATAATGATATGTAATTAATGTAAATAATAAATATAACATGATAATGATTCTTTATATATGATATACTATCCAATTATATATTATTTTAATATCAAAATAATGATATTGTCGCTCGTGCGTACGTACGGACTACCGTCTCCGCGAACGCGATGAGATTCATTCTCCGTCGTATCCATTCAAGTATAATTATCATTTGATGATTTAAAAATAATGTTTAAAGACATGATATCATTCTGGATATGAATAAGATACAACCTATCCATGAAAAACACGACTTATGTAACAAAACATGTAAAAGAAAACGAGCAAGTTAACACCCGAAACAACGATAAATCTAAGATATTGTTAACAAAGCAATGTTAAAAGATCATATATGATATCATATGAATGTATATGATTCTTGTATAATTTAATAACAATTATTTCACCATTATACAGGAGGTTAACCTACCCCAACCAAGGAAAAGTATAAGGTAAGGGTTTACTTCACAACCTCTTCATTATCCAAGGTTGTTTATACATAATTATCTACTGGGACCTCGTTATCATCCACATCCATGATTCTTAAAAATGTCTTTCAAAACATTTTTACTATTAAATGGAAAATGGGTTAAAGTCATTTATACCCTTATAAGTTTTTGAAAGGAATCTTACCGTCGTTTTCCAAACAATTCACTTTTTTACCTTTTTGACAAATTTAAGGTAAGAATGTTTTTTTAACTTATACGGCGGGTGCGGCTATTTTCCGCCATTATAACTTCGTCGAAGCTTCCCTTACAAGCTTATAAGAATATTTTCAATGTAAATGTATTATTTTATAATTATGGGACTTTTAAATGATTTCAAAAAAGAGAGATATTTCTCTCAAATAGCTTTGATTTCATCCATGTCAACATCCTTTGATGGGTTTTAAGTCTAATTGAAATTGATTTATGATACAAAACTTCCATTGAACATTTTGTGAAATATTTGACTGTGGATGTGTTATTTTTATACCATCCATAGTTTATGGTGAACTTTTTGACATTTCGTATGCTAGTTTTAATACGAATACTTATGTTATGTTTAAACCTATTCATATGAGGAATGTATTGGACTTAATAAGTGACGGGTGGAGCCCGCTATAGCTCCTCGATGCATCGGTAGGTCTCATGAGACAACTAGATGTGGAATTGGCCGAGTCCCTTTCCCAATTTGATTTATGGTTTTGGCTGAGGCCTTAATCATTTTAGACGTCTTGGCTGAGGCCTTGACAAAATGTTTCAGAATGTCTGCCATTATACATTCCCTCATTATGAAAGTGGTTATTGATATTTCATGTGATTATTCGTCTTGTAGAATATCCATGTGAGTAAGTAATGGCATTATTTTATTTTACTTTTGCCACATTATGCTGAAGTTCATGTTCAATAAGGCTTTTGTTTTAGTTATACATTGCCTTAAATGTTTATGTTTATTTATGAAAGCTTCTGCAATATTGTTATCCTTACTGAGAATCTGAGCTCACCCCTTTCAATGTTTTATTATTTTCCAGGATGTGAAGAAGTATTTTATGAATGACCTATAGGGATAGTCAGAAGAGGATATGAGTGTGGACTATGAAGACTTTGTTATTGTAGTTTTTCACCTTATGTTGTAATATAACATTTATGAATGTATCTAGTGTTTCCAAGGCTACTAAACTACTCGGTCTTTCGAGACGTGATCTTTTGTGATCATGAAAATGTTACGAAGTAATGCACCGACTCTGGGTAGCTGGGGTCAGGGCGTTACAGTTGGTATCAGAGGTAGTTTAGTACTATCCTTGGAAGCTAGATTTAGATAAACTCTGATTAGAGCACATAGCCCAAAGATAGACTTTGAGGATTAGTATAGAAGAACTTCCTAGAATTTTGGTATTATAGTGATTTTGTGAGTTTTCCGAGCAATACATCTATGTCAGGATACAAGCAGGTAGAGGCGGCTCTGGCACAGATGTACCTAGGGGTAAAACCCGAAAACACCGCTTTGAGCTAGACTCGAACGGGAACTGGTGCACGACAATCGGCCCTGCTGCACTCTTGGTTACGACACTCCCAGGGGATATGCTTAGGATAATTCTCGTTATCTTTACAAACCACTATGAAGGGTTATGAGTACCTACTTCTTCAAAGAAAACATTTTAATGATTATGGATTATATCCATAAATAGTTCAATTTATATTAAGTATTTTACAAGTATGGAATTGTGTATTTTGATTCATAAACTAATCTAGTTTATGCCATTGTTTAGAAATGGCGCCTAGTGGAAGGAATGGAAACCGTATCAATATACGCACTCCATGTAGGGATTTCCCTCCAACTCAAGATAATTATTGTGGAGCTGGAGATACAACTGGTGCTGATCAACTTATTACCATACTGGGAGAACTCACTCAGGTTATGAATAATAACCTTACTCGTATGGATCACCCTGATCCACAACGTGGAGGATCAATGTTAGACCGCTTCATGAGGCAACAACCGCCAACATTTAATGGGGGTAAAAATCCGTTAGTATCTAAGCAATGGATAAACTCTTTAGAGAAAATATTCCACGCCTTAGAGAGTAGCGAAAGGGAGAAGGTTGTCATGGCAGTTTACCGCCTCACTGGAGATGCCGATCAATGGTGGTCATTGATTAAAAATAAAAAAGAAGATGAAGAAGTATCAAGTATGGAATGGAGAGAGTTCAAAGATCTTTTCTTAGAAAAATACTTTCCACATGACCATCGAGCAGATATGGAAAGGAAATTTCTCAGTTTGAGGCAGAATGAGGATGAGAATGTCGCAAAGTATGAGGCTAACTTTACAAGGTTAGTGAGGCATGCTCCAGATTATATACGTAACCCAAGAAGTAAGATTGATCGTTTCTTTGATGGGTTAAAACCATTTCTTCGTCGAGCATTAGTCTCACAAACCTTCTCATCGTACGAAGATATTGTCTCGTGTGCTATCAAGACAGAAAAGGAATTCTCTAAGTCTTATGACCACAAAGTAAAGCAAGAGAAGAAGAGAACGCTGGAACAAGAGACAAATAAAGGGAAAAAGGGAAAGAAGGATTTTCTATTATGTGATAATTGTGGTAAGAATCACCCTGGTACTTGTCTAAAAGGAATGGGAGTTTGTTACAAATGTGGAGAAAAAGGTCACCAGGCTCGTGCTTGTAATGGGACGAAACAGGCTATCAATGTTGAATGCTACAGTTGTAGGGAAATGGGTCATTATGCAAATGAATGTCCTAAGCGTCAGGGAAACTTACCTCAGAAAATTCCAAGGGATCAAGGCCAAGCTTATGATGTTACTACAGTTGAAGTTGAATAATTAATGTATTGGTGTTTTTGGACTCAAGAAGTATATTATGGTTATAAGAATAATGTGATATATACAAGGATTGTACTACAGTACTTGTTTTTTTCATTAAGGTTTTAATATGATGAAGGTAATCATATTTTAAGTATGTGACAATAAGATAAACTTTACTTTGTTTGGGGAATCTAATGTTACAATTTATTTTGGAATTTACAGACCTTTTAGAAAAAGTCTGGACAGAGGTATTTTGGATAACTATATAGGTTGGAATGGATTAAGTTGAACCTTGTATAGTATTTTTTAAGGTTAAAACATTTATGAAGAAAATTTTTGGAATATTATAATACTATAGTTTTAGGAATAGGACAACCTGCAGGGTGGGGCATAACCCGTCGCGTCGGACAAAGCTGTAGGAATCGAACCCACAACCATAGTGCGACATGCCTTTATTTCCTACCACTAGCCTACAGAAAGTCCCTGGTTATTACAAAATAGTTTTACTAATCTAAATGGTATTTGTTAATATTTGGAACCTTATACAATTAGGATAAATAGAATATTTTTGAGTTCCGTTACCATTTGGAGTAAAAGATGAGTTTGTGGTAGAAATTAGTTGAAGGATGAAACTCTACTTGTCAAGCATAAATATATATATACCTATCTATTATTCTATGAATAAATTAATTCTTAAACATTAGTAAAGGGATATAAAAACAAAAAAATGTGTTATCCTAATACCTTATGTCTTGTTGAACTGATAATATTTTAAATCAACATAGATTGAAGGCTTTGAGGCCCTCAATTTTACACTTGTTTGTGATTGATGACCACAATCACTCCCTACAAATATTTACGTTTTTCCTCCAATTATATGTCTCTAATTGCCACCAATGTTCTCCTTATCGAGATCATAATTTGGTGGTGACTTTCTTATTTCCATTTCCCTCTTATTAATGATAAATTTTATTAACCTTATTTCTGATGTGGGTTTTCCACAGAGGTATTTTCTATTTTCAACCTTTTATTTTCAAAGAAAAATTTCAAATTGCGAGGACGCAATTTATTGAAGGAGGGTAGAATGTAACACCCCGATCTTCTACGATACACCTCTATTTCAATAATGCAATAGCTAGCATTGTACGCAACTTCGAGTTCTAACACACCGTGACTAATCAAAGTAGCCTTTATGAATAGTAATAACCACTTTTTAAAATTATAGAAATTTTCTATTTCAAAATGGACTTCATTTCTGTATTCGTAATATCGAAATTATCCTAAGTTGTATTTTTTGTAATTTTCTGAGAACTTTCAATTTTTTATGAATAGTGAAAAATACTTAAAAACAAATTTTTTTAATCAAAATAATTTATTGTGATAAATTATACTATTTAGTGGTTTTAAAGTATAATTAGAATATATTTTTACCATTTTATCCAATGGTGGTCATTATAATTAATTTAACATTGAAATTGGACATAAACAATTGCCAATATTTTGATATAAATTGTTTCTTAAAAACACGCTATTTGTTGTGACAGCGGAAATTAATTATAAAATTAATTAATGCAACTTATAAGATTGTAATTTTGTAAAATAGACATCATTTTTGAATTTGGAATATCAATTATAGCTTACGGGGGAAATTTTGGCATTGTTCTGAAAAACTTCAATTTTCGATGAATAGTAAAACAACTAAGTGGTAGTTAAATAACTGATTTTTCGTTTAAATGAAATATTACCACTTCTGTGTTTTGAATTTCAAAAATCCGACATACATGGTTGTCATTAGGATGTAAAATGTGGTTCAATGGGATTAAAATAATTTTTTGGTGAATAGTAACTTTTAAGTTTAATTAATCGCGATTAAAGGTAATTAGTGAAATTTAAGGTAAAAATGATATTATAAAAATATGAAAATACCCTTACACTTGTCCTACCCCTATTGGATGAGTAATGGACGACCAAGACAATCCATGGGTCAACTTGGGGACCCCATGGAGCCACTTTATTTGGAAAATTACATAAATACCTTTTATTTAATGTTAAAGTAAAAAAATTACACAAACATGAAATGTTTTAATAAAACAATTTTTACATGGGGTTATACAAGTCATATTTTTGACTATAAATTGTAATTGGAAATATAAAAATATTTCCTACATCATAGTATTTTTTTTATAATTTTTAGACATTAAATAAATTAAATTATTTATGACATCATTATGATGCAGCGATGACCTCATTATTTAACAATTTTAATAAAATGAAAAGATAATGTAAAATACAAATCGTACACTTGTAAAAAGACTATTATATGGGTATATTTAGAACCCTTATCACCTTATCCAAGAATTATATAAGTGTGGGACCTTTAGAATCCTAAAAGCATTGTATAATAATGTAACATTTCAATCTTTCCAAAAGGGCCCCTCCTCTCCTCTTATAAAAGGACCCCACCTCTACCACCTTATTCACACTTTCAAGCCTTTTGGTTCAGCCAACCTCTACCCAAATACTCTCCCAGAATCTCTCCCTTCATCTTAGAAGCTTTACTTTAGTCAGAAAGCCATCCTATGGAGTCCTTTTGATCAAATCAAAAGGAAGAACCCGAAGAAGAGGTAACGTTTTCATCACCCTCTTTCAAGTTTCTTTCTTCTTCCACTCCCTCTTTGTTTATTATTTAAATTCTAAAATTATAACTCCAGTATCTTCTATATATTGTGATGTAATTATAAATATGGAACAACCATATTCAGTATTCTACCCATCATTTGAATGACATGTCACCATACGTGTGTACGTACGGCTTACCGTCTCCACATCATGGTGTAATTGTTAATCAATATATTATTATTTAGATGGGTATAATAATGATATGAAATTCATGTAAATAATAAATATAACATGATAATGATTCTGTATATATGATATACTATCCAATTATATATTATTTTAATATCAAAATAATGATATTGTCGCTCGTGAGTACGTACGGACTACCGCCTCCACGAATGCGATGAGATTCATTCTCCGTCATATCCATTCAAGTATAATTATCATTTTATGATTTAAAAATAATGTTTAAAGACATGATATCATTCTGGATATGAATAAGATAAAACCTATACATGAAAAACACGACTTACGTAACAAAACATATAAAAGAAAACGAGTAAGTTAACACCCGAAACAACGATAAATATAAGATATTATTAACAAAGCAATGTTAAAATATCATATATGATATCATATGAATGTATATGATTCTTGTATAATTTAATAACAATTATTTCACCATTATACAGGAGGTTAACCTACCCCAACCAAGGAAAAGTACAAGGTAAGGGTTTACTTCACAACCTCTTCATTATCTAAGGTTGTTTATACATAATTATCTATTGGGACCTCGTTATCATCCACATCCATGTTTCTTAAAAATGTCTTTCAAAACATTTTTACTATTAAATGGAAAATGGGTTAAATTCATTTATACCCTTATACGTTTTTGAAAGGAATCTTACTGTCATTTTCCAAACAATGTACTTTTTGACCTTTTTGACAAATTTAAGGTAAGAATGTTTTTTTAACTTATACGGCGAGTGTAGCTATTTTCTGCCATTATAACTTCGTCGAAGCTTCCCTTACAATATTATAAGAATATTTTCAAAGTAAATGTATTATTTTATAATTATGGGACTTTTAAATGATTTCAAAAAAGAGAGATATTTCTCTCAAATATCTTTGATTTCATCCATGTCAACATCCTTTGATGGGTTTTAAGTCTAATTGAAATTGATTTATGAGAAAAAAACTTCCATTGAACATTTTGTGAAATATTTGACTGTGGATGTGTTATTTTTATACCATCCATAGTTTATGGAGAAATTGTTGACATTTTGTATGCTAGTTTTAATACGAATACTTATGTTATGTTTAAACCTATTCATATGATGAATGTATTGGACTTAATAAGTGACGGGTGGAGCCCGCTATAGCTCCTCGATGAATCGGTAGGTCTCATGAGACAACTAGACGTGTAATTGGCCGAGGCCCTTTCCAAATTTGATTTATGGTTTTGGCCGAGGCCGTAATCATTTTAGACGTCTTGGCCAAGGCCTTGACAAAATGTTTCAGAATGACTGGCATTATACATTCCCTCATTATGAAAGTGGTTATTGATATTTAATGTGATTATTCGTCTAGTAGAATATCCATGTGAGTAAGTAATGTCATTATTTTATTTTACCTTTTCCATATTATTCTGAAGTTCAAGTTCAATAAGGCTTTTGTTTTAGTCATACATTCCCTTAAATGTTTATGTTTATTTATGAAAGCTTCTGCAATATTGTTATCCTTACTGAGCATCTGAGCTCACCCATTTCAATGTTTTATTATTTTTCAGGATGTGAAGAAGTATTTTATGAATGACCTGCAGGGATAGTCAGAAGAGGATATGAGTGTAGACTATGGAGACTTTGTTATTGTAGTTTTTCACCTTATGTTGTAATGTAACATTTATGAATGTATCTAGTGTTTCCAAGGCTACTAAACTAATCGGTCTTTCGATACATGATCTTTTGTGATCATGCCAATGTTACGAAGTAATGCACCGACTCTGGGTAGCTGGGGTCGGGGTGTTACATCTAATTTTCACCAATCATTCTCAGATAGTATAATCTCTACTAATCACCAAATTCAATCAATTTCCCCTTATTTCTTTTAGCTCTTTTAATAACAATCCCATATTCATGTTATTTAACAAAAAAGTACCATATATTTTGAAAACAAAATCATTAACTTCAATGCACTATAATAAAACACTCAATATGTTTTGTTTCAGAATATCAATAAATAAGGTTCTTTTGTATTTGATTTGTTCTTTCCAAATAATAGATGTTCTAACACATTTTCTTTTGAGTGATTCATCATTTCCAAAATTCATTATACCTTCTATGTAATATTAAAAATTATTGAAGAAAATAAAATCTCCCATCATATATGAAGAAACCCACTATTAAATAACCAAGTTCATTATCCTTTTGTCACTTTGAGAGTAATCTCAAGAGACGAGGCTTTTTTTCTTTGAATTATTATTACATCACAAACAAATTTTCATTTTTTTATAAAATTTATTATCTGAGTAAGACACCATTTTTTATAATGTATAGGTTAATAACATATTTCACTAGTAGTATCCATGTGTTGGAATAAATTTTAAAACCTCAAAATATCACTTTTTGGTTGTATTAATGGAGTGGGTTGACCCCCCTTGATATTTTTCTCTTATTAATCCAACATCCATTATAGTGTTTGTGACTAAAATAGTATATTTTCCTTTTAATCCAAAATCCTCCACAATACCATCAATAAATATATAAATCATAAATTAAATTATAACTTCTTCACTTTATGGGGTTTTGATAATTTTTTTCAAGAACCTTCATAACTTCCGCAATGGAATATTATAACATGACATGTTTTTGATTTCCTAGTGAAAATATCTCATTGAACATATATTTATTCCAAGCCTAAATATAATATCTAGAACTATATCAATTTTTTTTCAAATTTGAAACTGTTGAAACATAAGGGTTTTTTCTACTTTTATTTTGGATATAAACATGGAATTATTAACTCATATTTTCTTAGGGAAATCCTCGAACTTATTAATTTTATAGAATTTTTTTCATTCCTTAGTGCTTTAAACATCATATAACTATCACCATCAATTTTAACTATATTTTAGTAATTTTTTTATTTCATGGTAAAATTTAATACGTTTTTATTGAAAAAACAAAAAATACCCTTTTTTACATTCACCTTTCTATAAATCATAATGGAGTGGTTGTTATTTTCAACAAACAGATTTCATAGATGAATATTATCTTTCATCCACATATATTTCTCTTTAAGAATAATTTATTAATTAATGGAATAAATATTTTGTTTATTCAACTTCTTAAACTCATTACCATATCTTATAATATTTGATAGAAATTATTTCAAATCTCTCTTTTGTAAAAAATTAAACTGATTCTTGTTCTTATTATACTTCTAATCTTCCTCATTCATCACTGTTGAACATTTCATCATTCAATTTTGAAATAAGTACTTTTTTAATAGAACTATCACAAGATTTTTCATATCATTATTCCATTTCATCAACTTCCTCATTATTGCTAGAATATTTCATTATTATAATTAAGGAAAATTCCATCTTTCCCTGTTGTATGAGAGTTGTATTAATATACCTAATCATTTAATTATATTATTATCTTCATGTTATCATCATAAAGTTGTTCATTTTTTCATATTGGGATAATTGTTTCTGAAAAATCCCATAGATCTGTAGCTAAATCACTTTAGAGTGAACATAGCATTCTTCTTTTTTTACCATTTTTTATTTTGATAAAATAAATAAATAAATTCATTTTAATTCATACTAACATCATCTTCAGTGTCAGAGTCAGTAGCTTCTAACAAAACTATATTTTTTATATATTCATTTTTTAGTGGGCTTGAATGAGATTTCATAATCTTATTCATCTTTTTTTAAAATGATATATTATCGTCCCATTTTATAGGTGGTGAACATGGTATATAAATCATCCAAAGAAAGGATTTTAGGATATATATCTTCTATGTTTGAATCATTAACCTCAAATTTATCATGTGGAATTTTTAATAACTTTTAAACCATGGGTGAATCATCCATCACCTCACCAAGAGATTTTACAATGCATAAAATAAAATTTACACTTATAAAGTAGTCCCCAAAAAATACATTCTCACCTATATAATTATATTTTTACTTATATATATATCTAATTTTTTTATAATGATTTCATTTTTTTATTATTCCATATATATATATTTTTTAACAAATCACATATTTATTTAGTAATCTCAATATCATTAACACTATGAAATTTTCATTTACAGAGTGATGAAAGAATATCATTCATGGAACACCCTACAATCTAAAAAAATTTCAAATCACCAGCCATAAATGGAACACCCTCATCACAAGGATGAAAACAATATAATACCACCTCATGTTCTTCATAATCCATGGTAATAAGATAAGGAGACATTCTATCATTCAATATATGATTGTTATTCCCATAAAATTTAGAATTTTCTTTACTATTTATATATTTTTTCACATCCAAGATAGTTGATATTTTAATTTAACATCATTAATGAGTAATCAAGGAGAACCTAGCTTCGATACCATAGGAAAAGAGAATTTGGATATATTTTATCGTGAAGAGGATGAGGGGGTGAGTTAGTATTATTTTATTTTATTTTTCTTATTTCTTATGAGAAAAAATTCAGCTACTATTATAGATAATGAATGTTATGGAAAAAAATAAAGACCACATAAATATAAGAATTAAAAAGGTCCATTACTTGATAAGAGTATCAAGTCATTAGGACGGTTTGGAGGTATTCCAATACCATATGATCCATAATAAAAAATCCTTTAACATGGATATAGAATCTATGTATTATCCACTAACTTCTAATAAACTATATTCAATCACTTGTGCTTGTTCTCCTCACACAAATAAAACATATAATTTTGTTAGTAACTTTGAGACTCTCTCTACAATAATTTTTAGTTTGAGTTAATTGTTCTTCATTAAAATTATTCACACTAGAATTTATTTCATCTTATTTTTGTTCTGTAATTTATACAAGCATTTTATGAAGGAAAATCCTCCGGAGAATCCTATTTAGAATTTTGAATAAAATCATTTGACCGGAAAATTATTCTTCTAGAATGATCTATTTGTTTTCTCATCTAGTAAAAAAAATTTAGAGCCTTATGAATAAAAATACCTTTTATTATATATTCATCATATGATCTCATATTTAAACAATCTATTAAATACCACCTAATATAAAACTCCATCAGGTACCGTTAAATTGATGGCCTTCTATCCTATTCAACCAATAAATTATTCAATCCATCTGTCTGATACCAACATGGTTTTAAACATTTTTTGATATCTTTTTGAATGATTTATCATAATATTATTCATCAAAAAATGTAGAAAAATTGGCAGTGTGTCACCACAAATCACAAATCTTCAAAACATTTCCTTCAATGAATCAACCCTATTTGTATATGTAATTTTACTAAGTTATTTTTGGGAATTGAAGGACTTGATTCATACTCCGTACATAATATTTCTGAGATCCCACATGGAAACATCCTTACTTTTAATACATTTAATTTTATTTATGATCGGATGTCAATCTCATTTTTAAAAACATTTTCTAACTAAATTAGAAACAAATATATTTTTTCCATTATATTTGGTGTATTGAATGACCATATTTTCATCAAATCATTTGTTTTGTTTATGAAATAATCATAAATTAATTTAAATTGGTAAAAAATTTATAAAAATAATTAATCTAATGAATATTAATAGCAACACATATGATTTAAGTAACTTACCTCGATGGTAATGAAAAAAATTAATGGAATTTATCAAATGTATTACACTAAAAAATTTAATTTTTTATTATATTTCATCATAATTATTTTAATGTTGATTTGACCAAACAATATATGACTTAGAAACATCATACAAAAAAATTTTACCACTGAATTCAAGAAAAAATATTTCTGATGATTTAACAAATTCCCTCTGATCATAATATTTAAAAATACCTTCAAAACATCATAAATGGAAATCCAATAGTTAGTTGTATATATTGTAGCAGTCTGTTATGCGATCTATGTTATGATGCTAAATTGGCTACATGTGAATGGTCTCTGACTGGTGAAATTGAGAGAGATATTGTGCTGGTATTTTCTCAATGGCACACCTCAATAATTTTCCATTATGCTTTTACAAATTTCCTCTAAGTAAAATTATTCACATATAAGTTTTAGATTACACTTCATACTAACAAATCGTCAAAAATATCAAAATCTTTGTAAAGAAACTCTACATGACCAAGTCTCTAGACAATAACTTAGGTCTGGTGAAATATCTCAAAACTTCATTCTATGACCTTTTGATATACAAATGGTTTTTCTCACCCATCAACTTGTCTTGGACAATGATGTAATTTAATAGTGATTATGTAAAAAAAATGAATAGTAAAGCATCACAATATTTAATTTGATGAAATTATCTATCTGATGTAACTTGTAAAAAATATCAGATAATCATTAAATGAAAAACTATGATTGATCAAATTGGTCCAATAACATCCATTTTATAGACTCTTATTTATCATATATATTGAATGAAATTTGTTAGGAATCATAAAAATGGTGTTTATTTGTGATAGGAAACTAATGACACCCCTTTAGAAAAATCCATCTTGATTAATGACATAAAAAACCTACATATATTTAAATCTTTATAATTTATTTTTATATTTTAAACCTCATGGTCATAATAAGGGATAACCATCCTTGTGATTATTTGCATTATGTTACTAGTCTAGATATATGATGTGATATGTAGTATATGTTGTGGGGAGTATCACCGGAATCACAAGTCGAGCAACTCAAGATAGTGATGGGTGTGTTGACACTAATAATATGATCTAATTCCGATATGATTTTTTAAGGAGCGATGGATATATTCCCTTTAATGGAGAATCATTGTGAAACACAATGAAATTATTCTTATGGAAGGGTTGGGTGGGCATTGGGGTCATAACTTTTAGAATGGTTACACCGCACGATGACTACTGATAGGGGTCAGTGTGGCATTAGACTTGTGACACAACTGATAGAGACTTCTCAATTTTGAATTCTAGGAAACTTCTTTATAGTACTTTGGCTCATATTAATATCGTCCTTATAGAAATTATGATGTTAGGCATTTGAGCTGTAAATATATAATAAATTAAATCTAGGATTTCTTTCCATTCCTTGTGGGGAGGGATGAGGCTCCATCCAAAATGGTTTCTTGTAGTGTCTTTTAATTTGTATGTAGTTCACGGTTTTTAATTCCATCAAACTAATATATATGTATAATTATTTATATTTGAAATTTTAAAACATTTTTTAATTATCAATTATTAATTTATAAAAATTTATTATTTATAATTAATTATTTTTATTAATAATATATTTATTAATAATTGATAATATAATGAATGTAGAAAATATTAATTATTAATAATATAATGATAGTTAATTAATATATTATAAAAAATATTTTAAAAACAATAATATTACGGTCACAAAATATAATTAGACATAGTATATGTTAATATAACAAAAAATACATTCTCAAAAAGCATCTTTGTAGATCCAGTGAACATAGTTTAAATATAAATTATCAAGAAATATATATAAATAATATATATGGATTGGTGAATATCAATTTTAGTTAAAACTGAAATCGATATTCAAGTAATCATATTTTATCAGTTATCATTCTCATAACACATCCTAATGACAATTTTGTTTTCTTAGTTATAAGTTCCAATATAATCATCATATTTAGTAAATTTTTATTGGGTTTTCAGTTAACCAGTTAATTAACCACTCAGTTATGGACCATTAATAGTGCTGATGAAAAATAATACTATAAATTCAATATTAGGAGATTTCAAATCTTCCAACAGTTCTCTTGAATCAATTTCAACAAAGAATATATATATATAAACCTACAATATAAATTAATAAAATTATAAACCAAGATGTATTGAGAGACCCCATGATCGCTTTAATGTCATATCATTGTTCTCTTTACAAAAACATCTAGTTCATGATAAATAATATTATATAGAATTTATTCATTATTCTAATATTAATTATCAGGTTTTATTTGGTTAATGAAACATCATGTGATGATTCGTTTATGGTTTTTTATTGTTAAAGAAGTTTATCAATCATATAAATAAATAAATAATAATTAATAAAATTATAAAAGGGTGATGATGTGTTGGTCACTTCATACCACATGAAATAGATTGAATTTAATGAGCTATATTTTTTAATTAAAGGATTAAATATAATGGATTTAATTGTACTTTATTTGGTCTATAAGAATCAAAATCAAAATTTTAATTTATCTCATTTTCATTAATTCATTTACATTGGAAGAGGAGGTGCAAAAATACATTTGAAGGACATTGGAACCTATCAAAGAATAATAAATCCAAATTTTGGCAATTTTATACCTTTGGATTCATGATTCCCTTAATTATTATCATGTGATATCAATAAAACACAGTATTGTGAAATATTTTACATGGATAGTGTGGTATTCATGGTTTTATGTTTTTTATTTAATCTTTTAATTTTAAATCCCCAAAAATCTTTTGGTTGAAATTTATATCTATTATTTGTTGTTTTTGGATATTGTGATATTCTATAAAACCCTTTCATTGTATCCGAAAGGCTTCCATTGAATAATTAATATGATTAAAATCAAAAAATGTTTGGATTTTTCCATAAACAATGATAATGGTTTATATAAGAAAATAATGGATTATGATTATTGTTTATAACTGTTTGGTTTTGAAAAAAATGAAATAATTTTATATTTTTAAAGAAATATTATTAAAATAAATATTATTATGTTGTGTCGTTAACCAAACATGCATGATAAAATATAATAAGATTTTAATGAGAAATAACCATGAAAAAACTATTCAATATTCAAGGTATGATCTTTTCATAAAACAAGACATTGATTAAAAACCAAAAAATTATTCTAGGCAGGATAATTGAGTAGTTATATATCTGAAATGACTTGTGTAAATAAAAAACCATGGAAAATGGCTATTATTTTATTTAATAGTAAAAACAATTAATCTCAAGAAACATCTCTATTGTGGTCCCAATGTTTATATAAATAATGGGTTGGATTGTTGTACTTTTCCAGTATTATAATATCTCACGATAAATATTTTAATTGATCATTTATTTATGAAATAACTTCTCAATAATAATATATATAAATTGTAACACCCTATGATTTTATGACATGTATCTTTTAAAATTCAACATCTTCGATAGTTTATGTTTCATGCAACACCAAGAATAAAACTATAAAATACTATTAAATATAACAATTGGAATAGTGAAATGAACATTAGGAATACGAATATGACTAATATAGTAGTAAATTAACCTATTAAAGTATAATTAATATTTTTGAATCTTATAGATGATAATATTTTATATTTATATAATGGAATTAGTAAATAAATGTTTTTAAAAAAAATTAAGTGTTCATGTTTTTGTGAACCATAAATGAATATTTACAATTTTATAATTAAAATTATGATTTAAAAGAATATTTACTTTCATAAAATAGACTCACAATATTATATTTTGTTGTCATATAATTATGAAATAATATTCTGAGACCTTAATTAATTTTAAAATGTATCATAAAATCAGTTGAAAATTTTAAACCGGCCATTAAATAATAAGTTATTAATATATTAAAAAGTATGTTTCTAATATTTAGAAAATTATTTTCATAAAATCAAGATCAATTTTTTACTCTAAATTTCATAAAATGGTTATGGCGATTTTTTTTGTATTTTTCTAAAATAGTTGAATTTTTTTGAATAGTGAACTACCAAAATTTATAGTATTTGAAAAATACATTAATTATCGAGTCATATATGATCTATGATTAATTTATTCCATTAATTTTTATTCTAAACCATTGTTTTAATATATTTAGAAAAAATATTCAAACTATTGATTTTCTTGAGGTAAAATAATATACTAATTTATAAAATAATATAAAATAGGCATCTCTTCCACTATAAATACCACCCCTCACCACCTATTCTCCTCACACCTCCAAAGCCTTGATGATTGTGTAATTTATTCCCAATAAAAATCCAATACCACTCCCCTAGTTTTTTTTTTCTTTTTTGTCTCATAAAAATATAATATCAATGTTCCTTAAGTAGGTTTTCATGGAGAATATTTCATGAGGTAAAATACCCTTTCGTTCTTTTAATTCTCATTCAATATCAATTATTTTTTATCATATACTTACATACTCTATAAAAACATCCATGATAACTCATGTATCATATATATACTGGTAATTTATTATGATAATGGTATTTCCACCATAAATACATTTCACTTACACTTTATGTTATAATAATGAATATATCATATGTGAGGTGTCGATTCACCATCTTCGTGGATGATTATTCATCAGTTTTCCAATAAATACTTCAAGGGTGGTAATAATGAAATTTTTATCCTCAAAAGGATTATAATATTTATATTATAAATTATTCAGTGTTCTGTAACCATTTTAAAGACAAAATATTAATTAATAAAACAATGCTAGTGCGTGATGATCCAAACAATGCCAAACAAATGCAAACGATCTTCTTTAATTTTTTAACATTTGAATCATCATTATTTCTAGAAAAAAAAATATATGACACCATTAAATTTTATATATGACCATTAATAACATATAATTTCTATTTTTCATAACTATTCTTATTTCACATGATCTTCTGTACTTGTATACAAGTGAACCAGTCCTGAAAACTAAGGAAATGAACACTTACAAACATTGAAATTGAATCTCATAACTCATCAAAAAGACCATAAATTGACATAATAAAATTTCAACATATCAAATAAATATTTAATGGGTTTTGAATTATATTATGAATGAATCTAATTTCAATATCTATGATGTTATGTATAAGTGCAGAACATTTTCGTACCTACGGTAAGGTATTCTCCCCAAACATCCACTTTTCATTCTAGTTACACTTTCTCTCTCTTTACACCAATGTAATTCATATCTATTATTATATAATTGTTCAATATTATTTTCATATGATCAAAACTCATGTATCCATATTATATTTTATTTATTTTATTGGAAAATACATTTTTTATAAGGTTTCCATTTCAATTCCTCCCAATAAGCATGCTAGATTAAAGGGTAGTTCTCAATTTCATAAACTTTTTCATGTACAAACTATAATATATTATAAGGAACGAATATTTTTATAAAATAACAATTTTATCATGAATAACTATTCTATTTATTTTATAGTTTTATGATGACAATCAATTCTTGTCCACTATAAAGACTCTTTTATATTCTCTTAAACTGTACTAAAGTTTCATATTTCTAAAGACTCCTTTTTACTTGTTTTTTCTTAATTTGGTAATAATTTTTTACTTGAATATAATTTAAATTTGTTACCTTTTTATTTATGGGATAAAAATTATTAAAATATGATATTATGAAAATTATTATCCAAAATAAATCTTCCTTCCAATGTAAAAAAGCTATATCTCTAAAGTATTTTATAATGGTTTTGTTAGTGTATTTTCATATAATTCAACACCCTTTATAGGCCGTTATAATTGATTGAGTTTGAGATATTATGATACTATAAACAATATTTTATTAAATTTTTTATGATATGTTTGATTTTGGATGATCTATTTTTATACCATTTTGGGTTTATGGTGGAAGTATTCACATTTTCTATGATACGTTTTCAATAAGAATGTTTTTATGGTTCACCATTTTCATATGAGGAATTAATTGGAAATTGTAAGTGATTTAAAGGTCCCTCTGTATCCCCCCAATTCATCGGTATGTCTCATAGTACAAACTAGTTTGATTATTGGCTGACGTCTTACTTGTTTATGGTGTCTTGGATGAAGCCTTGTCGGAATGTTATGATGTCCTGCATTAAGAATCACCTCATTATTATACTAATAATTGATATTTCATGTAATTATTATACTAGTCAAATATATTTATGGTTAAATTTTTTTATCATGTTATTATTTATATTATTCTCAAGATTATGTTTTAATGGAATTTGTTTTTAGTTATTCACAATGAATTTTTGTATGTGTTTTTTTGTTAGCATCTATTATATTTTAAAAAATTATTAAGAATCATATCTCACCCATTTCTTATTTTTTATTTTTCCCTTGTATTCTATGATGACGATTATGAATGACTTATAGGGTTAATATAGGACTTTATGGGTGTTTCTATTGGAGATTATGTGTTTTTTACTTTCATGTTGCAATGTAAAACTTATGATTTTCAATGATTTTCCAAATATACTAATATATTGAGTCCTTTCAGATTTGATCACTTGTATATCATACCAATGTTATTAAAAAGGCATTGGATCTGGTCTACTAGGGTCAGGGTCTTTACATAAATTATTTATATTTTAAATATTTTTATGAAATTGTATTTTTTAAATAATTTTTATAATTAAAATGATATTTATATAAGAGTTACATGATCAGTATGAAATTGAAATTTACGCTCACTCAACCTGTATTTCTAGTTTCTAATTTTGTAAAAATTCAATAATAAATGTTTATTATAATTCATACATACTAGTTTTTAGAGTTTTATTGGAATTTAAGGTTATTATTAATAAATTGTCTATGGGAAATGGGAATTTTAGTTGAACATATCATTATCCTGATAGGTTATGACCCATCAATAAATGTGGAAGTGGGATACTTATTAGAAAAACAATATATATTGGTGATTTCTTCATCAGATGATATTTGTACATTCTATGAAATTGTTTTGTATAAATAATGAATTAGATGAATTCATATATTCAAGGTCATAATTTGATAATTATTTTGGGTAACTAACACAAATCTTGTGTTTTATAATGTGTTATACATTATTGGGTTTTGAATATATTAATTTTCTAGAAGGAATAACATTCAAATTTAAATCATTAGAAGAATGATTTTATATAGAAACCACAAGAGATGAAATTATGTTTTGATATACAATAGTTATATATTATATATATGTTGTATATAGAAATGGAATGACATAAATAAAACCATGTATATCATAAGATTGAGATTTCGTCCCATGAGAAATCATTTCACATCCTTGATCATCCAATGGGGTAAGATCATGATAAATATTGGTAACAAAATAGAATCATATATATGGCATATAAGATATAGAAAATCATTATGATAGTTAACCTTTTCCCATTGTGATATTTATGTAAGATTTCTATTGAAAACGGTATGTGTTAGGATTTAATATGATTAGAGTTAAGATTATCCATATGATACATCATGTTAAAGGGTTGTATTCTAATAATAACCAAGAATAATATAGTATATGATTTTAATGATGGCCACCCAAATACCTAATTTTATAAGTAACACTCTATTGGTCTCAAAATCTACTGAAATTTAGTTCATGTCCCATAAATAGATATGTTTTAAGGGGTCTTTATTTTTTGGGGATAACATTCAATAAAATAATATATTGAGTTAAAATAATACATGTTACTCAAATAAATATATTTTGTGTTATAGACTATGGCATGCATCTCGAATATAATTTTCAGATATATTATAGGATTGAACTACTATTTAATTCATTTGTTTCTAAGGATCAAACTATATTAAAGAATAATAATTTAGATCATATTAATGTGAATATCATAGAAATATATTTCAAAATTTTTGAATAAATATTATTAGATTCATTTTGTTTATAAAATATATTTATTAATAAATAATTAATTACAAATTAGGACTTTTTTAAAGGAGAAGTATATATATATGATGTAAATAGGGAAAGAGTTACTACATTTTAATTTTATAATTTTTATCTAACTCAAGATTTTGAATTAATTATTGAATGAGAAAGGACTCTAGTAATTATTTTTAATAAAAATAAACATAAAAGTAAGTAATAACCTCTGTATAAAAAAATTAAAATGTTTCAAAATATAATCTATGGTGAAATACAAAACATAATTAGTGAGTATCAATCACTATACAGTGACTCATAATAATTTTGAATCATTCAACATGTCCATGTGAACTTGAACATTTTTGCATAGTTATCCTACATAATCCTTATGTGATTTATTTTTCTTTTTTTTCAAACTTTATTTATTTTATATAAATATATAATGAGACTATCTTTATTACTCCTCTATATAAAATAAATAAAATTAGTTATTGGGATTACATATCTTTTGGAGGTTTTCAAGAACCCTTAAAGTAAAAAATGGTGGATTGAATATCCCTCCAAATAATTCATCAATATTTGCAAAATATATAACACCTGAGGTATCATGAAAAAATTTTAATTTTTGTTAAAACTTCATAATATGAATTTTTATTTTTTATATATAGAACACACTCACCTGCAATTTTATTTTTGTCAAATAATAATGTATATTAGGGATGAATTTTTATAATCAAAAAACATCCCACAAGAATCAATGAGGAATAATGTTCAAAATAAGTGATTTTAGAGAATAAGGGAAGATTCTAAGACATCACAATTTTCATGAGGTTATAACTTAAATCACCATAATTCCCATGTATTATAATAATGAATGTTTTTTTTGAAATATATCTTGATATTCCATGTGATTTGACTATTGTGAAAGTGCACATTCCATTCATGATTAGTCCAGTTCAATGAGACAAAGTCCCCTAAATACCCATCATATTATTATTTTAGGGGTTCTGGGTTTGTATTTCCCATCAAAAAAATTTATTAGCTTATGAAAATGTGACATTTTTGCCTCACATAGTCAAATAAATCACCATGGACTCTTGATGGTGGTAATATTATGTAAATTCCATTACAAAAATTATTTAAAGAATTTAAATTTTCTCTAAAGTATCTCATGAAACTCTCTTAAATGATGAATAATTCCCACATGGTAACATAATACCATACACATGTATTGGTTTGAAAAAACAACAATTTTTTTGGAAACCATGATATTGTAACTCAACTTAATACCTCATCTATGAAACAAAATTTTGTTAGAGTTGAATTATCAAGGGATCAATATAATCAAAAATCCAATAAATTTATTGTAAACTAAAAATACAAGGTTGAAATTGATTTATTAAACCATAGAGTCATTTTAACTAGACATGTGTTTTGCAGATCAACGTGTAAGCCCCAAACATATCATTGTAATTCCCAAAAAGGATCCATGACTGTTAATTTGGGTTAGATATGTAACATATATTCAATAAATTCATCTTCTATAATGAATAAAATAGTGTATCCCAATGTATCTACCCTATATATTATTATATTATTTCTCGTATCAGGGTATATTAATCCTTGCAACATGACATTATTCAATATTGTTAGGTTGTATCACAAGACCGTAAACTATGTGAATCAAACTATTTGGGTATTTATTCCTTCTATAATAGGATCTATAGGTCACATATTTGTTGTTAAATCAAAACATTCCAACATTTTTATCATCCCTTATCCCTCTTAGGAGGTGATAGATCTAAATGATGATAATATTTCTAGAGTACACCATACCTCCAAGAAGTCCCCACTAGGATCTTAACCACAATCCAACATATTTGAAAATAATTAAAAGGAAATACCTTAATAGAAATTAAACCATGGGTAAAATTATGTGATAAGTATATTGGGACTAATACCCATTTGAATTAAAACCATGACCCCTTTATGTGATGGGAATAATATGACCATTCCTCATGATACATTAATCGATGAGAATCCATATGTGATGATCCTAAAAGGATCAGCCACCACTTGATATTAAAAAATGTCCAGACTTATGTAACTTGAATATGGGAATCTTTCCATATCTGATGTTAAACCATTACCTCATTTTTGTTATATGAATAATGGGAATATTTCCATACTTATATTTTGAACCTAAGAATAATTATGTGATGATCATATAATGACACACCATTCTTGATGAAATAGATACCCATCTATCCTCATGTGATGATAATGGGATTGATTAGGTGATGAGCTTAAGATTCCATAGGTGAAGAGTTGAGGGTACATTAGGTTAAGAGCCTAGGATTCCTTTGGTGTAGATCCTATGATACCATAGGTGAAAATATTAAGATTCATTCTGTGATGAGCATAAGATTACCACATGGTCTAAAATGAGTAATACAAATCATCCTTCTCGCATTTCATTAAATTTTAGACCATTCTTTCTCCTTTATGTAGAAAGGATAATATTCTTGCATGGATCAACATAATGAAGAATGATAATATCATACCTAATGACCAACATACCAGACATAATAATCAATTGTAACCACATGTTATTCCACTCAGTAAAGAAGTAAGTAATATAATTTATCAATTTACACATGGATATGTTATGAAGAACATGATTTATGAGTATGTATTGAATATATTATAGAGATATATACATGGTAATGTACTCATCATTGATAATTATCATCCTAAAGTCCCCCCATTACGATCAAGGCATCGTCATTAACACGCATATGATAATAAGAATACCACCCATAGAAAAAAGTAAAGGGAAACACATATTGTAACCATATGTGGTAAAATTCAATATTATATTCCAATTAAAAATCTTTAATAAATTTTTTTAAGACCCATCATGTATCATTTATCCTTTAACAATAATAAGATGAGTAAAAATGGGTATATTTGGAATTTCCGTCATCAAATGTTTGGACACAGTTGAATTAAAATTCTTTTTTAGAATTCCACCCACTGTACGTGACAAAAATATTACCCCCGTAATTTCTATTTTGTGAAGTCGAAGAAGAGGATCCCAAGATACTATTGAAATCCATGGGTTCCTACATGTGGTGATATATGATATTCAATGACTACTAGCTCTCCCAATACATCTAGGATCCCTCCCGCAGTTATCCAATTGAACTAATTAAGTACATGGTAATAAAATCCTAAGATTTTATTCATAAGAAAATTGGTTCATCATCATATGAAAAATGGACTAGGATAATCTAGTAGCCACAATTATATACTATAGACATTATATTATTGGTCTCAGAGTGGAATATTCCTCAATTCATCGCCATTGATCACTCCAAGACTCTCTCCCTTGAGTTTAATGATGATACGTACACCAAATCTGATATTGTATGTGGTTTTATTGGTGTTACAACCCTAACATCTACCCAGGAGTCTTCGAGAATGTATCTCTCCATCTAATATTGTCATCAACAATGTTTCACCCAACCAATATCCAACCAATTCAATGTTAATATTATTCAATCCACCCCAGTTCAGGCTAGGATATTCCAAAACTATGTCCCAACCATCATCCATATTCCATAATTAGTTTCTCCCAAAACTAGTACTAACCAAAACACTCCCCGTTATTCCAACTATCTTATAAGAAAATAACCCATCTGTTAAAGAAAAATACCCCACCAAACTAACATTTATAATAGTTTTACTCTCCTTAAATCTGATGACATGAAAAACCCTTAAAAGTTATCCCACATGATTGATAAATACACCCCCTAAAGTTAATTATTCAAATGAAATAAATGTAAACAGGTAAAGAAGTCCTTCCCATGATACCAATAACCACGATTATGAAAAGAATCCATATCATGCGCACATGCTGAATCTTGGGGAACATCGTTGATGGAAAAAAAGAAATAATATGGATCTTAAATGGTGGATTAACCATGATATTTTATAATCCAATACCATAGAGGATTTTGATATGATATTCCTTCCTTGAACACCATATCCACTGAGGGTAGTCACTTATTGGTTGTGGATGTCCATTTAAGTGGCTCAATTTCACAAGATCCCAAAATCGTAGGCCAATTAACTATATATAGAAAAAAATTATCTTCACTTATAGGCATAACTATGAATCTGTTTCTATCCCTATATATATCCTTTCTCACTACCAATACAATAGTGATTGGGGAGACATCAAGGTCTAAAATAACCGATTTATACATGGTGTAACCTCTGGTCTAGTGATGTTAACCCAGTAAAATCCACAAATTAATGATTTTGGGTGTCTATAATATTAATAATTTTTTTAATAATAATCCAACTCAACCAGACCTCATCCTAGCGTGTGGAATAATTCCGTGGGTAAAATAACCTCTATCTAAAATCCTATATGGTGTTTTTTCATACCATCTTATGTATTCCTATCAACAATTCACAATATTAAAGAGTCATTTTTTGAATTACATTCCCTCATAAAAATTTTATCATAACAATAAGATAACATGGCAACCTATGGAATGTAACTAACATCATATAATATTTGGGATGCATGCAACCTAGAACTAGATTTACGTGCTAAAAACTATGAAACATATAACTAGAATAAACCATGGGAGATGTTAAAAAACATTAAAATCATATATTAGAAAATCTTATAATCTCTAAGAACATATATAATATTTAACAATATTACCAAATGATTAAACTTTTATCACATCTAGTGGTACAATATTCTACATCTCAGGGATACTGTTAGAAAATATTGAACATATATATTAGAAGTATAACAAAACATTACTAGATCAATGAATATGGATCCCCTTATATACATATTATATGATAGTGTTGGTATACTTCTATATAGTCCACTCCTTTAATTAAATAAATAAAATTCCCAACACTAGTTTTTTCAATGATGTTAGCGATTCATCATTTCCAACTATTACTATAGTTAATATTGTCATAGTCATTCCCCTAATAATTAAGGTATTGACACCTGTGTTGATGTAGGAAGGTAATATTTTATCCCCATATGAAAATTAGAAAAATGTGTATCACCTTAGATTAATCCTCACCCATCCATAGAGATAGAACGTAGGTCACATGAGTTCTCTTGATATGCCAATTCTAAATAGCTTCAAAAACCCTTTGAAAGTTCTATGAATAGTAGAACCTGGTCAATCCTAAACCCAATTATGGGGTTTCACCATATTTAATGAACAATATGAACAAACATGATCGATAATCACGGTTTCAAATGAATGTGTATAATTAAAGAGGATGAATGTATCCCAAAAAATCTATAAAGGGCAATTTTTTTATTTTATATTTAATTAATTTTATATTAAAATTACCTCACTGTTAAGATATTTTCATTAATGAAGATGTTGATCTAGATAAAATCTATTTGATTCATACCATAATTTCTCTAAGAGGATCTAAAGTATAGTTACATTATTTAAAATCAACATGTTCTCCTTTAATCTTAATGCATCATCGATAATCCTATGGGTGCTAGTGCAATGGTACTGATCATCTTATGTCACTCCATTTGATCACTACAATATCTAGCAGGGTTGAAGGGTCAATTTGTTTCTCTTATTATTTTCAGAATTTAGGCAGGTGGAAGTATTTATCTTGTCCATAGATAAATTATCTCGAGATGTTTATAGTAAATATAATTCTCAAGAGAGGAAATTGATGTGCACAACCATATAATTTCTAATATATAGAAATTGTGGTATAATAAACTATATATAGATATATGTTTAAAAGGATTTTTAATTTCAAAAAGGCCATTATCAAATATTTTAATCCTTAGTGAACCAAATGTATATTATGGTAATATTAGTTATTATTATTATTTATTTGATGCACACAAGTCTATCAGATAATATAAATTTAAATAAATAAACAATTATTTTTTAAAATTATTTTTAATATATAATTTCCATTTTTGATGAACATTATAAAAACCTTCCACTGATTTCAGTATTTACTGAACCATGAATAATTCAAATTATTCATTCGATAAAAATGTAAATGAATATAATATTTTTGAATTAATAAAAAATATTTTTTTTAACATTCAACACATATAAAATAGTGACCAATTATTTTTGATCAATAAAACCTAAATCAATATTTTTTTGCAGCATAGATAAAAAAATATTTATTCCAGTAAATAAATTAAAATGGAATTTAATTTAGATGAATAGAAACACTATATTTTTTGACCGTTTTGCCTCTTCCCCAATGTCATATCAGCTGTTTTATTAAAGTCTAATATTGAAAATTAGATATACTTAATGACCCTAAAATATGAAATGGTTAATTTAAAATAATCATGAACGATAAAAAACACTCATTTGGTTTTGTAAACACTAATTCTTCGTTTTTTATTCGGTTTTTTTCAAACTATTATAATTAACCAGTATGTTTGATATGAACATAATTGATTATCTAAAATGGAAATGTTAATATAGAAGGTCCATGGAAATTAATATGACGATCCCATATCAATAAATTTTCATGATATATTATTTGATATATATAAATGGAAAAATTAATCCTTGAGCTATTCTTTAATAAAATATCACTTGTGACACAACCAACATACCCAACTATGTTATGAAGATATATCATGATGGTTCATGAAATGAAATATTAGTATGATACTCATGATAAAAATTTATAGTAATGATAAATTATAAATATTATTACACATGTTCATAGATAAGAATATTCAATGATAGTCTAACATGTGGATTTTTTACTGGTGGGTCTATCCCTGGAATCTTACATCTTTAAAATTACAAAGAGGGAACATCATGAGATAAATTCTTTTCCACTTATAATTACTCGCACTCAACAGCCTTTATATTTTAAATCCCATACGATTATTTCCTATGAAATTGAGATATATTGTTTTATAACATCATTATATAATTTCAATTCTATCTTCATATCAGGGAACTACTAAGAAATCTTAACTATTGTAGAATGTCTCAGGAATTACCACATTAAATATATATATATATATATAATTAATAATTATGTGATAAGATATTTATTAATATCGCACACACACACATATATTATCTAATGTATAGGTAGCTGGATTATTAGAGCCAACTCTAACGATGTCCCACATATAATTGAGACAACATCTAACTAACAAGTTAGTTCTCATTGGTTAAACATGGTTATATAGATTATGGTAATAAATAATGGGCCAAGCACATTTCCCTGGTTATAGTGTTTTAGCAACATGTTTGTGTAGAGGAAATTCTTTATAAAACCATGCTACCATGGGGAAATCCCTCAAGCATATATTTGTCAAAATATCCAATTATTTTTTCTTATTATAAATCTAATATCTTTAATAACCATATAGTTAATTTATATCATAATAATTCTAATACACTTTTTATTTGTGTACAAAAAAATAAAAAATGATTTCTAAAATGTCTATTAAGAATCACAAGAAGTCATAATGTACATATTTATTGTAGTTATAATAACAATATTTTATTATAAGTAATTATTGTGTTTTAGATTAGCCTGAATATTATTATAAATAAATTTTATCTGATGGAAAACTATATTTTAACACTAGTTTTATCATTTCTATATTTACAAAGAACTCACTAAGTAATGCATTAAAATGTACTATAAAAGTATTCTATCTACAAGTCGAAGTAGTTAACTGGTTTTGTTTGATAATTCTACTCTATGCGTAATGAATAAAAAATATTAGTACATATAATTGAATTTAAGATATATTCATAAAATGTAAAATTTTATAATTCTATATATAATATCTTCAAGTTCCAACAACTATCTTTTAATGATATTTCATACCAATTGACATAGTCACTTATTATTATTTTAAGTGTTCCAATATCACTAGTAAAAAATTGAATTTTCAGACATTTTTTCATATTTTTTATCCATAATTTCTTTTAGAAAAAGATTTATGTCATCCGATATTTAATAACCAAAGAGTTATGTAAAATATGAATATTTTTCAATTTATCCAATAAAAATCGATATGAAAACTTGATTTACCATGTCTGTTATTCAATAACCAATTTGTAAAATAAAATCTAATATTTTTTTCATATTGATTCTATAAAAAAATGTGAAACTTGTTTTTACATCATTTATTAATGGAATGGTTTGAAAAACATTATATTTCATGTCAGATATTAAATAACCAATGTGAAAGATCTTTTATTTCACATCTATTATTAAATAACTGACATTAAATCGATTTTTAAATTTGAATAGTGGGTTGAGAGAAGTCATTGTGGTTTCATTAGATCCTGTGAAAAGCTTCAGTCTTCACCAATTTGGTGAATACTAACCCTTCTATCATCTATTTTTGGACTCAAATTCTTCATTCTTATATTTTTGTTCTCAAATAACTTATCTCATTGACTAGTGGAATTTGATATCATTCATTTGGAATCCACCATTTATGTCCACTATAACCTATTTTCGGCCACCAATTTTGCCTTTTCCCATTATTTTTGTATTCTCAATCATCCTATTTATGATCTCAATTTAAATTTTATGTTCATTATTTTAATTTTCCATCAATAAAATCTATTTTTATTTGTATTTTTATTTACAATTTACTATTGATATCACTTTGTATTTATGCTTTTATCCATGACCTCTGCCGACCATGACCTATCTTCATCCTTCACTTACACAATATTCATATTGGGTTCATCTTGTCAAGCTTCTTGATTTTAATATCAACACACAATTTGTGTTTTTTTCAATTTTCTTAGAATAAAAAAAATTTTGTTTTATTTTGGAATCCAATTTTCCATTGAGTTTCCTTTATCTTTTAGATGATATTCACCACGGTCATCAACCATCACCCTTCATTATTATCCACTTGTACTTTATTCCCATTGGTGTTACCCTCTCAATCATATTTTTTCTGATATCAATTTAGAGTTTATGTTTATTATTTCAATTTTCTATCCATCCAAGGTATAAAACTATGTATTTTTTATTCTAATTATACATTAATGTCTCTTTATCTTATCTATTTTTACTTAGAGTCCTCATTATTATCACATATTATGTATTTTTAATAAATCAATTATTCGTTTAAATTATAATTTCCATAATTTTTAATTAAAAATTGATAATTAAATATGTTCAAAGTTATATTTTTTTTTATAAAATATGTTCAATTTCGTATATTTTTGAAATATTTTCTGATATTTTTTATTATCATTTATAAAATGAGATTTGAAAATAAAATAACTTATTTAAAATTTTTGATATTATTATAGATGATAATGATTTGATGGTGGATTACTATAATATGAACATGTGATGAATATAAGGAACGTGTCAATGTTTTTGGGAATTTTCATAATGAAAATTTCCAAAACACAACTTGTTTTTCTGTATATGCCTGAAATATTTAAATATGAAGATGTTGAAAAGAAGAGAGATCAAAGATCATTAAACATTTCATAGTTTTAATTCGAGTAATAGACCATGGATTTTTCATGGTGTAACTAGGTAGAATTCATGATCTATTAATAAAGATGATTATATTAAAGATGATAATTTTGATTAAATTTAATAAATGATTCATAATACTGATGTAGAAACAATTCAAAATGAACCGACTATTGAGCATCTATATAGTTATTCTAAATACCATTGTATTTAAGTTGTACGTAATTTATGATATTTTCCATGGTGTTAATATTGATAAAATTAAAAGAAAAAATAAATGGTGTTTCAAGTGTTTTAAAGAGTTTCTGAAGATGTTGAATGACATACTTCATTAACGAAATGATCTTATAGATTCAAATTATAAAGAGAAGGAAAAATTATGTTTTATGGGATTGTGATACAAGACAATAAATGACTTATTAAAAATTTTTGTTCTATATATAATGAAATATTAATGTATATCATATTTTCTATTATATGGGATGTCATAGTATAGGTTGAATAAAAATTCACTTCCAAATATTGTTGTTAAAGAGAATACTACCAAGAAAATTTGGAATCAAATTTTAATTCCACATTTTAGAAATATATTTGAATATTAAAATAATGAAAATAGTTAAATTAGAATATATATGAGTGGACATGTGACTGATAAATACTTCATCCATATGATTTTACAATGTGGGAGTGAATTTATCAATAGTTTCTCACATTTAGAATAATTAAGTAAGATATTCCTGACATGGACTGTGAAAATACAGAATGAATCAATATTTAATCACTATTATAACACATAGTTAAGGTTCTATTAAATTGGTAATTTTCAACTTATATCCTGAATTTTTTATGTGATAATATGTCATGTTGAGTTTAACCACCTCTTAACTAGAACAACTAGGAAAGTGTGTGGACGATTTCTTGTCACCATTAATTGATTATTTGAATCATTTATGGTTATAATGTGTTATGTTGCATGGATTTTATAAAATGGTACATTTGAAACATCATTATAATATTATATTCACTATAAAAGTCTTCCCATCATTTGGAAATTTTGTCTGGATACAAAGCTATAGGGAAAAAAGAATATCCTATTTCTAAACAACAATAGTCATATTATCAAGTGATACCTCGGAGAAAAAAATATAAAATGGTCATAAAATGTGTTTTTCTATGGATTAATGTTATCAATGATTAAATAATTCATTCTATAGATCATGCTAATTTTTTATTTCAAAAAAAAATCAACTGCTCAGTATTATTTAGTGGTTGAAAAAAATTCATTTCATAATCATATTGAAATAAAAATCCTATGACAATAGAAATAATTGGATGAAATGATCAATATTTTATGAATTTCCATATTAGGGATATCCTGAGGTCAAACAGACCATTTATTTCATGAATATGTACAAGAATATATGTGATAGCATGGTAGGAACATTGTTTTATATTAAATGAGTGACTAATGATAGGTTGAGCGCATTATTGGACTTACTTCAATGGTAATATGATTGGATTTATCCCCCACTCATAATAGAATATGAACATTCCTACCTCCAGTATATCATACCTTATCTAAGTGGGATAATGTTTTATCTTTTAGGTGTCCCTTAGGTATCAAATTGTGTTAGGGTTATTCTCTGAAGGTAAAAAAATTTGATTCAGTATAATATTTCATTTTGAACAATATGAAATCTCATGAATATCACATCGTGATGAGAAAACTCATACAAGTAGCATTATATATAATATTTTCCATCCTTTTTAGATTGATACCATGAAGTTGTGTTATTTTTTAATTTTAATTAGTATTAAGAGAAATGATCTGTATTCATCAAATAATTTGGTGAACAAATTAGTTTTTGACCTATTTTAACTAAGAATGTTAATTCCCCCATCATTTTTGATATAATTGTGCATTTAACAGTTCATTTTCTGTGGGAAATTATTAATTTGAAACCTATATATATATATGTTGGATACATCATTTTTAAAGATATATATTTATAATGAAGGGTTTAGTAATTAATATATATCAACATAAATCATTCATTATCAAGGAGTATATTTTTGTGGAGGGTGCATATGTTCTATGCAAGATACTTTTCGGATGTGGTAGACATCGGTTTGCCAACAGATCACCATTGATAAGACAATTTTGAGATAATGGGGGTCTATGTCTTGAAAGTAAAAAAACATGGACTACTGAATAGATAATGAATATACATTTATAAATATTGAATAAGATGGATAATGCACAACCATATATAATGTTGGGTATTAATGTGTTCGAAATATTTTAACCAATGAAGAATAATATGTGGAATTTTAATGAGCATAAAAAATCCATGGTATAAAGGCTCATCTCTAGGTAAATAAAATGCACCATAAACAATGAGATGGTTAGGGATATACTAATGTATAAACACGATAAAAAGGTTATATTATGAGATTAATTACTATAAAATGGATATAAAATATGTGGACATAAACGTTTATTTTAGAATAGTAGTTTATTAATGTTCATGGATGAAATGAATACTTAGTGTACTAAGGACAAAAACCCAATCTCAACATGATTTTCATAATATGATGTCATTAAGAAAATATGGGAGGTTTATTATATTATATTTTGAGTTTCAGTGTTTTATTTTTAATGGGTTATTGGTAAAAACAATTCCAAGAATAGAAAATTTGGAATTACACTTGTTGATATGAATAAATTGGAATAAACAATTGGTCATTTTATCATGGAAATTCTAAACAATTTCTATGTTATTAATCAATCTGATAAGCAGTGGTCTATAATTTTACATGGAAGAAACAGTATGTTTGTAATGTAACACAGGAAAAAGATGATGATTTGTATGATATTACAACATGAATAGGATGATCAAAAGATAATATTGATGAGGAAATTATAGACATGATTTTTGTTAAAAGGAAATATCATGATGAAAAAAATTTAGAGAAAATTGTCCAAAAATTTCTTAATAGTACATGTAAAATATATTTATTTCTTTTTCACTTTTTGAAAGTTCATAGAATTTTATATGTATTAATTTTATTTAATTTATTAATGCTCATATTATATATAATTTTTTATATTTTTTATTTATGTTAGTTTTTTATTTTTTAGTTTTCAATTTTTACCCTGACATAATACATATATATATATATATATTGATTGGATATAAATAATAATTTTAATCTAATTGGTTAAATAATAATAAAATAATGTCTAAAATATTATATTCAAATAATATTCTTTTGGTGTAAAATGGTGTAATTTTTTAGAGAATTTTTATTATTCACACACTATTTTTGGACTTATTTTCATTATTTTATGTCATTTCATCTATCATTCCTAATATAATTTTAATTATTTACATTAAAATATATATATATATATATATGTGTGTGTGTGTGTGTGTTTATTTTAGTTTACCTTTTGATGGATCATTTACATTTTTATTTACATTTTTTATAATAGTTGGATTATTATATTTGAATACCAATTTTTTGTTATTCACACGTCATTTTTTGGTTTTTTTTCATTCATTTATTTCATTTAATATCTCATTAATTTTTCTTGAATTTTAGTTAAATATTTTAATAAAATTGGATAAAAGTTTTTTTATTTTATTTGACATTTTGTTTGATCAATTTTAATTTTTTTTTACTTTTATATATAGTCCTTAGATTTATGTATTTTGGAAATAGTAGTTGGTTACATTTATTTGTAGGATAATGGAATATCAAATATTTGATGCACCACATATATCTAATAAGTACGATACACTAACTTATGGGTAGGACCATACACATAATACTATTGCCATTTATCCACTTCCTCTTGTATATGATACATATATTTATAAATGTGAAAAGGAGTTTGAGGGTTTGTAAACATGGTTCAGAATATTTACCCAAATTAGTAATTTATAATATTCAGGACCAAAGGATATAAGCTGACTTTGATAACAATGATATTCCCAATGGTTGAAATGAAAATACATTTAATACTTCTATTATAGTGAAATCTTAAAGAAAAGTCAGTATTTTGATTTCTAATTGGAAAATTGTTGAAACGGTAATTATAGCTCATTTATGGAAGATAATTTTGGTATACACATTTTTTTATAATTTTACTAATAATAAATGTTATTACTAATATAGGGGTTTTCCCCTTCTTCTCAAATAATATATGACATACCTAACACTAAAGGAATCAAGAATAAATGATTTATTTTGATATCTATGATAGGAAAGAAATATAAATGATTCCTCACAGTTGAAATCATTTTTTTGGGATGAAAAACATCAAAATTCATGTGAAATATACTCTTTTCATGATGAAGTTACTTTGAAGCACCTTGTAGAATGTGGACGGAAAGAAGTATTTCTGGTATGTGAAATGTTTAATTTTAGTTTTCTTTTATATTAACTATCATATTAATTATTTCATTGATGATAAGTTTCACCAAATGACTTAATTTTATTAGGATATCCAATCCAAAAAAGTATTCAATCATACATTATCATATGTAAGGTATATTTTATTACAAGAAAAATGATAGATGAAATTTTTTCTGACTTGAGAGCTGAGTCTTCACGATTTATAGTGGATGGCCCTTTTTCCACCCCATATAGTAATTAAAAATGGAAAATTGAAAAAATTGGGAAAAGAGACAGTATCAAATTGAAGAATCTAGTGTTGTAGCTTAGAGGATTGTAAAAAATTATTAAAATTATTCATTTTATTTAAGTAAAACAAAATCATTATTTATTTTAATTTAGTACTATATCATTCAAATATTATATATAAGATTCCATTAAGGAATAGATCACTTATGGTGCTTTCCAAGATGAGGTTTGGAAGGATATTTTTGGTATGAAATTGTGAAAACATGAACAACTGGTTCATGTATATGTATACCAGATAGGTGTATCAGAAAAGACAATGTTTGTTTTTTTAGAAACATCTTCAATGAATGATTTTTATAGAATAAAAATATAAAATTTGGCAGATAAATTTCAATGTATAGGTTAAATGATGGATGAGAGGATTAGAGATTCGATATAGTTGATGTTTTTCAACATGAAAAGATTGTTTCATGTGGTTGATACCACTACTGCACCTATAGCTATAAAACTCACTCCTCTACCTCCACCAATAGATCTTACTCCTTCATCTCATCCACATGTTACCATTTTTATGTCATATATTGAGGATACAAAAAATATTATTGTTTCATATAGTATTATATATTATATAGGTGATACCATTTATCATCAATAGATATAGATATAATATATAAGCTCACAATATAGGATATTATAGAATGATTGGAAATAATATTGATTCCTATATATGAGGTGTAACGCCCCGACCCTAGTTACCCAGAGTCGGTGCATTACTTCGTAACATTGGCATGATCACAAGAAAGATCAAATCTCGAAAGACCGATTGGTTTAGTAGCCTTGGAAACACTAGATATATTCATAAGTTTTACATTACATCATAAATTGAAAAACTACTACAACAACATAATGTCTCTACAGTCCACACTATTATCCCCTCATAATATCCCTGCAGGTCATTCATAACTTACATCTTCACATCCTGGGAAAAATAAAACATAGTAAAGGGGTGAGCTCAAATGCCCAGTAAGGATAACAAAATAGCGGAACATTCAAAAATAAGCATAATCATTTAAGGCAATGAATTACTAAAACAAAAGCCTTTTAAACTTGAACTTCAACATAGTATGGCATAAGTAAAATGAAATAATGCCATTTACTTGTTCACATGGATATTCTACTAATCGAATAATCACATGCAATATCAATAACCACTTTCATAATGTTGTAATGCATAATGCCAGACTATCATAACCACATAGCCAAGGCCTCGTGCCAAGACTACAAATAAGATTTTGTCAAGGCCTTGTGCCAAGACAGTAGTTTGTCTCATGAGACCTACCGATGCATCGAGGAGCTATAGCGGGCTCCACCCGTCACTTATTAAGTCCAATTCATTCCCATATGAAAAGGTTTAAACATAACATAAACATTCGTATTAAAACTAGCATACGAAATGTCAATAATTTCACCATAAACTATGAATGGTATAAAAATAGCACATCCACAGTCAAACATATCACAAAACCTTCAATACAATATAGAAGTTTTGTATCATAATAAATCAACTTCAAATAAGAGTAAAATCCATAAAAGGTTGTTGACATAGATGAAATCAAAACTATTTGAGAGAAATATCTCTTTTTTTGAAATCATTTAAAAGTCACACATTTATAAAGGAAGTAATTAAAAAGAGAGTTTTAAATAAAAGTGTCCCATACCACTTTGAAACTTTTGAAAGGAATTAACATTTTAAAAACATTCATGTCCAGATAAATAAATCCTTAAAAACCATTTTGAAGACATGGAAATTAATTAAAAATATTTAGAAAGATAAATCTTTAAAACATTTAAAATTCTGATTTTGATAAAGAGTACCCTTCCAAAATTCTTAAAATATTCATTTTGAAATAATTTAAAAGTCACATAATTATAAAATAAAACATTTACTTTGAAAATATCCTTGTAAGATTGTAAGGGAAGCTTTTAAAATTTTATAACGGCGGTAAATAGCCACAGCCGCCATATAAGTTAAAAGAACATTCTTACCTTAATTTTGTCGAAAAGGTTAAAAATTACCTTGTTTGGAAAACGATGGAAAGATTCCTTTATAAACCTCTTATAAAAATTCAAACAAGGGTATAAATGACTTTAACCCATATTCTTGTAAATAGTAAAAATGTTTTGAAATACATTTCGAAGAAACATGGATGTGGATGATAAAGAGATCCCAGTAGATTATTACGTATAATACAACCTCGGATAATGAAGAGATTGTGAAATAACCCTTACCAATTCGGTAACTTATGAAATATACAACCCATGAAAGAGGTATCATACAATGAATATGTAAATACACATAAATTAGAGTGTATTACACAAAGAATATAATTATGGGTAGTACATATACCACACAAAAGGTGATGGTGGCAATATGACATAAATCTCACGGAAATAAGGAGTGAGATGAAAACCCCTTACCTTGTACTTTTCCTTGGTTGGGGTAGGTTAACCTCCTGTATAATGGTTAAATAATTGTTATTAAATTATACAAGAATCATATGCATTCATATGATATCATATATGATCTTTTAACATTGCTTTGTTAATAATATCTTAGTATTATCGTTGTTTCGGGTGTTAACTTACTCGTTTTCGTTTATATGTTTTGTTACGTAAGACATGTTTGTAAAGGATAGGTTGTATATTATTAAAATCCAGAATGATATCAATTCCTTAAACATCATTTTTAAATCATCAAATGATAATTATACTTGAATGGATACGATGGAGAATGAATCTCATCGCGTTCGTGGAGACGGTAGTCCGTACATACGCACGAGCGACAATATCATTCTTTTGATATTAAAATAATATATAAATTGATGGTATATCATATATAAAGAATCATTAACATGTTATATTTATTATTTACATGAGTTACACATCATTATTATACCCATCCAAATAATATTATATTGAATAACAATTACACCACGACGTGGAGACGGTAAGTCGTACGTACGCACGTATGGTGACATGTTATTCAAAGGGTGGATAGAATACTGAATATGATTGTACCATATTTATAATAACATCACAGTATATGTGAGATACTGGAGTTATTATTTTAGAATGGTAAGAACAAAGGAAGAAGAAGTGGAAGAAGAAATGAACTTGGAGAAGGGTGGTGAAATCATTACCTCTTCTTCGGGTTCTTCCTTTTGATTTGATCAAAAGGGCTCCTTAGGTTGGCTTTCTGATCAAACTAAGGCCTCTAAGTTGTAGTGAGGGATGTTGGGAGAGTATTTTGGCAGAGTTTGGCCGAACCAAAAGGCTTTAGAGGTGTGAAGAAATGAGAAGGAGGAGTGCCTTTTTATAAGAGGGGTGAGGGGCACCTTTGGAAAAGCTAGAAATATTAATTTATAATAAATTCATATTCAATTTATAATGGCTCCAAAGTTGATTATTCAAAGGTTAAGGTTGGGATAGGTCGAAAACCACTCAACCAATAGAATTTATACAGGTTTGGGTACTTATATTAACCTTATCTTTAAGTATTAACTCTAAGTTAATTAGTTTCACTTTTACAATGTCTCTTTGTATTTTTATATAATATGGTTAATAAACTTACTATATACATCCAAGCGACCTCCAAGTGGTACATTAATGATGAACCTATCATGATATAAGTCTCTTGGCCGAACCTTATATTTTTAGGAATTTAATATCAATTAATAATATAATATTTGTTTTAAGAACTCTTTTATGTCAATTTTGACACTATTCAATAGTTGATTTTTGTGAAACTCATAACAGATTGATTACTTCAAAAAAAGTCCATTAAATCAATCCTTATATATCATATTATCCTATAAAATTAGTTTAATTCATTAAAAGCTTCATATTATATTTATTTGAGTATTTATAATATCAATTATTTTAATTTTTCACTATTATAGTAATTACTGCATCATCATTGTGTCATAAATAAAATACATTATTTAATGTCTAAAAATTATAAATAAATTATCATTATGTAGTAAATCTTTTTATCTTTCTAATTAATATTTATAATCGAAAATCCAACATGTATAACCCTATGTAAAAATTGTTTTTCTATAAGATATATGCTTGTGTCATTTTTGTATTCATTTTAACTTAATTAAAATAAAGTGTCATTATCACTTACAAGTGGATCCATGGGGTCCCCAAATTGACACAAAGATGCCCATGGTCGACCATTTATCAACCAATAGGGGTAAGACACGTTTTAGGGTAATTTAGTATTATTATAATATTATTTGTTTAACCCTTATTTACCGGATTTACCCTTAACCATGGTAAATAAAATATTTACCGCAGTAATTATTCAAAATGTCTAAAAATAAAAGTTACCTATTTACACAATTTGAACATCCTGATTCCAAATATGGAATCCATTTTCCTAAATTCTAAACACAGAAGTGGCAGAAATTAATTTAAAATTAATTCCCGCTGTCAAAACAAAAAGCGTGTTTTTAAGAGATAATAACTATCAAAAGATTGACACTTGTTTATGTTCGGTTTAATTGTAAAATTATGTCCAATGACCAACATTATATTAAATGGTAAAAATATATTCCAAATATACTCTAAAACCACTCAAATTCATAATTTATCACTATTAATTATTTTGATTAAAAAAGTTGTTTTTAATTAAAATTTAGTAATTTTCACTATTCATCAAAATATGAAAGTTATCCGAAATGTACCAAAATTTCACCTTAGGCTAAATTCGATATTCCGAATCCAAAAATGAAGTCCATTTTAAAATATAAAATATATATAATTTCAAAAAGTAGGTATTACTATTCACAACGGCTAGTTTAATTAGTTGTGGTGTGTGTTAAAACTCAAGGTTGCGTACAACACACGCTACTGTATTATTCAAAGAAAGTGTACCGTGGAAGCTTGGGATGTTTCATTTTAAATTTTTGATGTCCCCATTTAGTCAAAAAGTTTAAAATATTGTATTTAAAAAGGGTAAACGTTGATAAAAGTGCAATACTGAAAATGAATTTGTTCTTGCATTATATCTAAGAAACTCATAATATGGATTCTAAAATTATAAGGATTATATAAAGTTTAAAATTCGGTTAATACTATTCATAACCTCTTTTGAATGGATTTTTTTTGGTAAGTCATGGTGCAATTGAACTCGGTGTTGCGTGTAGTGCAATTTATTGAATTATTTTGAAGAAATAACACACTATGAAATCTTGGGGTGTTACATTCTCCCCTCCTTCAATAAATTGCGTCCTCGCAATTTGAAATTGTTCTTCGAAAATAAAAGGTTGAAAGTAGAAAATATATTTGTGGGAAAACCCACATCGGAAATTGGGTTACTAAAATTTAGTCTTAATATGAGGAAAAGAGAAATGAAAGAGTCACCACCAAATTATGATCTCGATTAGGAGAACATTGGTGGCAATTAGAGACATATAATTGGAGGAAAAACGTAAATATTTATAGGTAGTGATTGAGATCATAAATCACAAACAAGTGTATAATTGAGGTCCTTAAATTCATAAATCTATGATGATTTGAAATACCATCGGTTTAACAAAACATAGGGTATTAGGATAACACATTTTTGACGTTTCAAAATATCATAGTTGAAATCCCACATCGAAAAATGAATTAACGAGGCCTCTATTTAAAATAAAGAGTGGAAAGTATGAAGATTACCGAAAATAACACATACTAGGGTTCCATGTAGGAAAATATGGATATGGAAGAGAAATCTCGCCATCAATTATCTGATGGAGAGTGGTAGAGAACATGGCTATGAAAAGGCCAACAATCCCAAAGCCATGAATTAGTGATGATTTAAGGTACCATCTAGGACAACATTTTTGTTCTAAGTTCCTTTTATTAATGTTGAGGAATATATTTATGAGATTGGATAAGATCATAAGGAGATATACTTACTTTATAATTAGAGTTTTATCCATTAATAAATTTCTACCACAAACTCATCTTTCACTCTAAAAGATAATAGAATGTAATTTTTTTATTTATACTATTCGTACAGGGTTCCAAAATAAATGAATTTATAATTCATCTACCAGATCTTTAAAAAAACAACATTATCTAATCCAGGACATCTCATGGGCCAGTGGTAGGTGATACACCCTTGTCGCCCTTCGGTTGTGGGTTCAAGTCTCGCAGCCTTGCCGGACGCGACGGGTTGTCGCCCGACCTCTGGGTTGTCCTTTTATGGCAATCCAAAATGATCTAAAGTAGAACTATCCAAAATACTTCTGTCCAAACTCACAGTTCAACATTTATAAGGAAGGTAAAAATAATGTAGATCCTTTTTAACCCATAATAGCATATGAATACTTTCATCATGTATTCTTTTAATACACTGAAACATCCTGAATTACCATATTCCTTATTGATTACATTCATTCTCCCTTATTCCATATAGAATGCTGGATATACCTCATCAATCCAAAAATGTTTTAAACCCCAACAATGATGGAATATACAAATCATTAATCAATTTCAAGGTAGTCAAGAATATCCAATATAATTTATCCAAAACAATCATGTATTATTCCAAAATCACTACCTCGGTATCAGAACTATATTATGGTTTATCATTCTCTCAACCATATATTTTCTAAAAATTTATCCTGCTATTGAGTCACTTTTCTTTGTTCCACACAATCTCAAGTCCTTAATGAAATAGTACTCCAGTACAATCCTTATATACTCCATAATTATTATAACAAGTACATTGTTGATACAACACTCAATTGACATAATCAACATAAGAACTCTAATCATTCCCCTTCATCTGTGGTAGTATCATAACTTGATTATTATCCAATAGCATCATTTGCGGCATAGTCTGATGACTGGGGCATAGGTACGCATAGTGTCCAAACTCCTTTCAAATGAAGCATTGTACATTTGAAACCATTTTATCACCCTTGCATTCACGTACTTTGTGCCCTTTTCCTCCACAATTATAACAAACTCCCATTCCTTTCAGGCAAGTTCCAGGGTGTTTCTTCCCACAGTTACCACATATGGGAAAATTCTTCTTTTCCCTCTTCCCTTTATCCATTTTTCTCTCTTCCATCCTTTTCTTCTCTTGCTTCCCTTCAAAGCCATAGGACTCAGTAAACTCTTTACTTATCTTGTCAACACATGATATTATTTCTTCATATGATGATAATACATGGGAGACTATTTCTCTTATAAATTCTAGCTTAAGACCATGAAAGATATGATCCTTCCTTCTCTTTGGATCATGTGCATTTCTAGAGTTCTCATTCCTTCTACTGGGCGCCATTTCTAAACAATGGCATACACTAGATCAGTTTATGAATCAAAATACATAATCCCATACTTATAAAACACTTAACATAAATTGAACTATTTATGGATATAATCCATAATCATAAAAATGTTTTCTTTGAGAAAGTATATACTCATAAACCCTTCATAATGATTTGTAAAGAAAATGAGAGTTATCCTAAGCATATCCCCCGGGAGTGTCGTAACCAAGAGTGCAGTAAGGCCCGTTGTCGTGCACCAGTTCCCGTTTGAGTCTAGCTCAAAGCGGTGTTTTCGGGTTTTACCCCTAGGTACATCTGTGCCAGAGCCGCTTCTACCTGCTCGTATCCAGACAGGGATGTATTGCTCGGAAAACTCACAAAATCTCTACAACACCAAAATTCTAGGAAGTTCTTCTATACTAATCCTCAAAGTTCATCTTAGGTCTACGTGCCCTAATCAGAGTTTATCTAAATCTAGCTTCCAAGGTTTGTACTAAACTTCCTCTGATACCAACTGTAACGCCCCGACCCTAGTTACCCAGAGTCGGTGCATTACTTCGTAACATTGGCATGATCACAAGAAAGATCAAATCTCGAAATACCGATTGGTTTAGTAGCCTTGGAAACACTAGATATATTCATAAGTTTTACATTACATCATAAATTAAAAAACTACTACAACAACATAATGTCTCTACAGTCCACACTATTATCCCCTCATAATATCCCTGCAGGTCATTCATAACTTACATCTTCACATCCTGGGAAAAATAAAACATAGAAAAGGGGTGAGCTCAAATGCCCAGTAAGGATAACAAAATAGCGGAACATTCAAAAATAAGCATAATCATTTAAGGCAATGAATTACTAAAACAAAAGCCTTTTAAACTTGAACTTCAACATAGTATGGCATAAGTAAAATGAAATAATGCCATTTACTTGTTCACATGGATATTCTACTAATCGAATAATCACATGCAATATCAATAACCACTTTCATAATGTTGGAATGCATAATGCCAGACTATCATAACCACATAGCCAAGGCCTCGTGCCAAGACTACAAATAAGATTTTGTCAAGGCCTTGTGCCAAGACACTAGTTTGTCTCATGAGACCTACCGATGCATCGAGGAGCTATAGCGGGCTCCACCCGTCACTTATTAAGTCCAATGCATTCCCATATGAAAAGGTTTAAACATAACATAAACATTCGTATTAAAACTAGCATACGAAATGTCAATAATTTCACCATAAACTATGAATGGTATAAAAATAGCACATCCACAGTCAAACATATCACAAAACCTTCAATACAATATAGATGTTTTGTATCATAATAAATCAACTTCAAATAAGAGTAAAATCCATAAAAGGTTGTTGACATAGATGAAATCAAAACTATTTGAGAGAAATATCTCTTTTTTTGAAATCATTTAAAAGTCACACATTTATAAAGGAAGTAATTAAAAAGAGAGTTTTAAATAAAAGTGTCCCATACCACTTTGAAACTTTTGAAAGGAATTAACATTTTAAAAACATTCATGTCCAGATAAATAAATCCTTAAAAACCATTTTGAAGACATGGACATTAATTAAAAATATTTAGAAAGATAAATCTTTAAATCATTTAAAATTCTGATTTTGATAAAGAGTACCCTTCCAAAATTCTTAAAATATTCATTTTGAAATAATTTAAAAGTCACATAATTATAAAATAAAACATTTACTTTGAAAATATCCTTGTAAGATTGTAAGGGAAGCTTTTAAAATTTTATAACGGCGGTAAATAGCCGCAGCCGCCATATAAGTTAAAAGAACATTCTTACCTTAATTTTGTCGAAAAGGTTAAAAATCACCTTGTTTGGAAAACGATGGAAAGATTCCTTTATAAACCTCTTATAAAAATTCAAACAAGGGTATAAATGACTTTAACCCATATTCTTGTAAATAGTAAAAATGTTTTGAAATACATTTCGAAGAAACATGGATGTGGATGATAAAGAGATCCCAGTAGATTATTACGTATAATACAACCTCGGATAATGAAGAGATTGTGAAATAACCCTTACCAATTCAGTAACTTATTAAATATACAACCCATGAAAGAGGTATCATACAATGAATATGTAAATACACATAAATTAGAGTGTATTACACAAAGAATATAATTATGGGTAGTACATATACCACACAAAAGGTGATGGTGGCAATATGACATAAATCTCACGGAAATAAGGAGTGATGTAACACCCCAAGATTTCATAGTGTGTTATTTCTTCAAAATAATTCAATAACATGCACTACACGCAACACCGAGTTCAAGCGCACCATGACTCACCAAACAAGCCGTTCAAAAAAGGTTATGAATAGTATTAACTAAATTTTAAACTTTATATAATCCTTATAATTTTAGAATCCATATTATGAGTTTCTTAGACATAATGTAAGAACAAATTCATCTTCAGTATTGTAGTTTTACCAACTTTTAATAGTGAACCCTTTTTAAATAAATTATTTCAAACTTTTTGACTAAATGGGGACATCAAAAAATTTAAAATGAAACATCCCAAGCTTACACGGTACGCTTTCCTTTGAATAAAACAGTAGCGGGTGTTGTACGCAACTTCGAGTTTTAACACACACCACAACCGATCAAACTAACCGTTATGGATAGTAATACCTAAATTTTGAAATTATGTATATTTTATATTTTAAAATGGACTTCATTTTTGGATTCGGAATATCGAATTTATCCTAAGGTGAAATTTTGGTACTTTTCGGATAACTTTCATATTTTGATGAATAGTGAAAATTACTAAATTTTAATTAAAAACAACTTTTTTAATCAAAATAATTAATAGTGATAAATTATGAATTTGAGTGGTTTTAAAGTATATTTAGAATATATTTTTACCATTTAATATAATGTTGGTCATTGGACATAATTTTACAATTAAACCGAACATAAACAAGTGTCAATCTTTTGATAGTTATTATCTCTTAAAAACACGCTTTTTGTTTTGACAGCGGGAATTAATTTTAAATTAATTTCTGCCACTTCTGTGTTTTGAATTTAGGAAAATGGATTCCATATTTGGAATCATGATGTTCAAATTGTGTAAATAGGTAACTTTTATTTTTAGACATTTTGAATAGTTACTGTGGTAAATATTTTATTTACCATGGTTAAAGGGTAAATCCGATAAATAAGGGTTAAAAAATAATATTATAATAATACAAAATTACCCTAAAACGTGTCCTAACCTTATTGGTGGACACATACCCGACCATGGGCATCCTTTGGTCAATTTGGGGACCCCTTGGAGCCACTTGTATGTGGTAGGGACACATTATATTAATAAAGTTAAAATAAAAATAAAAATGGAATAAGCTTACATCTTTTAGAAGAACAATTTTTACATAGGGTTATACATGTTGGATTTTCGATTATAAATATTCATTAGAAAGCTAAGAATATTTCCTACATGATGATATTTTATTTATAATTTTTAGACATTAAATAATTTATTTTATTTATGACACAATGATGATGAAGTAATTACTATAATAGTGAAAAATTAAAATAATTGATATTATAAATACCCAAAAAAATATAATATGAAACTTTTAATGAATTAAACTAATTTTCTAGGATAATATGATATATTAGGATTGATTTAATTTACTTTGTTCGAAGTAATCAATCTTTTATGAGTTTCACAAAAATCAACAATTGAATAGTTTCAAAATTGACATAAAAGAGTTCTTAAAACAAATATTATATTATTAATTGATATTAAATTCCTAAAAATCTAAGGTTCGGCCAAAAGACTTATATCAGGATAGGTTCATCATTAATGGACCACTTGTGGGTCGCTTGGATGTATATAGTAAGTTTATTAACCATATTATATAAAAATACAAAGAGACATTGTAAAAGTGAAACTAATTAACTTAGAGTTAATACTTAAAGATAAGGTTAATATAAGTACCAAACCTGTCTAAATTCTATTGGTTGAGTGGTTTTCGACCTATACCCACCTTAGCCTTTGAATAATCAACTTTGGAGCCATTGGAAACCGAATATGAATTTATTATAAATTAATATTTCTAGCTTTTCCAAAGGTTCCCCTCACCCCTCTTATAAAAGGACACTCCTCCTTCTCATTTCTTCACACCTCTCAAGCCACTTGGCTCGTCCAAACTCTGCCCAACTAATCTCCCCACATCCCTCTCCTCCTCCTTGAAGCTTCCCCTTAGGCAGAAAGCATTTCAACAAGTCCTTTGGTTCCAACCAAAGTGAGTTACCTAAATTAAAGGTAACGTTTTCTCTTAAATTATTTTCATTTATTTTCCTTCTCCAACCCCCAAACTCTTTTTATTTCCTTTCTTTTGTAACAAAACCAGTATCCTCAATATACTAGGATGTTGTTATAAGAATTATTCAAACTACACATACACACAACTCCATCTAATGGATGATGAACATAATGTTTCTGTGGATGGAAAACTAACGCCTCACGAAACGATGATTGTTCAAATACATCTTACCGCCTCTCATGGTGGCCATTATGATGGCACTGTAATTAAATATGATGTTAATGATATATATTTTATATATAATCTTCTGTAATTCCATTTTATTTCATACCATTATTCGTTTCATGTTGTATATACATACGATAATTTCATTTGAGGAAGTGCGGACTACCGCCCCCTTAAAATGATATGACTCGTTCATACCACACATGGAACGTATAAAGGATGGTGTTAATGAACTTAAGTAACATATATAAAATATTATATTATACTGGAATAGTAATATACCTATGTATCATTTGGATTCGATTCTTTTAAAATAAAAATTAAATGGAAGTAGCGTTCGTGCGTACGTACGGACTACCGTCTCCACGAACGCGATGTGATTCATTCTCCATCGTATCCATTCAAGTATAATTATCATTTGATGATTTAAAAATGATGTTTAAGGACTTGATAACATTCTGGATATGAATAATATACATCCCATTAATAACTAATATGGCTCACATAACAAAGAATATAAAGTAAAATGAACCCGTTAACACCTGAAATGACGATAATTCTAAGATATTATTAACAAATCAATGTTAAAAGATCATATATGATATCATATTAAAGTAACTGATTCTTGTATTATTCAATAACAATTATTTCACCATTATACAGGAGGTAAACCTACCATCGACCAAGGAAAAAGTACAAAGTAAGGGATTCTCTTATCTCACTTTCAATTCCGTGAGATTTCCATTGTTCGCTACTAAATTATTGAAAGTGGTGTATTGTGTACTTCCATTTGATATATATTATCATGATTCACTTTATATTCATGTTATTCTGTAAATCATTTGGTGGTTATTAACTTTTGGCCATGCGACTCAGTTGATTAACGTGGTAAGGGGTTTCTTGTCTCACTTTTAATTCCGTGAGAATTCCATTGATCACCACTTAATTATTGCATGTGGTGTATGTGTACTACCCATGAGTGTATTCATTGTGTAATATACTTTATTTTATGGGTATTTACATCATCATGGTATGATCTTTCTTTCATGAGTGTTTGTTTCTTAAGTTACCTAATCAATAAGGGAATTTGAGATTTCAATTTCCACTCATTTGGCTTTACGCATATTTCATTGATTATATTACCCCAAGATTATGTGTGTAATCACTATTCATTTGATTATGTCATAATTTCCACTCCCCTTCCTGTGGATATAAGTTTGATACATATAATCACTCCATTGATAATTCTCAATTCATTGATATGAATTCGATAAGAGTAATTTTAACTCATTCTCCATTTGTTGAGTTAAACATCCAATTCGTTGGTATTGTTTTTACAAGAATATGTGTGAATATCATTTGATTGATTTACACTGAATATCCAATCATATTTAGTGTATTTATATTTGTCACACATAATTATGTCGTTGATTTATCCTTAACCTAAGGATACAACCTTTATGAGAGATTTCATCTCAATTTACATTCCATTGAGACTTCTTTGATGATATACACCAAATCACTTTTATGTGGTGTATATAATGTACTTTGACATAGTATATCATGAATTCCCTTTATTATCATGATATTACAAAGTTTTGATTACCTCAATTATTTTCATTCAAGTGTCTCTCTTTTGGTTAGAATCTCTAACTAAAATACCATTTTTTAAATGTTTTAAAGACTTATTCATCTAAATATTTCTCATTAATGTCCATGTTTTAAAAAATGGTTTTAAGGATTTATTTATATGGACATTAAAGTTTACAAATTAAAACTCTTTTTAAAAAGTTTCAAAGTGGTATGGGACACTTTGATTCAAAAATCTATTTCAAATGGCTTCTTAACAAATAGTGTGACTTTTAAATGTTTTCAAGAAAAGGGGGATATTTCTCTCAAATAGTTTTGATGATTATTTTCATCTATGTCAACGTCCTTCATTATTCATGATTGAGGTTAATGTGATACAATACAATCTTCCATATTGTATCAAATGAGTTATATTTGACTGTGGATGTTCTATTTTTATACCATTCATGGTTTGTGGTTAAAGTATTGACATTTCGTATGCTAGTTTTAATACGAATGTTTATTTTATGCTTAAACCTATTCATATGAGGAATGCATTGGACTTAATAAGTGACGGGTGGAGCCCGCTATAGCTCCTCGATGCATCGGTAGGTCTCATGAGACAAACTAGTGTCTTGGCACAAGGCCTTGGCAAAATCTTATTTGTAGTCTTGGCACGAGGCCTTGGCTATGTGGTTATGATAGTCTGGCATTATGCATTCCATCATTATGAAAGTGGTTATTGATATTGCATGTGATCATTCGGCTAGTAGAATATCCATGTGAGTAAGTAAATGAAATTATTTCATTTTACCTTTGCCATTTTATGCTGAAGTTCAAGTTTAAAAGGCTTTTGTTTTAGTTATAAATTGCCTTAAGTGTTTATGCTTATTTATGAAAGCTTCTGCTATAATGTTATCCTTACTGAGCATCCGAGCTCACCCCTTTCAATGTTTTATTTTTTTTCCCAGGATTATGAAGAAGTAATTTATGAATGACCTGCAGGGATAGTATGAGGGGATATGAAGACAAGATGTTTTTTTTATGATGTAATGTAAAAATTTATGGATGTATCTAGTTATTCCAAGGCTACTAAACTAATCGGTCTTTCGAGACTTGATCTTTCTCATGATCATGCCAATGTTATGTAATAATGCACCGACTCTGGGTAACTAGGGTCGGGGCGTTACAGTTGGTATCAGAGGAAGTTTAGTACAAACCTTGGTAGCTAGATTTAGATAAACTCTGATTAGAGCACGTAGACCTAAGATGAACTTTGAGGATTAGTATAAAAGAACTTCCTAGAATTTTGGTATTGTAGAGATTTTGTGAGTTTTCCGAGCAATACATCCCTGTCTGGATACGAGCAGGTAGAGGCGGCTCTGGCACAGATGTACCTAGGGGTAAAACCCGAAAACACCGCTTTGAGCTAGACTCGAACGGGAACTGGTGCACGACAACGGGCCTTGCTGCACTCTTGGTTACGACACTCCCAGGGGATATGCTTAGGATAATTTACATTTTCTTTACAAACCGATTTAAGTAATATATACATAAGATGAGAGTAAATGACATTGGTTAATCCTAATATGTTTCAAATTGAGAATATGGTGACATTTTAATCTCTAAATGATTTTACGACTACTATTACTCACACAATGCTTTCTGGTTTTAGTCAATGGCTGGATTCCAAGGAAGTCATAGTGACTTTGAGAATGATGTACAAATTGGGAACAGTGGTGGCAATGAGCAACAAAATGGAATGTTGATAGGCGTAAAAGATATCGTCTTTATGCCAAATCAGTTTTCCAAAAATATGATCAACAACATATATATTAACCAACTCCCAGACTCAACAAGGAAGATAAGGGTGATAAATGATAAGATCTCCAGCAATGGAGACCATGGAGAAAAGAAACCTCAATTTTCATCATGCAGGAATTGTGGAAAGAGACACCCAGGAAAGTGTCTCAATGGGACAACGAAATGTTTTACGTGCGGGAAGGAAGGACATAAAGTGAAGAATTGCCGAAGAAAAATGAAGAGTACTATGGAAGAAGATAAAAATGGTCCCAAGAGTCCATTTACATTCATTTTCCGTAAATGTAGGGGACCTGGCCATTACCCGAGTGAATGTCCTTTTTTATAGGATATTTTCTTGCTCAAAGAAGAAGCTATGCGGAAATAAATGGTTGGAGAAAAATTTAAAAAGTATTAGCACTCCTTGTTGATGGGTTTACTTTGGAATAATTTTCTCTTGTATTTGTAACCCCTCAGTTTGCCATGTGAGAATGATATTTGAGGAATAATTGTCTCTTCTCTTGTGGATATAGGTATAAATAACCATTTGGTTTTATATGATCATTGGGGTTTGAGAAAATGATAAGTTATTATGAAAATGAAAAGTATGATATAACATTTGTGGTTAAATTATGTTATTTTGAAAAATTTATCTCATTTTGGTAATATTATAGAATATAGTTTTTGAAAAAGGACAACACGTAGACCGTGTGACAACCCGTCGCGTCGGACAAAGCTGTGGGAATCAAACCCACAACCAAAGTGCGATTGGGATTTATCGCCTACCACTGGACTACGTGAAGTCCCTGGTTAGTATGACTATTTTTTTTTGTTAAATGATTTTATTGATCAATAATAAGATGATTTGGGTTCTTATGTCTTATCAAATGAATACCCTTGGTATAGGAAAATGATTTGGTGATTAAGTGATAAATGTTATTTTGGAAGATGTTCATTTTGTTAGGAACACTATATGCCCAAGGAAAATAGAATACAATGAGGTTTCATTTGTAGAGTAATGGAGGATTTTTATCTACATTTTTATTGTTGATTTATAGTGATTTGGGTTATTTATGGAAATGATTAACCTATAACAGAGAATATGTGATGATCTTAATTACTTTTAAGTATGTGACTTTAAGAGTATTTGATGTCATTTGGAGATACAATGTAACATGGGAGACTACATAATCAAATTCTTCTATGTTTTGGGTTTCAATATTAGTTTGGATTATATTAAAGGATTTTAAGGAAAATTGGTTATTGAATGGTATCTATTTAACTTTGGGGTATTGTTGGTTTAATTTTAGAAATTAAGATTAGTGCATATTTATCTCAATGAATATCCTTTTGGGGGATCATTAGATCATTAACTAACCATTTTGGTTTTGATTAATCTTCAAAGACAATGTAAATATATGGTTTATCCTGCATGGATCATGTGATTCTATAGAAGTTTATTCTAGCTCTTCCAGTGTGACCAAGTCTTCTTGAATACTCATCGTTTAAAAAAAAATTGAGTTAGTGGTGGAAATTTATTAAAGAATGAAAATCTACTTAAAATTTAAGTATATCTCATAATGTTCTTAGTCAATATCATAAATGAATTCCTCTTCCTTATGTAATGTAACTTTGAAAAAAAATGTTGTCCTATATGGTACCTTAAATCATCACTAATTTATGGCTTTGGGATTGTTGGCCTTTTCATAGCCATGTTCTCTACCACTCTCTATCAGATAATTGATGGTTAGATTTCTCCTCCATATCCATATTTTCCTACATAGAACCCTAGTATGTGTTATTTTCGGTAATCTTCATACTTTCCACTCTTTATTTTAATTAGAGGCCTCATTAATTCATTTTTTCGATGTGGGATTTCAACTAAGATATTTTGAAATGTCAAAAATGTGTGATCCCAATACCCTATATTTTGTTGAACCGATGGTACTTCAAATCATCATAGATTGATGAGTTTAAGGACCTCAATTTTATACTTGTTTGTGATTGATGACCTCAACCACTACCTATAAATATTTACGTTTTTCCTCCAATTATATGTCTCTAATTGCCACCAATGTTCTCCTAATCGAGATCATAATTTGGTGGTGACCCTTTCATTTCTCTTTTCCTCATATTAAGACTAAATTTTAGTAAACCAATTTCCGATGTGGGTTTTCCCACAAATATATTTTCTATTTTCAACCTTTTATTTTCTAAGAACAATTTCAAATTGCGAGGACGCAATTTATTGAAGGAGGGGAGAATGTAACACCCCAAGATTTCATAGTGTGTTATTTCTTCAAAATAATTCAATAACATGCACTACACGCAACACCGAGTTCAAGCGCACCATGAATCACCAAACAAGCCGTTCAAAAAAGGTTATGAATAGTATTAACTAAATTTTAAACTTTATATAATCCTTATAATTTTAGAATCCATATTATGAGTTTCTTAGACATAATGTAAGAACAAATTCATCTTCAGTATTGTAGTTTTACCAACTTTTAATAGTGAACCCTTTTTAAATAAATTATTTCAAAATTTTTGACTAAATGGGGACATCAAAAAATTTAAAATGAAACATCCCAAGCTTACACGGTACGCTTTCCTTTGAACAAAACAGTAGCGTGTGTTGTACGCAACTTCGAGTTTTAACACACACCACAACCGATCAAACTAACCGTTATGGATAGTAATACCTAAATTTTGAAATTATGTATATTTTATATTTTAAAATGGACTTCATTTTTGGATTCGGAATATTGAATTTAGCCTAAGGTTAAATTTTGGTACTTTTCGGATAACTTTCATATTTTGATGAATAGTGAAAATTACTAAATTTTAATTAAAAACAACTTTTTTAATCAAAATAATTAATAGTGATAAATTATGAATTTGAGTGGTTTTAAAGTATATTTAGAATATATTTTTACCATTTAATATAATGTTGGTCATTGGACATAATTTTACAATTAAACCGAACATAAACAAGTGTCAATCTTTTGATAGTTATTATCTCTTAAAAACACGCTTTTTGTTTTGACAGCGGGAATTAATTTTAAATTAATTTCTGCCACTTCTGTGTTTTGAATTTAGGAAAATGGATTCCATATTTGGAATCATGATGTTCAAATTGTGTAAATAGGTAACTTTTATTTTTAGACATTTTGAATAGTTACTGTGGTAAATATTTTATTTACCATGGTTAAAGGGTAAATCCGATAAATAAGGGTTAAAAAATAATATTATAATAATACAAAATTACCCTAAAATGTGTCCTAACCTTATTGGTGGACAAATACCCGACCATGGGCATCCTTTGGTCAATTTGGGGACCCCTTGGAGCCACTTGTATTTGGTAGGGACACATTATATTAATAAAGTTAAAATAAAAATAAAAATGGAATAAGCTTACATCTTTTAGAAGAACAATTTTTACATAGGGTTATACATGTTGGATTTTCGATTATAAATATTCATTAGAAAGCTAAGAATATTTCCTACATGATGATATTTTATTTATAATTTTTAGACATTAAATAATTTATTTTATTTATGACACAATGATGATGAAGTAATTACTATAATAGTGAAAAATTAAAATAATTGATATTATAAATACCCAAAAAAATATAATATGAAACTTTTAATGAATTAAACTAATTTTCTAGGATAATATGATATATTAGGATTTATTTAATTTACTTTGTTCGAAGTAATAAATCTGTTATGAGTTTCACAAAAATCAACTATTGAATAGTGTCAAAATTGACATAGAAGAGTTCTTAAAACAAATATTATATTATTAATTGATATTAAATTCCTAAAAATCTAAGGTTCGGCCAAAAGACTTATATCAGGATAGGTTCATCATTAATGGACCACTTGTGGGTCGCTTGGATGTATATAGTAAGTTTATTAACCATATTATATAAAAATACAAAGAGACATTGTAAAAGTGAAACTAATTAACTTAGAGTTAATACTTAAAGATAAGGTTAATATAAGTACCCAAACCTGTCTAAATTCTATTGGTTGAGTGGTTTTCGACCTATCCCCACCTTAGCCTTTGAATAATCAACTTTGGAGCCATTGGAAACCGAATATGAATTTATTATAAATTAATATTTCTAGCTTTTCCAAAGGTTCCCCTCACCCCTCTTATAAAAGGACACTCCTCCTTCTCATTTCTTCACACCTCTAAAGCCACTTGGCTCGTCAAAACTCTGCCCAACTAAGCTCCCCACATCCCTCTCCTCCTCCTTGAAGCTTCCCCTTAGGCAGAAAGCATTTCAACAAGTCCTTTGGTTCCAACCAAAGTGAGTTACCTAAATTAAAGGTAACGTTTTCTCTTAAATTATTTTCATTTATTTTCCTTCTCCAACCCCCAAACTCTTTTTATTTCCTTTATTTTGTAACAACACCAGTATCCTCAATATACTAGGATGTTGTTATAAGAATTATTCAAACTACACATACACACAACTCCATCTAATGGATGATGAACATAATGTTTCTGTGGATGGCAAACTAACGCCTCACGAAACGATGATTGTTCAAATACATCTTACCGCCTCTCATGGTGGCCATTATGATGGCACTGTAATTAAATATGATGTTAATGATATATATTTTATATATAATCTTCTGTAATTCCATTTTATTTCATACCATTATTCGTTTCATGTTGTATATACATACGATAATTTCATTTGAGGAAGTGCGGACTACCGCCCCCTTAAAATGATATGACTCGTTCATACCACACATGGAACGTATAAAGGATGGTGTTAATGAACTTAAGTAACATATATAAAATATTATATTATACTGGAATAGTAATATACCTATGTATCATTTGGATTCGATTCTTTTAAAATAAAAATTAAATGGAAGTAGCGTTCGTGCGTACGTACGGACTACCGTCTCCACGAACGCGATGTGATTCATTCTCCATCGTATCCATTCAAGTATAATTATCATTTGATGATTTAAAAATGATGTTTAAGGACTTGATAAAATTCTGGATATGAATAATATACATCCCATTAATAACTAATATGGCTCACATAACAAAGAATATAAAGTAAAATGAACCCGTTAACACCTGAAATGACGATAATTCTAAGATATTATTAACAAATCAATGTTAAAAGATCATATATGATATCATATTAAAGTAACTGATTCTTGTATTATTCAATAACAATTATTTCACCATTATACAGGAGGTAAACCTACCATCGACCAAGGAAAAAGTACAAAGTAAGGGATTCTCTTATCTCACTTTCAATTCCGTGAGATTTCCATTGTTCGCTACTAAATTATTGAAAGTGGTGTATTGTGTACTTCCATTTGATATATATTATCATGATTCACTTTATATTCATGTTATTCTGTAAATCATTTGGTGGTTATTAACTTTTGGCCATGCGACTCAGTTGATTAACGTGGTAAGGGGTTTCTTGTCTCACTTTTAATTCCGTGAGAATTCCATTGATCACCACTTAATTATTGCATGTGGTGTATGTGTACTACCCATGAGTGTATTAATTGTGTAATATACTTTATTTTATGGGTATTTACATCATCATGGTATGATCTTTCTTTCATGAGTGTTTGTTTCTTAAGTTACCTAATCAATAAGGGAATTTGAGATTTCAATTTCCACTCATTTGGCTTTACGCATATTTCATTGATTATATTACCCCAAGATTATGTGTGTAATCACTATTCATTTGATTATGTCATAATTTCCACTCCCCTTCCTGTGGATATAAGTTTGATACATATAATCACTCCATTGATAATTCTCAATTCATTGATATGAATTCGATAAGAGTAATTTTAACTCATTCTCCATTTGTTGAGTTAAACATCCAATTCGTTGGTATTGTTTTTACAAGAATATGTGTGAATATAATTTGATTGATTTACACTAAATATCCAATAATATTTAGTGTATTTATATTTGTCACACATAATTATGTCATTGATTTATCCTTAACCTAAGGATACAACCTTTATAAGAGATTTCATCTCAATTTACATTCCATTGAGACTTCTTTGATGATATACACCAAATCACTTTTATGTGGTGTATATAATGTACTTTGACATAGTATATCATGAATTCCCTTTATTCTCATGATATTACAAAGTTTTGATTACCTCAATTATTTTCATTCAAGTGTCTCTCTTTTGGTTAGAATCTCTAACTAAAATACCATTTTTTAAATGTTTTAAAGACTTATTCATCTAAATATTTCTCATTAATGTCCATGTTTTAAAAAATGGTTTTAAGGATTTATTTATATGGACATTAAAGTTTACAAATTAAAACTCCTTTTAAAAAGTTTCAAAGTGGTATGGGACACTTTGATTCAAAAATCTATTTCAAATGGCTTCTTGACAAATAGTGTGACTTTTAAATGTTTTCAAGAAAAGGGGGATATTTCTCTCAAATAGTTTTGATGATTATTTTCATCTATGTCAACATCCTTCATTATTCATGATTGAGGTTAATGTGATACAATACAATCTTCCATATTGTATCAAATGAGTTATATTTGACTGTGGATGTTCTATTTTTATACCATTCATGGTTTGTGGTTAAAGTATTGACATTTCGTATGCTAGTTTTAATACGAATGTTTATTTTATGCTTAAACCTATTCATATGAGGAATGCATTGGACTTAATAAGTGACGGGTGGAGCCCGCTATAGCTCCTCGATGCATCGGTAGGTCTCATGAGACAAACTAGTGTCTTGGCACAAGGCCTTGGCAAAATCTTATTTGTAGTCTTGGCACGAGGCCTTGGCTATGTGGTTATGATAGTCTGGAATTATGCATTCCATCATTATGAAAGTGGTTATTGATATTGCATGTGATCATTCGGCTAGTAGAATATCCATGTGAGTAAGTAAATGGCATTATTTCATTTTACCTTTGCCATTTTATGCTGAAGTTCAAGTTTAAAAGGCTTTTGTTTTAGTTATAAATTGCCTTAAGTGTTTATGCTTATTTATGAAAGCTTCTGCTATAATGTTATCCTTACTGAGCATCCGAGCTCACCCCTTTCAATGTTTTATTTTTTTTCCCAGGATTATGAAGAAGTAATTTATGAATGACCTGCAGGGATAGTATGAGGGGATATGAAGACAAGATGTTTTTTTATGATGTAATGTAAAAATTTATGGATGTATCTAGTTATTCCAAGGCTACTAAACTAATCGGTCTTTCGAGACTTGATCTTTCTCATGATCATGCCAATGTTATGTAATAATGCACCGACTCTGGGTAACTAGGGTCGGGGCGTTACAAGTGAGATGAAAACCCCTTACCTTGTACTTTTCCTTGGTTGGGGTAGGTTAACCTCCTGTATAATGGTTAAATAATTGTTATTAAATTATACAAGAATCATATGCATTCATATGATATCATATATGATCTTTTAACATTGCTTTGTTAATAATATCTTAGTATTATCGTTGTTTCGGGTGTTAACTTACTCGTTTTCGTTTATATGTTTTGTTACGTAAGACATGTTTGTAAAGGATAGGTTGTATATTATTCAAATCCAGAATGATATCAATTCCTTAAACATCATTTTTAAATCATCAAATGATAATTATACTTGAATGGATACGATGGAGAATGAATCTCATCGCGTTCGTGGAGACGGTAGTCCGTACGTACGTACGAGCGACAATATCATTCTTTTGATATTAAAATAATATATAATTTGATGGTATATCATATATACAGAATAATTAACATGTTATATTTATTATTTACATGAGTTACACATCATTATTATACCCATCCAAATAATATTATATTGAATAACAATTACACCACGACGTGGAGACGGTAAGCCGTACGTACGCACGTATGGTGACATGTTATTCAAAGGGTGGATAGAATACTGAATATGATTGTACCATATTTATAATAACATCACAGTATATGTGAGATAATGGAGTTATTATTTTAGAATGGTAAGAACAAAGGAAGAAGAAGTGGAAGAAGAAATGAACTTGGAGAAGGGTGGTGAAATCATTACCTCTTCTTCGGGTTCTTCCTTTTGATTTGATCAAAAGGGCTCCTTAGGTTGGCTTTCTGATCAAACTAAGGCCTCTAAGTTGTAGTGAGGGATGTTGGGAGAGTATTTTGGCAGAGTTTGGCCGAACCAAAAGGCTTTAGAGGTGTGAAGAAATGAGAAGGAGGAGTGCCTTTTTATAAGAGGGGTGAGGGGCACCTTTGGAAAAGCTAGAAATATTAATTTATAATAAATTCATATTCAATTTATAATGGCTCCAAAGTTGATTATTCAAAGTTTAAGGTGGGGATAGGTCTAAAGCCACTCAACCAATAGAATTTAGACAGGTTTGGGTACTTATATTAACCTTATCTTTAAGTATTAACTCTAAGTTAATTAGTTTCACTTTTACAATGTCTCTTTGTATTTTTATATAATATGGTTAATAAACTTACTATATACATCCAAGCGACCTCCAAGTGGTACATTAATGATGAACCTATCATGATATAAGTCTATTGGCCGAACCTTATATTTTTAGGAATTTAATATCAATTAATAATATAATATTTGTTTTAAGAACTCTTTTATGTCAATTTTGACACTATTCAATAGTTGATTTTTGTGAAACTCATAACAGATTGATTACTTCGAACAAAGTCCATTAAATCAATCCTTATATATCATATTATCCTAGAAAATTATTTTAATTCATTAAAAGCTTCATATTATATTTATTTGAGTATTTATAATATCAATTATTTTAATTTTTCACTATTATAGTAATTACTGCATCATCATTGTGTCATAAATAAAATACATTATTTAATATCTAAAAATTATAAATAAAATATCATTATGTAGTAAATCTTTTTATATTTCTAATGAATATTTATAATCGAAAATCCAACATGTATAACCCTATGTAAAAATTGTTTTTCTATAAGATATATGCTTGTGTCATTTTTGTATTCATTTTAACTTAATTAAAATAAAGTGTCATTATCACTTACAAGTGGATCCATGGGGTCCCCAAATTGACACAAATATGCCCATGGTCGACCATTTATCAACCAATAGGGTTAAGACACGTTTTAGGGTAATTTAGTATTATTATAATATTATTTTTTTAACCCTTATTTACCAGATTTACCCTTAACCATGGTAAATAAAATATTTACCGCAGTAATTATTCAAAATGTCTAAAAATAAAAGTTACCTATTTACACAATTTTAACATCCTGATTCCAAATATGGAATCCATTTTCCTAAATTCTAAACACAGAAGTGGCAGAAATTAATTTAAAATTAATTCCCGCTGTCAAAACAAAAAGCGTGTTTTTAAGAGATAATAACTATCAAAAGATTGACACTTGTTTATGTTCGGTTTAATTGTAAAATTATGTCCAATGACCAACATTATATTAAATGGTAAAAATATATTCCAAATATACTCTAAAACCACTCAAATTCATAATTTATCACTATTAATTATTTTGATTAAAAAAGTTGTTTTTAATTAAAATTTAGTAATTTTCACTATTCATGAAAATATGAAAGTTATCCGAAATGTACCAAAATTTCACCTTAGGCTAAATTCGATATTCCGAATCCAAAAATGAAGTCCATTTTAAAATATAAAATATATATAATTTCAAAAAGTAGGTATTACTATTCACAACGGCTAGTTTAATTAGTTGTGGTGTGTGTTAAAACTCAAGGTTGCGTACAACACACGCTACTGTATTATTCAAAGAAAGTGTACCGTGGAAGCTTGGGATGTTTCATTTTAAATTTTTGATGTCCCCATTTAGTCAAAAAGTTTAAAATATTGTATTTAAAAAGGGTAAACGTTGATAAAAGTGCAATACTGAAAATGAATTTGTTCTTGCATTATATCTAAGAAACTCATAATATGGATTCTAAAATTATAAGGATTATATAAAGTTTAAAATTCGGTTAATACTATTCATAACCTCTTTTGAATGGATTTTTTTTGGTAAGCCATGGTGCAATTTAACTCGGTGTTGCGTGTAGTGCAATTTATTGAATTATTTTGAAGAAATAACACACTATGAAATCTTGGGGTGTTACATGAGGTCATTATATTTGGTAAATGTAACTACCATTATTTATTTATTCCTCAAGAATTATTTAAAAAATTACCTTTGAGTCATGTGTAGATTATATTATTTATTTTATATTTATGTGAAATATTACATTTTAATGTTTAGATATTTTTCCAATTTTTAATTTAGCACTTTAAATGTAAAGACATAATATATAGACCAAAAAATATATAGGCTATTATAAACTCAAATAGAAAATCTTGTATTTTTAAAACATTATCAACATTTTCAAATTATTTGTTGTGATTTTATGAAATTACAATTGAAGTTAACAGTCATGGGTGTGGGATGAATGTAAATTTTTTAAAAAAATTAGTTATCAAAGATCTTATATGTGGAGATATATTAGGTATCAACATGATAAATGTGATTTATATGTATTTTTATTATCATATATTACTTTATTATTTTAATTTATTAGAAAATTATGCATAAGTTCATTTATGATATATATTTATATAATATTTTCCACATGATATGACACCATTATAAATATTTATGGGCCAAAAAAAATTTCAACTATACATATGGAAATGAATGATGTATAAAGAATAGTTTTTATTGATGGGAGACTTAAAATGAATGATACTATTTAGTGTTTGATCCTTATATTTAAGAGTATGAAACATATAATTCATAAGGTGTTATATATTTTAATATAATAACAACTCACATTATAGTTTTCTATATATTCATATCCATTTGATGTTGGTTGTTTTTTCCCAATAGTAAATACAATTTGGTGTATTTTATCCATCCATGGTGAATTGAGAAATATTTATAACAGTGAATTGAATACATAAGTCTGAATATTTGATTACATGTATAAATTATAATGAAATTAAAATTTATTCCATTCATATTATTTTAAAATTTAGAATGGTATTAATTTATAGATTCAATAACAATGAAAAATGTAGAGATGAAAAATGTAAAAAATGTTACTTCATATTCATAATTACTATAATTTTTTATATGTACATAAAATTTAATTTTTAATTGAATTTTATTTAAAATAAATTGAATCAATAGGATGTAGCAAATGAATGTTGATACTACATTACAAGATTTACGTATAATGTAATTTCCACTGAGACACATAAAAAATTCTTGAAGGATACATTTTATTATAATATATTCCATTAATTATTCACAAATTTTATTCAGAATACATGTTAAATAAAACTTTTTTTATTTTCACATTTTTGATGACCCATATACATACAATGGTAAAGATATAAGAACAACACAATGTGAATGGAAAAATTATTTTAGCAGTTTGATTAGTTTTTAGTTTTTTTATATTATACTTTTTAAAGATAATAGTTCCAATTATTAATGTTTCTACTATTATTTTTTTATCAATTTCATTTTTCTGCTATAAATGTTTATGGTGTTGTATTTTCAAATTTTTTAACTACTTTTTTTATTTTGTAAAATTATGAATTTATTTAATTTTATTTGTTTAACATTAATTTTCATGTTATTATATTCATAACCAATGATAATGTTTAATAATGTATATTTACAATATAATTTATTTAAAAGGATTGATAAATTAATTTCCATTTATGTTATCAAAATATGACATGATAACAACCAAGAAAAATGATTTTTTATTATTTTTTCAATAATATTTATGATAAAAAATGATTTTATAATCTATTTATCACATAATATTTTTAAATAATCCAATGAAACAAATTGTTTTCTATATTGGTATTAATAAAATAGATGTGAAGAATGTCCTATAGAACATGCATTTTTAGTCCAAGTTTTAACATCGATATTCCCAAAAAAATAACATTAATAAAAATATATATTATACTTTATTGCATCAATTATGTAAAAAAAGGTGCGATAAATTTTTTTAAATTCTTTTCTAAACCAATATTAAAATATATATTTTAATGTTATTTATTAAAAAATGATGTCCAAAACCACATATATATTTATTTATTTATCGTTAAAAAAATCTGAAAAAATAATTAAAAATTTCTCTAGTGCTAACATCATGGGGAATTTGAGGATAAAAATCAATAAATAATCAACATGAATGGAAATTTTTTACTCGGGTATTTATTTAAAATATATGGTAAAAATATATAATATGACTAGATTAAGAAACGATAGAGATCAAAATATATAGATATTGTTCGATATAATTGGTTTTCTATTTTAATTCATTGTGGACAAAGGTATTCTCAATATACATATAATATTGAAATTTGATGTTTTTAATAGGTTATTATAATATCTTTATTGAAAAATATAGAGCTCCAACTAATTTATTTTTGACACATTTATCTATTCAATTCCAAAGGAATATTACATGATCACTATGATTTATTTTAACTATATGTTGAAATATATAATTTATATATATTATTATTATTCATTGGTGACACTAATCCTTTTTGGTATGTCATATATACACGTTCTATAGGGAATCCATTATGTAAAATTTCATTATAACTAGCCTCCAAAAAAATTGATCATAGAATACTTATATATAATGAAAAATTTAAATATTTTTTTATAAAATGAATGGATTAATAATTTTTAATATACAATGTTTTATGCATTATTTAATCCTTTTAATAATAAATCATTCAAAATTAGCACAAACATTCACCATCTGTGTATATTTTCTATAAAATATTCACAAAAAATATGAAGTATTGAATCATATAAAATATGGTTCATTGAAATTTTCTACAGGGATTCCATTTCAAAATTCACATATATTTTTTTATCTTAGGCTATTTATATTTACAAATTCAATATCAAAATAAATATTCACATTTAATGTTTCATCTATCATATTGAATATTAAAAAAAATTATTTCATCTTCCATCACAATATGTGTATTTCGAAAAACACTTCCCACCAAGCTTTGGGAAATCTGTATTCTTTTGCCAACTCATGTGCATCAAGTACCTAGACTTCCATAAAGTCAATACATTTCATATTATCTCTAAATGTGTTGTGATGTTTCCTTATAAAATAGAGTTTTTTTCCAAAAAATAATAGATTTTAACAACTTTAGTGGCTATAGTATTATGAACATATTTACATTATTTGTTTTATTGATGTTTTCCTATAAATAAATCTATCTTTTAACGAATTTAAATCATGAAACACTATAATTTTTTCCTAATGGTTTGTTTATAATATATAATGCATTTTTCAATATAGTAATAACGTAGTAACTGATTTTACTATTATTTTTCAATATATGTCATAGAATAATATATGAATATTTTCAAAACATATAAGAAATTTTAATGATTGATTTTTACTACCATTTAAAATTTGATATATTTGGTTATATGATTTTGGGATTACCTACACATCACATATTAATGATCTATGATTACTTGGTTATGATACCCTTTGATAGTCCATCCTAAAGGATCTTATATCCTTTAATAGGTGTAATAATTTTATCATTAAACCTTTGTAAAACATCATAAAGGAATCACATGATGTATATGAACATAACACTTATATACTCATTAATAATATATCATGTGGGTTTTCAAAACTAATTATACTATCCTTGTGGTGCACCTTTATTTATAAATTTTTCTTTTTTAAAAAAATGATAATGAATTAGTTATTATACCTAGTGTCGTATCATAAAATAGACTACAATACCTTCTTCATATAATCCTCCCAACGACTATATGTTTTTATTGATAACGAATCATCAAACCATAATTCATTATTCTATTTAATAAATTTATATTCCTCATTGATTAAAAATTTAAAATATCTATGATTTAATGAAAAATAAAATATTATTTGAATATGAATGCACTATAGTAATATCTATTACAAATATGAATCAATTACTAGTATTATATAAATAGACACTAGATTAAATATTATGGTAATAAAAAAATTAATAGTTTAACTTGAATCGATTGAGAAATTTATATTTTTTTCTTCCCTACACTTATCATGGAATCACATTTTTACAACATATTTAATAATTCACTCAAGTACTAGTAATCTCGGTGTATTCACATGATTCCAATATTTGAATACACATATATAATATAATTAAATTTAAATACAAGAGGTAATTTGAAAGGGTTATATTTGTAAATATACATGGAGTAACATATTATAATTTATTAAAAAAAATTCATCCAGTATTCTTTATTCTTGTATGAGAAGAAAACCCCATTTTTATTACTTACCCTTTGAATATTTTTCCTCTTTGAAGGCAGTTTTAATGTTGACATTTAGTTTAAAACTATATTGGTTTTTCAAACATAATCCATTAGTATTATCATCCTAAGGAATGAGAAACATGTTATGAAAAATATTTATCCACCTGACATACCACAGTTGAAATACTTTTGAGCATATAATCTTAACTATTCATCCTATAATTCATTATGAATATAGATATCATGGAAGTTATATATGACAGTATCTTATTAATGAATAAATTTTTAACAATATTAAATATTAAATTTACTAACTAATAAACATGGTATATAATTTTAAGGTAATGGCCAATATCTATGTTAATATCGTGTTTTTTACAGTAGTTTAATATAGTAGAAATTCCAATTATATTATAGCTCTTTCGTTCCTTTTCGATATCAATGAGATGTTATTTAATGGTGTATGAATATATGCCTTTTTGACTCATCATCATATCCCTATACATTTCAAATAGCATGATACAATGGATATTAGAATAATGTTCCATGAATCTATAGTTGGAATCATTTTCACCATCAGGCTATTAAAAGGAAGCATGATCAAGTATAGGGGATTCTAGTACATTACTTTTTTAATTACAGAAATTCCATCTATAAATTTATACTAGTTATAAACATTGTGTTTTTTGGACATTACCTAAGTTGTGGATCTATCATAACACACTTATTGTTTTAATTTCAATTTTTATACAATAATATAAAATAATAAATAATTAATTTATCTTGATTAAAAAAATATGTGAGATATAATAATTTAATTTTTTATTAGTCTCAAAGTATTTTTTCAAGTCTCACAAGTTGTTAACATGGGAAATAAAATTTCACGTAACAAAGACAGTCTTGCACCAAGGATCCCTCTTCCCCTTCACATGATATAGACTATGTCCTTGAAAATTATTATAAGGTATTTTGGTGATATGCCTTTCCAATTTCTATCTTCTAGATCGTTTATCTATTTACTAGACTCCTAAATCAAAAAATACTAATTCAAAATCATTTAAAACATTTATATACATATATATTTATCATTATATGGATATAAAAATCAATATAATTTTGGTTATGTTGACCATAAACATTATTATACCCCTAGATAACAAAAAAATCCTCTAATTATCATATAAAAAACACTTTAACAATGGGTCCTTCTTAATTTTGATAATGGACGTATTATTTGTCCATAATATTACATTGATGGATTTTTTTATTATATAGAAATCTTATTTCTATATTATGTTAATTTAAAAAATATCATTAACAATTTCATTCATAGAATCGAATTAAAAATAATATAATATCTATTAACCCCTCCATCAATACTTATTAATTAATTTCATTTTTGACTCTGAAAAAGAATCTATAAAATTTGAAATTCATTTGGAGAGAAATAATGTAAATAAAATGAATTATAGAATTTTATTTATCGAGTGAATCATAAGTAAACTTATGACTTCATGGGACTAAACCTTTCGAGTCAGCCTTGGCTTTGTTTACAAAATTCCTCCATTAACAATTTTATGTTCTGAGTTTTTTCCCTCATCTTAGGTTTTGAACCACCAAAAATACTTGGATATTCATCCTTTACATATGTTTATATTGACATGTAGGTTAGGGAAACTAATGTATTAGGTTTTTTTTCTTAATACAAGAAACCATGGACATGTATTTTTAATATATTATGGGGGTAGGGATGACATATTGACCATAATATTAATTTAATTACAAAAAAATCATAAGATTAAATTAATTGAAATCCAAAAAATAAATTATTTTTTTAACCTCATGACCATTCACATACATTAAATGAATATGCATTTAATAAACTATGATTCTTTTTAATTATTCATTAATTAATATAAAGTACCTGAATTAATTAGTAATCCCATAAATTAAATTATTTTTTTCATATATTTCAAAATACTCATGATGATTCCCATAAAACCTAATTTTAAAAAAATTAATGTGTCTAATTTCACTTAAATTTAATTACGTACATGATGTTTACTTGGAAGAAATAGGGTTTGTACTTTCATAACTACCCTATATGGTTTATGTAACGTACAATGCACTCAATTGGCTTGTTGTAAACATGTAATTCTACAAAATTATATGTATTATACTAATAATAAGTGAAATACATGAATATATAGTGTAAAGACCCTGAAATTTTGTGGAATTTTTATTTAAATACATGGGAATTTTACGAGACCGCAGTTTCTGACGGCGCATGATTCTGAGGCCCAATGTGCCCGAAATAAATTTCTGAAGTTTTTATTAAACTTATGTTAACGCGCGTAAACAATTTTCTTGAAAAAGTAGAATAACTCTTAAACAGTAACACAGATAAGGAATCCTAGGGGAACTATTGCACTCAAGATGGAAACTTTACCCTTGGCGTGACTTAAGATTAGTCGTCGCGGGCCTCCTGTTAGAAAACCCAAAAATGGCATAATCATAAATAAAATAATAAAATAAATTATTTTATTTTCCAAATGCTTATAACTCACAAACGGTAACTCGGATTAAAAAACTGAGACCACCTCTGAACTTGTGAGTTTATTCTTTCTTTAAGAAGATACTAACTTTGGCCCGCACGAGCAACCAAAAAAGATTGTTTTTGCCACAAATAAAATAATTATCTGACAATTATTTTGTTGTAAAATATGTAACTTCTAAACGGTAACTCAGAATTAAAATCTAAGGGTAGTGTTGGGTTCGTTGGGGCGTGTTTCACTAAGGCAGAGCCTAACCTTGACCGCTGTGAGTCGAGGGTGAGTGATAATAATTTTATGAACGTTTTTTTGGGTACGTTCAGTAAACCTACGAGTAGGATTTTATATCTTTTTAACCGATGTTCGGAATAGAAATTCGAGGGTACCATTGAACTCACAGCGTCGGTGATTGCTTAGTGAGACCTTCACCGTAGTTGCATTCTAACGTGATTGGAAGCTAGTTTTGGGGTTTTTAAATAAAATTAAATAAAAATATGGTGTGCTTATTTTTATTTGTTGGTGGTTAAAACCTTCAAGTGGATGTTAGAGGTGGGACCCACCCTCACATAACCTCCCTTGGGATAATATTACCTGGTGGGGAGTACCCGATGTTTAACACCTCTTGTAATAAAAGGGGTGGGGCCCACATAGGATTTAATTCCTTGAACTCCCCATAAATGGGGGAGCTCTTGAACTTCCCCAAAATGGTGGTAATTCAACCAAAAATTAATTAATGGATTTAATTAATTAATTTTTTAATTCTTTTGAATTCATGCCAACCATTTAAATAATAGTGAGCCTATTATTTTTGGTGTTGGCATAATATTTTGGTGGAACTTGAGATAGGGCTTGGAGAAACCTTGAAGAACTTCATCCTTCCAATGGAGAACCACTGAAGAATGACGAAATTCTCTTTTGATCTTTGACTATGTCAAAAGAGAAGGATCCGACTGTGAAGAATGCCAAAGACGCTTCTTCCTTAGTCTCCTACCCTAGACGCTTCTCGACGTCAACAGAACGATGTCAGCCTAACCCCGACTTCATCAACGATCACCGAACTCAAGGAAGTGGTTTTTTTATTGAATTAAATCCTCGTTCCTTGTCTTTTATTTTAGTTCAATGTTTGCCAATTGTTATCACCTGACGCAGAGGGTGCGGGCTGAACAAACACAGCCCGACGTCCCTCCGGTGGTTCTTGATTGGTTGATGACGGCGGTGGTGCAATGCCGCCACCGGAACAGAGGACCACGGTGGAGCATCGGCGGCCGGCGACGGGCCAGCCGTGAGAGGAACCAGCGGCGCAAGGGTCACCGGGATGCCAAAGGGGTGTGGCGCCGTCGAACCACACCAGAGGAAGGGGGTCGTGGACAAGCGGGCCGCGACGGACGAAGATGTCGCAGTGTTTTTGCGCCCCATCGGAGAAGACCCACGGTCGAAGGCCACGGCGGACTGAGGAGGGCGGCCAGCTGAGCCGACCGCTGTCGGGCGCTCCACAGGCGGGTCCCCTATGGTCCCACGGATATCGGGCTGACGCCACTTTCCTGCTGTTACTGGGAGACGGCGGGCACTAACAACCCCCCACAACCACTGTTGGCTTCGGCTGGCGGTCTGCCTCCCAGCCACGTAGGCCGGCCAGCCGGGCCACCTAGGGTCGGTCCGCCACGGTCTTGGAATCCATGGGCAGGGCAGTCACGGGCCGGGGAGCCTCGGGTCGGGCCGCCACTGGCCGGGCCACCACGGGCTGGGCCACCACGGGCGGGGCCGCCACGGGCGGGGCCGCCATGGTCCGGTCCTCCATGGGTTGCGCCACTACGGGCCGGACCTCCCTCGGGCCAGGCCGCACCTTCCGGCTGGGCCGCTCCCTCAGGAAGGGCCCCCCACATGATCTGGCCCGCCCCCTCATGCCGGGTCGGACCGGACCCGGACCCGCTATGGCCTGTTTAGAACTTTTCACCCATATCTTGGGCTACGTGTGTCCGATGGATGAGCCATCTTCGGTGATGAAAATCTTAGAGAGAGGTGGTTTGTTAGCATACCCCACTTGAGGTTTGGACACAGTTGGGGTACGGTCAGGTTTGTTTGAACCTGAAAACTAACTGGGCCCCTGGAACAAAAATACCAATATCTAACAGACCGGGCGTCTGAATGACGCGCCATCTGTTGTGTTGATATCCCATTGATGAGAATGAGCACTGATATAATTCAACATGAGTCATGACTTTTGGGTTTTCCACATGATTGAGATGGGTTACTAGATAACTTAGGTATATGTATGGACATATACCTATGTAATGGTTATCCATTGTTTCGTACTTGTAGTTTATCCTTGTTGGATTTTGTGACACCATGAGGGTCTCGGGGTCTCTACTAAGTATCATTATACTCACCCCTACACGGGCTATGCCCGCACCTCCTTGTGTTGGATGCAGACGATAGACAGCGCTGACCGAGGTGGAGTATATGAGGACTGGACAGTACCCAGAGGTGGAATTCACGACGAGTCGGTATCCGGAGGAGCCGGACGTGCGTGGATCACTGAGGAGGTTATCTGTACCTATCCTTCAGGTAGGATCTATGGTGGAAAATCCAAGAGCTTCTAGACACCATCAAGATATTTGTCTTTTTAGATGCACCTCTTTGTCCTTTCCTTGTACTTTACTGTTGGGCTTGTATTTCTAGCCCATTTTTCTTTCCATCACATCTTTTGTATATATTTTTACATAGTGTTTTACGTCTAGTTGTGTACTCTATTGTGTGTGTTTAAAATTTATTATGGAAATTCCTTACCATATTAGGGATTTACGCCTTTGGTGCTAGTCGCCAGCCCTTGGCCTATGGATGGCGGACTTGGGTTAGTCATGGAACGGGCCCTGACGATGGGTCGTGACAAATTGGTATCAGAGGAATCAGTTCTACTGCAGAACTTCAGACTCTGATATTTTCTGTAAATAAATAATGTTATGTGTAGTCAGTGTGGTTATTAGTTCAGGTAGTACATTGTTGGTGAGGTGATTGAAATATCCATACACCAGGACCATGACTTCAAATTTCTAACTCGGTGCATGAAAATACTGATTTTGTGTGTGTTCCCAAAAGTTTTCATTAAGTCATCTCAACCAAGTCAGCTCACCAGATATAATCTTTTAACAGTCTCGCATATGTTCAAGATGCCTCCATGTAGACAGCCAGTTAGATTTACGAGAGAGTACACGATGATGGCCCACCAAGCGATGAGGCTCTGGTGTAGGGCCCTCTTACAATGTTGGCACCATCAGGTGGTCTACTAGAAGCATCAAAACCTATTGGGTAGTAGATGCCACCAGCCACACTAGCGGACGATGCACGCCGACTGAGAGGGTTGCATGAGTTCCAGCAGCAGATGCCTCCAAGGTTACGAGGCGAGACATATTCACAGGGAGTAGAGGACTAACTAGAGCCAATTTCTAGAGTTCTCCGCCTAGTTGAGACACCAATCAAGAAAATGGTGAACTTTTCTAGTTCTGTTTCCTGGTAAGTGACCACAAGTTTGGTCCACATAGTGATGAGGATTTGGTATGTGTACCGTTTCCCGATATTGTACCTTCAGAAAGTGTGTAAGCTATATCACTGCCTGTTGGTCAGGAGTTTCAACTAGCGGTATTGGTTGATGACACATGTAATCTTAGTGGCTTACAATTGTTTCAGCATCAGATACCCCATAGGTTCTGAGTCGAGCCCGGCCTACAGATGGTTGAGGACTGGCTTAAGGTGGTGGTTAAGAGTTCTATAAAATTCTATAGCTTCAGAAGAAAGAAATTTCAGTATCTGAGTATTAATCGAGGCGTACCAATATTTCCTGGTACATGATGAATATGATACGATCTATACATCCTGGCTCAAAATTCCGAGCAAGATGTGTTTAAAGGACACCCAAGGTAGCACAATTTCTCTACGCATTCATAGTTATGTTTGGATGCTAGAGAGAACCTTTGTGGTTGAATGTTTTTCGCCTGAACGGATACAACCAGTGAATTTTAGCGGTGGGAAGGAAGGAAACCGGCACCAGTCTCAGAGACTTGAGCGTGTAAAAAAATGTTCTGGGAAGATGAAGTGTTAAGGACAGATGAATCTGTAGATCAGCAAATGTGGAAGCAGAGCTTAGAGATCATTATGAGGTGGTGTACATTTATACATGTTACAAACACCCATCTATGTATTCCCCTCCAGGTTAACGGAGTTGGAGGGCAGGGGAAGAGAGTAACTGCATGCGGTCAAGTAATGTGACCCAAGGGCTCTAGGAACGATTCGAGGTACGGTTTGTGACTACTACTAGCTGCTATATCAATAGACATAGGTAATAATCATTCCTCCTTCCTTCCAAAAATCATATCCCATACCTAGAGCTTCCAGTTAAACCGTTGACTTGACCCTCACATCTAAAGATACCTTTATGTGGAGACTCGATAATAACACTTATACAGATGGTGTGATCTGACCCTTGAGGCAAGAGTTTCAGTTGGAACCTCTTAGTGGCTGCATCGAGGCCTTACAAAGTTAGTTTGGTTTTGTACTAGACATCCACAGTTCACACTCATATTGACTGTATTAGGAAAAGAGGTTGTGGTTTATCTACAATTTTAGGTAGGGGTTTTCCTTGGTCAACGAAAAGGAAAACCAAACAGCACCGGTTAAACTCATGCATAAGAGGGTGTAGTCGATCACTCATGAGTCAGACAAACTTACCATTATGCTAGACATCTGTAGAGTTGAAGCAGCACTATCATCCTTGACGAAGAAAGGGAAACCCTTCATGTGGTCGGAGAGTAGACATGATAGCTTTTGGGAGCTAAGGTAGAGTCTGAATAGTGCCCCCATCATGAGGTTTCCAGAGGAAGGTGTAGGGTACGTAGTCTACTGCGACGCATCAGTGACCAGACATCAGTGTGTTCTGATGTAGGAGCGAGTTGTGATCGTGTATGGTTCTCAGTATTTGAGACAACATGAGAAGAAATACGCTACCCATGACCTAGAGTTACCAGTAGTGGTCTTCACTTTGAATAAGTGGTGACACTATCTGATGGGAGAATGTTTTACCCTGTACTATGATCACAAGAGTCTCAGGTACATCTTCTATCAGAATGACCTGAACCTGAGACATCGGTGTTGTCTTGAGTTCCTCCAGGACTATGATTTTAAGATAGTCTATACTCTTGAGAAAGGGAATGTTTTTGTGGATTATCTTAGCAGGAGATCATGAATTCAGCTACAAAGAGAGGCGACAGAGCAACTAGTTGCCTTATAGATATCCTTTGTGGATAGGGATGGAACAGCCTATCTTCTGTCTCTTATAGTCACACCTCCAATTCTTCAGTGAGTCAGGGAGGCGCACCATGGAGACGCTGTTTTTGAGATGCGACATGCTCAGATATCCATAGGGCAGGCACCCGATGGATTTTATGAAGGTGGGGAGCACGTCATCCTCTTTAGAGAACTTACCACAGTACCAGTTGCACTTCAGGAGGATATGTTGAGGGAGTTCCAAACATCCCCTCTAGTGGTACATCTAGGAGTCACGACTCAATATGTGTGATCATTGACCGACTCACCAAGTTAGCCCGCTTCCTACCGATCAGAGAGCATGGTTCAATAGAGATCTTGGGACGCCTCAATGTGCGGGAGATAGAGCATTTACATGGAGTAATTTCTTCAATTGTCTCCGACCGTTACACATAGTTTAATTTCCGATTATGTAAGGGGTTACATGAAGATTTCTGAACCCAACTTCATTTGAGCACCGCCTTCCATCCTCAGATAGATGTTCAGACCGAGAGGACCATTCTGAACCTCGAGGATATACTCCGCGCATGTGTCCTTGACTTCGGTCGCAGCTGGGAGGATCACATTCCTTTAGTTGAGTTTGCCTACAACAACAGATATCACTCCACCATAGGTATGTCATCTTTTTAGGCCTTGTACAGGAGACCTTTCAGATCACCGATGTGCTGGACAGACCCAGGGGAGTCAGCACTAGTGGGACCAGAGATGTTACGGGATACCACGAAGAAGGTGCAGATCATCCAGGAGCCGATTAAGACTGCACAGAGCTGGTAGAAGTTGTATACCGATAGGATATGGAGACCTCTGGAGTTCGAGGATGACGACCACATCTTTCTACGAGTCTCACCTCAACAAGGTCTACATAGATTCGACCGAGGCAACAAGTTATCTCTGCAGTTCATCAGACCATTCCAAGTCCTCATTAGAGTAGGCGAGGTGTCTTACCACTTAGTTCTTCCACCTCAGTTGCATCAGGTGTGTGACGTCTTCAACGTATCTCAACTGAGGAGATACGTGCATGAACAATCCCACATCATCGATCACAGGGAGCTGGACATTGATGACGGGGTGGCTTTCATGGAGGTTCCAGTGGATATTAGGATTGACAGCACCGGGTCCTACGTAGATGGTTGATACCTCTGGTGAGCATTATTTGGTAGCATGGGAACCTCTAGAAGAGCACATGGGAGTGGTAGGATCAGATGCATGCTCAGTAACTCCATTTGTTCCCTAAGTGTGAGTTGTAGCTTATGGGGATATAAATCACTGAGGTGGGGATAATGTAATGACCAAGAAATTCCATGAAATATTTTTTCTCTTAAATACACGGGAATTTTACGAGTCCGCAGTTTCTGAAGGGGAAAGATTCTAAGGCCCGGTGTGCTCGGAATCAATTTTTGAAGTTTTTGTTAAGATTAAGTTAACACATGTAAGCGGTTTTCCTGAAAAAGTGTAAGAACTCTTAAATGGTAACTCAGATCAGAAATCTAAGGACACCGTTGTGCTTAGGATGACGTGTTTACCCTTGTCGTGACTTAATATTAGTCGATGCGGGCCTCTTGTGAGGAAACCCAAATATGGAATAATCGTAATTAAAATAATTAAATAAATTATTTTGTTTTTCAAATTATTATAACTCACAAATGGTAACTCAGATTAAAAATATGAGACCACCTCTAAACTTGTGAGTGTATTTTTTCATTATGTAGATACTAATAGTGGCCGACATGGGCCACCCGAGAAAGTTAGTTTTTGGACGCAAATAAAATAAATAAGTGACAATTATTTAATTGTAAAATTCATAAATTCTAAATGGAAACTCAGAATAAAAATCCAAGAGTAACATTCGGTTTGCAGGGGAGTGTTTCACATAGGCAGATCTTAACTTTGACCAAAGTTACTCGAGGGTGATTGATAATAATTTTCTGAACATTTTTTCGGGTACATTCAGTAAATTCACAAGCGGGATTTTATATCTTTTGAACCGTTGATTAGAATTTAAATCTGAGGGCACCGTTGAACTTGCAACGTCAGTGATTTCTTAGTGACTCCTTCACTGAAGTAGCGTTCTAATGTGATTGGAAGTTAGTTTTTGGTGTTTTTAAACAATATTAAATAAAAATAAGGTGTGCTTATTTTTGTTTTTTCGTGGTTAAAACTTGCAAATGGAGGTCAGAGGTGGGACCCACCCAAACATAACCTCCCTTGAAAAGATATTATTTGGTGGGGCCCACCTGATTTTTAACACCTCTTGCAATCAAAGAGGTGGGGCCCACACTGGCTTTAACCCCTTGAACTACCCATAAATGGAGGAACTCTTGACCTTCTCCATAATGGTGCCAATTCACCCAAATATTAATTAATGGATTCAATTAATTAAATTATTTAAATCTTTTCAATTATTTCCAACCATTAAAATAATAGTGAGCCTATTATTTTTGGTGTTGGCATAATCTTTTGGTGGATCTTGAGAGAGGGATTGGAGAAACCTTGAAGAACTTCATCCTTCCAACGAAGAACCAACAAAGAATGATGAACTTCACCTTTGATCTTCAACCGAGTCAAAAGAGAAGGAGCCAACTGCGAAGAACGCCGATGATGCTTCTTCCTCAGTCTCCTACTCCAAACACTTCTCGATGTCAATGGAACGATGTCCGCCTTACCACGACTCTGTCAACGATTACTGAATTCGAGGTAGGGGTTTATTTTGATTAAATTAAATCCTCCTTCCTCATCGTTTATTGTGGTTCAATGTTAGGGAATTGTTATCAACTAACACAGAGGATGCGGCCCGAACAAACACATCATGACATCCCTCCACTAGTTATTGATTGGTTGATGATGGAGGTGGTGTAACGGTGCCACCGGAAGAGAGGACCATGGTGGAGTATCAGCGATTGGCGACAGGCCATCCGCGAGAGGAACAGGCGGCGCAAGGGACACTTGGTCTCCAAAGAGGCGCGATGCCAGCATGCCGTGCAAAGAACTGGGCAGCCGTCAGGTGGGCTGTGGCGGTGATGGAGGGGCACGTTGTCATCACACAGTGCTAGTGGATGAGAGCCACAACCATGCGAGTCACGGCGGATGAAGATGGTGCGACGACGTCGCCCCGTGCTGGAGAAAAGACGTGGCCAAAGGCCGTGGCGGACGGAGGAGGGCGGCCAGATGAGTCGACTACTGGAGGGCGCTCAACAGGCGGTACCCCACGGGTCCCGCGGATATCAGGTCGTCACCACGTGCCATCCATTACAGGGAGACGAGGGATGCTAACTACCCCTCGTGGCCACCACTGGCTTCAGCTGGTGGTCTACCTCCCAGCCACGCAGGCCAGCCAGCCAGGCCAACTCGTGTCGGGCAGCACGAGCCGGGCCGCCATGAGCTGGGCCACCACGGGCTAGGCCCCATGGGCCGGGCCGCCCCCTTGGGCCGGGTCGGTCCGACTAGGTAGGACCGGACCCGGACCTGCTATGGTCTGTTTAAACCTTTTTGCCCATATCATGGGCTAGAGGTGCCCGATGGACTAACCATCTACGGCGACAGAAATCGTAGATCGATATTGTTCATTGGAATACCCCCACATGATGTTTGGACATTGTTGGGGGACGGTTGGGTTGGTTTGAACCAGAAAACTAACCGAGCCCCTATAACGAAAATGCCAATAACTAACAGACCGGGCATCCGAATGACGCACCGTCTGTTTTGTTGAGATCCCATTAACGAGACAGAAATTTGAGATACTTCTTCGTGAGACTTTGCAAAGGTTGGAGTTTTTTCCAATGGCTCGGGAAGTGGATCCTTCCAGTGACGAGCATACAGAGTGCGGAGACCTAGTAGCTGATAGACCTAACGACTGCTTGACCGATTCGACTAGCCCAGTGGGGAGGACCTGGTAGTTGGAAGCAGACCCATGGAGGAGGAGTGCCTAGTTGGTGATTGTAGACATGCGGTACTCAATAGGAGGAGTTCCTTTGCGGGCTATTAGGGGGATCACCTGGTAGTTAGCGGCAGACCCACTGTGGAGTAGCGCCTGGTAGTTGGTAGCAGACCCTCTGTACTCGACAGGAAGAGTACCTCAGCAGTCCATGGTTAGTGAGAAGCGCCTTGGTTTCATGAGAGGCCCAATGTACTCGATAGAGGATGAGTTCTCTAGCAGCCATGGTTTTGATAATTAAAATATAGGTCTGAGCTGAGCCATGACTTTTGTGTTTTCCTCATGATTGATATGGGTTACTGGATAACTTAGGTATATGTATGGGCATATACCTAAGTAATGCTTATCCGTTGTTTCGTAATTGTAGTTTATCCATGTTGGATTTTGTGAGACCTTGAGAGTCTCGGGATCCCTATTGAATATCTTTATTCTCACCCCTGCAAGAGCTATGCCCGCACCTCGTTGTGTTGGATGCAGACGACAGACATCGCTGAACGAGGTAGAGTATATGAGAATTGGATGGTACCCAAATGTGGATCTCACAACGAGTCGGTACCCAGAGGAGACGTACGGGAATGGAGCACTGAGGAGGCTATTTGTACCTACCCTTTAGGTAGGATATATGGTGTATGATCCAGGAGCTGCTGGACACCTTCCAGCTGTTTGTTTTTTTAGTTTTACAAGTTTTTCCTTTCCTTGTTCTTTACTGTTGGGCTTGTATTTCAGGCCCCTTTTTCTTTCCAGCACATCTTTTGTATATATTTTTTCTCAGTGTTTTACTTATGGTTGTGTACTATGTTGTGTGTGTTAACAATTCATTAAGTAAATAACTTCTCACATTAGGGATTTATGCCTTTGTTGCTAGTCTCCAGCCCCTGGCCTATGGACGGCGGGCTTGGGGTAGTCATGGCATGAGCCCTGAGGACGGGTCGTGACATATTGTATTACATGGTGTGTACTTATTTTAATCAACTTGGAGTGCTTGACATTTAAGTACCATACACACCATGTAATTCAAAAAATATTCCATAAATTAAATAAGAATGTAATATTTTTGAAAACCCTATAAGATGGTGTGTATTTTCAATTAATTAAATATTAAAACATGTTTATTATATTTATCTGTGTAATAAATTAATTTTTTTGGTTTAAATGGAAAAGGGATATATTATGTGTATAATATAGACATGATCCATGTATATCCCTTGTTTTTGTCTATGATTCATGACTAGATACTAGGAATGTGTTTTAATATATGAATTTTTGAGGTACATGGAATGTAAAATGTATCAACATGCAATTTAACATCAATGATTCGTGAGTTTTTGTCCTATGTTTTGTGCGTTTAACAGACAAAAAATATTTTTTTTCTCTCTTTCTACTATGAAAACATATAAACAATACGAATAGTATGGCTATTATATATTTTTTAGTATGTAAATCCATATGATAGTCTACCCTGGTAAATATGTGATGTGTAATGGTTCCAAATTTAATTTTATTCTAATTTTTTTTCTTAAATTAATTCATTAATCAATTTGGAGGAAATAAATTTGATATATAACACATGCAAACAAGTTATGCTCTATGTAGCTCTCGGTTATCCATCCAAAATATTCGAAAACTTTGTAGGAGTTCTTTATATGTTCTTAATTGGTTTCTAACTTTTTCATGATGGTATAAGGTTTAAATAAATATAAATACAATTTTTAGGATCTATGAAAAAATAAACTACAATTAAAAACAAATAAAAAATATATAAAATCATCAATGTTTAATCAATAATAATAAATTTTAATGTGACCACTCTAATACCACTTGAAGCATCTAACTAAATTAGAATCTATTTGAGGTTATTCCAAATGACGCATTTTCATCATATTCAATGAATGATAATGTTGTATATGATAGAGTATCACAATGTCTAATGAATGTGGTCGATAAAACTTAATGAAAGAATCTAAAAACAATAGAAAAAGGGTCATTTCATTTTATACTTATAATCAATTTATCTTTAATTTTAACTCGGTCTTGTGATTGTTTATTCAATGAATTATTTTATTGATTGAACATCCATTTAGGTTACCAAAACAATTTTTTAGAGGATGAAAATTAAAAATTTTCTTGTGATATTCCAAACATGATACATTGATCTTGAAGAATCACTAATGGTATATTAGATTATAATTTAGTTGTAATGATCATATTATGTCCCTATCTTTGATTTCTACATAATCCTTTGAGGTTGAGTGATTGATTATTTTTATCTCATTATTCAGAGGATGAATGGATATATAAGGATTTTCTCGATCATACAATATTCTGTTGAAAAACTTTTATTGAGAGAATTTTCTGCAGATGAAATCATTCAAACTATTTTAAATATCAATATGAAATGATAAAATGAGGTATATATAAACCTTGGGTTAGATGATTAATAATTTCCAAAAAATCCATTATAAAATCAATTAATAAATATTGAGCCCACATTAAATAGTAACAATAACAACAACATTTATTTGATGCAAGAATGTATCATGGATAATATAAATTTAAATAAATGTACATATTTTTTCATAAAGTATATTTAGTATATCATTTCCATTACTGGTCACCTTGACATGAATTTCCCAATTTGTTTTGTATTTAATAAATTACTCTTAGAAAATATTAATAATAGATAAAATTAATAAATATAATATTCATGATCAGAAGAATAAATATTATTTTTAATATTCAACTCACATAAAATAGATATTGAATAGATATTATTAATTAATCCTATATAAATATTATCCCTCATTCATAAGACTAATATATTTTCAAAAAATATTATTAAAATATAATTTTATTAATATCAATGAGAATTATAAGTGTGTAACCCTCTAGGAATCACCCTCAGTTGTATTGGGTTGGATTTTATGAAGTCCAATATCTGTGTCCAGCAACACAAAAAGGAACCAATAAAGTAATTAATTAATTCCTCAATAATAAAAACCACATACAAACTATAACTAGACAATAAAATATGTCTGTTCAAATATAACTAAAAGATGGTTTTATACTAGTTTCATTCACCCAAATGATGAAAATATCAATTTTCGACTATTTGAAATAAACTCGTTAATACACTATATCCATGGAATTTAAATTGGATGTTTTATTTTAATCAAAGAGTTGAGATATCAACTTCCATAGATATGGATTTCAAAAATCCTTCATCCACTTTTTCGTTATGTACATTTCAGTCACGACACACCCAATGTACTTAACTCTACCATGAACTTATATCATCATATTTTATCACACTACAATTAAGTAAATTACTCATGAAATACATTTATAACAATATTAAATTAAAATTATAATAAAAAAATTTCCAAAAATAGAAATATCCAATGGCAAACTAACATGTGGATTTTCAACAGGAGGGCTAGTCAATATAGTATCCCATATTAGAGATCACAAAGATAAAACATCACAATATGAAGTATCATCTACCTTTGAGTTCTCACAGAAGATATTTTTCATCAATTGTGTCCCATAACATAATGTCATATAACCATAGAGAATATTTTCTTAAGAGTATTTTTATATCAAATTGTGGATCTCCTGAGATTGGTGAACTTACATGACATTATTTATTTGATAGATACTCTATGAAATTATATCAAAAACATTATGCTGAAGAATAACCAATATGTGCTATGTTATTTATTAATATAAAAATATATAAACATTTAAAATAAATTTTAATTACAAGTAGTTGGTTCTATGTATACAACTCCAACAACCTCAGTTTGGTAAATGTCATGGTTGAGTCCCCATGTATACCCAAAGCCTTTAAGATGATTTCTATAGATTATCAGATTTCACCTATACTCTAATAGACTAAGTTCATTTTATGGTATAGTGTAGAGATCCTATAAGGATACAATCCTAATTAGGATGGTGTTCAAGATGATATAATTGCACTTTCCATGGATCCTCAACTACAAATGGGTATTTTATGATAGACTCAGACTATGGAAGGGGTTCCAAAGGAAGAGAAGTAGTTCAAATTTTCCTATGGATACCTATCAAATAGATCAAAATGTCATTCCACTACTAAATCATGACTACTACAGTTTATTGGTTATCTAACCACTAAGGGGAATGAATTCAAGGAAGCTTCCCGAGATGAGATAATTAGTTAAATTTCATCTCAAAATGATGCTATGTAGATATATAAATCATTATTATAACCCAAATCAATGTCATACTCAGAGTGGGTGGATATGGTCCCTCCACTGGAAAGATTAAGAAACCAGAGATTCTCATCCCTATATGGAATAGGTGAAAAAAATATATCCTCATGAACTTTTCATTCATGTGTGATATGATATTATGTACCCTAATGTATCATGAAGTGGAAAATATCTACTATTCATTCAGACACTATAGGGTATACATTTTATAGTAATGTAATATGGTAACATGGAATACCCTTAATCAAGTCGATTTTCATCAATGAATCTTTTAATATTTCATCAAAACATTGAGGCTCCACTAAACAGTATATGTGAAAACTTTTTGAGAATGATTTATTCACTGCCATCGTCGGTCAGTGGAAAGGCATGATGTACTACCCTATTATCTAATTCACACTAAATATGTTGTTGGGAATGTTCATTGAGAATTTACATGGTGAGATAGTCCTCAAACAAATATTTTTGAAGTACCTAAGTATATTTCGATAGTTCATAGAGAGTAAAAAATGTTTATGGAAATTCCATTCTTAGGATAAAGAAAATATCACTTTCACCACATAATCCAATTGTACAAAATCTATTAAGAGAAGAATAAACATTGGTGTAGTGGACATGATTCACAGAACTAACCATGCTACATATTTCCCCATGTAAAAAATCCCAAAATCCATAGGCTAATTCTAGAGACATTTCCAAAGTATCTCAACTAGGATTGTTAGGAAAACTATTCTCTAACGAGTATAGAATGGTATAACCCATTAAATATAGGAATGTCACTAGATTATTTATATTTTACATGAAGAACTATTATATCTAGATACTATAATCTAGTAAACCATAAAATGTTGGGATGGTGATCTGCATCATCTATTTCCCATACAACTATATACTTGGAAACACCATCCAATGTTGACTTTTATTCATGATCTGACTCCAGAAGATGGTAGATTAAGGTTTAATATGGTTGGGAAATCATTAGGCCTCTGTTACATGCATGTTTTTAATAGTAATTCAGTAATTTGTTATTTCATTAGTTATTTAGGATTAGTTTGTTAAATAATTAAAAAAAATATTACATATCAAACCCATACATCGTAATGCGAAAAAATCTAATCAATTTTTATTTTTACCAAAAACATTTGATTCTTAAATGTAATAATATTTTGTATTCATGTTACTTTTTCATTCAAAAACGTGATCCACCACAAGAGAACTTTGGGCCTTCATATAATTCATATTCATCCATAGGCAATATGGAAAATAGGTAAAAACACATAAGTATCATAAAAAGATCATTATAGGGATATAGCAGGTATGGTAACATGTTAATATATTTAATAAACCAAGGAACCCGAAATAATTTTTACATTTTACATAATAATCATAGAGATAAAATATTAATTTACTTACATCTGAAATCAGATTTCTTTAAAAATTATTTTCATAACACATTTCATAATAAAAAATAATCGGAAAATCATAATCATTAGGGTTCCATAGAAAGTATGAGAACCTATACAATTTGTTTCATTAATAACATAACATAAAACATTAAATGGTTCATAAATTTTATCAAAACATTTGACTATTTTCATTTTATATAAAAGCAACTTATTTCCACAAAAACTATTTTTCATGAATTGAAAATTCTTATAGGTGCCTTTGGGAATCATATTTGTACAACCATTATAATAAAACATAGAAAAACGCTTATAAAATGAATAACCTACTCAGTAAATTCCACCTTAATTATCTAATAATGGAATCATTACCCAATAAATTGGATAGTTATATAGGGAACACGAATAATTATAAAAAAAATCCAAGTACATTAATATAAATAAATGTCATGAACTGACCATGTTGAACCCCGAACCAGACACCCGATTCGGCCCTTGACAATGCTGCAAGGGCGTTCCGGATCCCCACAAGCTAGAAACATCTGATGGGAATCAAAAGAAACCAGTTGGGATTGATTTTCCCCATAAATAAGGTATATAAATAAATATAAACTGAACAAAATAGATATATAAAAGAAAAAAATACTGAACAAATTGGTAGCATAAAAAGGAATAAACTAGGAAATGATACATTCCACAAGTGTCCTAATAGATCACCCCTAAACATAATCTACCCTCACACTAAGAGAGATACAGAACTAGATGAACCTAGAACTAAAAAACAAAACCAGTCTTAAGAACCGAGAAGAATATTAATAATTCCAATGAATAACAACACCTTATTCCCTTACCATTGACATGAAACCCAATCATTCTAGTTTGAAAATAAGTTATAATAAAATAATAATTTTCATTCTATTCAAATTCAAGTCACAAGTTAACATATTTAATGAATAGATTTCTATTATAATACATTTTAAATATTGGTTTCTATCATGAAATAACATTTCAAAATGAAATGATACCAATTTAGATAAAAATATGGTTTTTAAGATGAGACATCATGTATGAAACAACTGAAAGGAAAATCACACCGCAAGAACCATGTGCAATACCTATGCAACTAGAGTTAGTTGGGGACCTCATATCCTCGTCCCTCAGTGGAAAATGGTATATCAAACCCAAGAATCAGTATTTTCATGCAAAAGCCACTAGGATCAAACACCCCAATGACCTTGTGGTCTCCAATCATCACAAAAGATTAGTTACTGTTGTAGAGTTAATCCTATAAGAAAAAACTGGGACGAACAACTTCTAAATCATCTAGTGTGCTAATAATAGTCTTCACATCTAGGTACCCATGATTACCCTTGTTCCATATTTCAAATAGTGTTGATGTTTTATCAAGAGAACATAAATACACATAACACTTTCATTATCCAAAACCCACTAAACCTCTCCACACCATTCTCCATCCTTAAGCGAATTCCGCCTCTTTCATATCACATAACAATGCATAAGAATATACATGATTAATATATCAAAAATCACATGGTAAAAGATGAATAACATTTCTCAAATTACGGGGAATTTATCAAGATGATTTTTCCAATTTCATACCCATTTTCAAAGTGCAAAACAAGATACAATAATTTTGAACGAACATTATCAGTTAGAAAAATATATTTCTCACCATTTAACATCAAAAATATTCTTAAAAATTCAATCGGACAACCATGGTATCACATATTTAAAAGAAATCTAGAATACATGATTAAAAAAATATACACTTTTAATAATGAAAATTTACAATTAACCTCATGTTCATACCAAAACCCTTTCTTTTTTTCAAAATATCCGAAACCCAAAACTTTGTATTTTTAAAATCACACAATGACCCATCTACATTCACACTAGATTGAAAAACTATTATACATGCCAAATACCCTTTGGAATACATCACTCTCTCAAAACCATATAGGAATCAATTTATTATAATTTAATATTTAGAACTAATTGAGCATTTGAAATGCATTAAATTTTTGAAACATGGTTGAGGAATATGACAGTAAGTAAATCAAATGTTGGAAACATTATAAAATATAAAAAATGAATGAAAATAATTTTTCTTACAAATATTTATGAATTTAATGTTTCACGCTTGAAAGAATATCTAAAAGGAACTACACATTTCTAAACATAAAAGTGAATCCTGAAATAAAAAAAATTTCCCCAAATAAGCATCAGTAACTCTTTGTATATAACATATATACTATTTAATTAGGAAGAAACTTTTTAAAACACTCAAGAAAATATAGAATTTAAATTAAAAACATATGCATTGGGGATAAACCTTATGGTGGAACCAATGAGATCATTCAACCCTTGGCACTTTCTAAAAAAAGCTACCACTCCCCCACTAAGCATATGAATCTTAACATACATATAAGGAAACCTAGCCCCTGTGTACACATCTTCATGACCATAAACATGAGCAGGGTGGTCATTAAATATATTATTATATGCATATTATAGTCTCCGCTCACCTATGTATGAATTTTTCATATATATACATGGGCATACCCAGTCCAATACATAAATACTCACTTCCATAAATAATTATAACTGTAACAGGGGACCCAACATATATATATATATATACCTATGAAAATGTAGGTGTGTATCATTAGACTCCAGTGACTCGAACCCACCACAATGACATTCCAACAAACTACAAAAAACACTAGGGTCTCAAAACTTGTAGTGTAATGTTTCAACATACTCAAAGAATAAAATTAGGTACCTATAAACTATAAAAATCTCCAAGTATTAATTGAGAAACAACATGAATGGAAAAAAAATCTTACCCCAAAGCATTGGAAGAAAATCGAAACACCCCAAACTACCTCATATTCAGTGACGGTTTCCGAAACATGAACATGGGAGTCCTGATGGTCCTCCTGCACTACATTATAATGGAATAAACAAAGGAAATAGAAGACAGCCCAAACCTACAGTTCAGATGAATTTCATATCCAAAGACAGAAAAGATAAATTGGACATAATTATGTAGTAGAAAAGACCTATGGACCATACCACATTGAATCAAACAAAAAACATGAAGGGATCTGGTGAGATCAGTGATCGAAGAGGGAGGTCAAAAGGGGGTCCATGCAGAAGACTACGCTGCTCCAAGGGGGGTGTTGTGTGGAATAGGTTCACATAATAGCGGTTCAGTTGAGGGAGATTGCAAGGATGAGGTCACACCGTAGGTAGCTTTGCTAAGGGAGGATGGTCACGACCATAGAGGGTGCATTGCAGGGAAGTCACACATAGTGAGGAAGCGGGAAAGTGGGTGTCACAAGCTAGGGGTAAATGGGATCTCCTTATTTTTTTTAAAAAAAATAGAATAATAATAATAATAGTAATTAATATTATTATTAAAACAATAAACATTATAATAGTAAACTTAATATTACTAATATTATTATTCATAATAATAATATTGTCATTATTATTGCATTTAAATCATTTTATTTTTATTTTATTTTCAATAATTTTAAATTTAAATTACAATATATTAGATTTTGTAGGAAATACTCAAATATAAATAAAATAACCACGAGTGGGAAGTTCTTGGTAGAGGTTTGACAATACTCTCCACCAAAAAATCTTTCTACCCCAAGGAAGTCACCCATTCATATGAGGAATCTATCACAAGATAAAAACTGAAAGAGGCCAACAAAATCATGATCTCTATGTGACTTTTCACTTATCTAGACACACATTACCTGGTCTGAGGAAAACATAAATGAGAAGATCCATCATGAAATTATGAGGTTTCTCCCCACCACAAGAACATGACTGGAATGGACAATATTGACACTCATAGAATGGGATAACTATATAACTACCCATACAAACTAAAGAATAAACCCCAAAAAAAGACTAAAACTCCCACAGATACTAAAGCTCAAAGAAGTCACAACAATATCCATGGTGGGTCTCCAATCCATTTTAGAACTGACCAGCTTAGGCCAACCATCATAGACTGAAATGGGAACATCCAATACAAAAAATAATCCTCCGACCCTTGGGGAACCCCATAGAAATATTTCACTCCAAATAGAAAACTAAATCATGATTCATCATTTCCTCGTGACATGAGTATATCCATTATGGTCACATCATAAAACAAGAATGACCCACAAAAAGATAACCACAAAAAGATAAAACCATTCAAAGACTCAAATTTGAGGAGGCACAACCACTAGAATTACAAGAAAACGAGATCACCATGCCTTCTTACAACCAATAATGAACCTTCATAATAAATATCACAACAACATAGGAACATAAACCAACCCCATTCTAGCACTGGAGAAAAATTTCAGACCAAGGTTCTACACACCCAATGATTCTTAAATGTGTGAAAATATTCACCCTAAGAACTGTGGATGGAGCTCTAATGTCTTGAACCATTTTCGGACCTGGAGTTTGGAGTTGATATTTATCCAATGGAACTTCCTCATTTTGTGTTGAATCTCACTGAGCCCCATCAAATGACCCCAATAATTGTGTTGAAAAAAAACAACTTTTCACCTACGAAAGAATCATTTTTATGATTCTATTAGAGAGTGAAGGAGGGAGACAAACCCAGACAACTCGGGTGTGGTCCAATGTTAGGAAGGACACCGAATCCACCACTTAATTTAGTGTATGGGTATAGTTTTCAGTGAAAATATTTGGAGAAACTCTCATTTAGAATTTACAAAAAAAAATATCACATTAGTCTTGACATGTTCAAACCAAAAAATGTTGACCAAAACTAATTCCTATTATTTATATTCACCAAATCATGGAGAAAGACATCAAAGAGTCCAGATGTTAACTCCTCACTAGGAATTTTATAGGGAATTCTTAAAAACAAGAGGCATAAAAAAATATCAAAACTCATCAAAAACAAAAAATACCACACATAAATCAAAAACCAAAATTCAAATAGAAATCACCAATATAACACTGTTTTTAGCATGTAACAATGAAAAGCCTTTGATAATGGATAATAAAGATGAAATGAAAACATTTAACGAGCTCTCTATTTTTAAAAACATTTATATTACCCTTTTTGAAAAAAAATCACCAAACAAAACAACTTAAATATCTACCAGTTGTATTCCCTGAAGTCTCACATATATATAAATATACCCTTGTGTTATCTCATGAACCCATCCAAAAATAATACCAACTATCCATGTTCCACATGCATACATTCATATATGTGATCATTCATAGAATTTCCAAGGTTCAATCTAAAACATTTCTCATTTCCAAAAAAAATCAATTTATTTGAACACCAAATTACCAAGAAACATTCATCTCACCTTCCAAAAAAGTATTTATAAACCCCAAGTGATTTCCAAACACCTTCAACATTTTTCCTATGAAACCAAATTCAATTTAAAGAAAAACTTTCCATTTAAAACCCCATTTATCAACTCAATGAACTATATTCCATTTTGAAAATACCTTCCTATAAAAGGCATTTTAATTTTGGAAATCTGCTCACACCAACCAAAACGATGGCCGTATTTAACTCACATCAAAATTTCCGAAAATAAGGAACTAGTGGCTATGCCAACACAACAACAAGGCATAGTTTACCATGATCCAAGAGGGAATCAACCACTAGAAGTGTCTTGGACTGTGAACATGGGCTATACATGGGCCTATAATCCATGAACTATCATCACGTAAGACTGACTCACTTCCTTTGACATTTGTTATCTACACATTCCAAGCAAAAGAAAAATTCAAATCCTAGACAACGCCTTGAAAATCGAGGATCAAGAGTGGAAAGGGTTCATGAATTCCTTCTCGCACCTACCTCTTGAGTCTAGATAAGAATAATATTAATGATATATGGAAACACAAATAATAAGGGCCTCATATGATGCCATTTTTTTACAAACCAACCAGGGTCAACCCCGAACTGGTTAAACGAGTCTACCTGTGAAATGGCCTGGAGGGAATTCCGGATCCCCACGGGCTGACAACTGGCGTGGGACATGAAAATAATATAGGTTGGAATGATTTGGCCCATAAAAAAGTTAAAAAAATAAATAAAACTGAACAAGATAAATAAATTGAAGAAAAAAATTGAACAACCTAGAAACAATAAAGGTAATAAAATATGAAACGAGACATACATCTAGTGGCCTTATCTCTCACCATATAACATAAACTACAGTCACTATAAAAGAGATCCTAAATTAGAGGAAGCATAAACTACAAAAATAAAGTATGTGTGAGAACCGATATGCTTAGAGGGAATGAAAAAGAATAGACATGCCTTATTCCCTTGCCTTGAGAAGAAATCCAATAATTCTAGTTTGGAAATAAGATGTAATAAATTAATTTTTTTCATTCTTTTTAAAAGAAAATCACAATTTTAAATTATTAAGGAAGGTATTTCTATTACAATACATTTTGAATATAGGGCCCAATCATTCCTTAATATTTAAAAATTAATGGAAACCTATTTAGATTAAAATATGGTTTTCATAATGATACATCAAGTATGAAACAACTAAAATGAAAATAACATCACAAGAAACATGGGAAATCCCTATGAAGTTAGAGTTAGTTAGAGACCTGGGATCATCATACCACAGAGAAACATGGTATATCAATAAGAACCATCAGAATTATCATGCACGAGCAACATGGATAAGACACCACAATGGCCTAGTGGTCTCTAATCATAAAAAATGTTCAGTTAGTGTTGTATCGTTAATCATGCTAGAATGAAACAGGATGAAAAAAAGATGAATCATCTAGTGTACTAGTCCTAGTGTTCCCACCTTGGTACATATGGGATACTCATATGCTCTATTTTAAATGGTGGTGAGGTTTTATGAAGAAAACATAAATGAACATAACACTTCTTTATCCAAAACACATTCAACCTGTCACCACCTATCTCTCTCTTTATGTGTATTCCACCTTTTTCATGTCACAAAATGATGAAAAATCCATTACAATAGGAACATTTAAAAAATCACCTGGTAAAACATGCATCACATGTCTCAAATTATGGAGAATACCGCAATATGGTTTTTCCATTTGTCCAACAATATTCAATGCCCAAAACAGGCTCTATTAATTTTAAATGACCACTATCGATTAGAAAACAATGTATCCAACAATCTAAGTGAAAAATTATACTTAAAAATTATATTTCACAACCACGGAATTGAAAATTTTAAATAAATCTCAAAAGCATTTTTAAAAAAATAAAAACATTTATAAAATAATATTTTCAATTAAACTCACATTCATAAAAATACATGTTTTTTCCAAACTAACCAAAACATAAAACATTCCATTTTTAAAATCACACACTAACACATATTCATTCATCCCCTCTTGAAAAAATATTATACATGCCAAACACCCTTGGGAATACATCACACTTTGAAAACCATTTAGGAATCCATTTATAATAATTTATTATTTGAAACCACTTGAAAAATAGAAATGAATTCCATTTTCAAAACAGGTTTGAGGGAATATAACCACAAGAGAAAAAAACACATTAAAAACATTAGAAATTATGAAAAATGAAATGATAGATATTTTTTTGAAAACACCTTTAAGAATTCAATGTGTTAATATTGGAATCATATCTTAAAAAAACAAATCATTTCAAAACATAAAAGTAAATCCTGAAATATAACAGAAAGTAAAACACTAAGAATCACAAAATATTTTCATAGAATATATATACTATTTAATTTTTAAAACATATTTTAAGACACTAATTAAATTATGGAAGTCAAAATAAAGGAATTGGCATAGGGGACCTACCTCAGGGTGGAACAAAACTGAACATTTAGTCCCTGGAACATTCTATCTAAAATTCGTTGCTCCCCCACTAAGAATATACACCTTCACATACATGTAAGGACATCTATCCCCTATGAAAACATCCTCCTTAACATGAAATGTTCAAGGGGATAATTGCATATATTCTCATATGCATATACTACTCACCACTCACGTATGCATTCATTTATATATATATATGTATACATGGGCACACCTAGCCCCATACATGTATATTCACTACCATGGATAATTATACATGTAACAAGAGAATCCACAGACACACACACACAGATATATATATATATACTTACCTCTTCATAGGTAGGAGAGTTTCCTTGGATTATGGTGACTCAAACCCGCCTCAAGGACAATCTAACAAAATAAACACAACACTGGGGTATCACAAAATATATTGGAAAGGGTCAATTATCTCAATGAATAATAATAGGAACCCATAAACAATAAAATCCCCATATTGTAATTGGGAGTCAACAAGAATGAAATAAAACTATTACCCCAAAGCATTGGCGGCGAATAGAAACACCCTGAACCGCATTGCCTTCGGTGGCAGTTGCCAGAACACACACAAGGGAGTCCCGATGGACCATTATCCCCACCTTATAATAGAAGAAAAAGATGAAATCAGAGTTATTACAAACCTTGGGTTTGAAAAAATTTCACATACACTGACGGAATGGATAAATTGGCCAACTCGAAGGTGGAGATGGTACATGGGGACCATAAATTAATGAATCAAATTAAAAACATGAAGGGACCCTATGACATGGGTAATTGAAGAGGGGGTTGAGAGGGGGAAGGTTTTATAGACTACGCAACTCTAAGGGTGTTTGTCTCCTGGAGGGCGGTCGCTTCTTAGGGGCTAGCTAAGGGAGACTGTGAGGAGAGAGGATCATGCCATAAGAAGATCTAATGAGGGAGGAAGGGTGCGGCCAGGCCGGGTGTGGTGCAGGGAGGTCTTGCACAATAATGAAGGCAGAATGGGGGTGTCAAAGATTAGAGGGTGAGTGGGATCCCATTATGATTTTTTAATACCCAAATAATAAAAATAATTAACCAATAGTTTTCAAAACTGTTGGTATAAGTATTATGAAAAATTTATACCAATGGTTCCATAAAACCATTGAAATATGTATTTCAAAATAGAAGTATTCTGTTGGTTTTGATCTCAGTACCTCCGGTTTACGATTAAACGACCTAACCACTAACATAACATGACTTTTGTGAACATAATTTTATAAATATATATGTATGTATTATCATAAATATTTTAAATATTTATTTATTTTTATGTTCTATGTAAGAAGATTCCATAAAAAATACATGTAACTATACCAACGATTCTCAAAACCATTGTTCTAGGTCTAAACCAACGTTTTTAGAACCATTGTATAGATTATTCGATTTTGGGACCATTACCAATGGTTTTGGACAAATAGTTGGTATATGGGGGACCTATACAAATGGTTTGGGGGAAACCATTGTTATATGGCTTCCATTATAGACATATACCAACAGTTTGGCCAAAATAGTTGGTATAGGTGCATATAAGTGACCTATATCAACAGTTTCTCCAAACCTTGGGTATAGGTCCCCCTTATAACAACGGTCTGTCCAAAAACGTTGGTATATGTCCAAATTAGTGGCCTATACCAACCGTTTTGGCCAAACCATTGGTATATGTCCATATAAGTGAACTATCCCAAGGGTTTTACCAAGAACATTGGTATAGATCTTATTTCTTGTAGTGATACTATTGTTCAATGATACAAATATATGAATATAGGGAACTATAGAAATGATATTCCAAGGTATTAAGGGAGTTATCATTAGAAAATAAAAAGAAATAATGTTCATGTTTATGTGATCAAAACATTTGAGGATGATATTCCCAATGTTGAAGTGGAAGATAATTTCATTATAAACTCAAATTTTTCAAATTAATTATTTGATTCTTTTCTTATTCAATCTTTTATATTTTCCATATTTATCAATAAATTTAGGTATTTCTTTATCACATTAATATGGTAGTTATCAGTCAAGGATCCAATTGTAATTTCATTTCCACAATGATGTGTCAGTATGTTCCCAATATGAAACATAAAATTTCATCATTTTATAAATTTTTTTATATAACTACTATTGATTTTGATATAATCATTTATAAGGTATTTATTTCAGAATATGATACTAAAATTTAATTCAAAGGGAATGAAATTATGATTCGGGATGAGGATATATAAATAATTATCATTAAAGTTGATACTTCACAATCTGAGTCATTTCTATGTCCACCCCTAGTAGCTCTTATGTATGATATTCATAGGGAATAAGAGAATACACAATCTATATATGGAAATGGTAATATTCAAATTGATGATAAATGTAATGAATAACAATACAATAATATATTACTTGGGGAATTTCCGAAACATCTTCCATAGTTTCATGTTGATTTTTCTATTGTTTTAATTCTTAATTAATGATTTATATAAAAGAATACCTAAAAAAGGAAACTAAAGAATTTGGGGAGTTAGTGGAAAACTATGGGAGTTGTGCGGTAATTTATTTACAGGTCCAAAGGCATTGCCCTAGGGATCTCGTGTTATTTTTTATGATAAGGAATATATACCAATCTGGACAAGAATTTATTATAGGAATTTCAATTCTATTATTATAAAGAACAGGTATAATATATACCACATTGATGAATTATTAGATCAACTTCACGTAGATCTAAAATTTTAAAATAGGGACCATTCTTCAAGGAATAAAATGTTCTAAGTAAATAAGGTTATTATGAAGATATAATTTTATATGACATATGAGAATTATGATATTATAGATATTTTATTTGGATTCAATAATTAACCATATATTTGTTTGGATCTAAAAAATAGAGTATGCAATAAATATTTTGATAATTTTATTATGCAATTTACTAAAGTTATCTTGGGGTAATCAAAGTGTTTTGAGGACCATAATATACACTTGCAGTTCCTTCTATAGATACTTAACAAAGAATAGTAAAATAGAAAATTAAGCATGTTAATTCAAGAATTACAATGTTTATTTTCATAATGGAATTATATCCAAGGATCTAATCTCAATTGATCACTTGAAGAAAAAGATACTAAATGAATATCCTACACAAAAAATTATAATTGACATATGTAGTTTTATTGTACTGGTAGGTTAATGTTGGTGATCGGTTCCCAAACGTTTATAATTGGCTAAATAGATCAAGTTTATATATACAAAAGAATGTGAATAAGGCTTAAATTAACTAATGTTGATATTGTATAATGACTTGATATTTAATATACCATCAAAAAGTGATTACTTTTTATATATAGTGACACATCAATGAATGGATTTATAGGTGTCCTTTTACATAATGATAATGTCATTAATTATGAGTCAATTTAATAAAATAATCATGAACAAAACAATCCAACACATTATATTGTTTTAGTAGCCATAATATTCTATTTGATGATATGGATAATTTATCTCTGAATAGGATGATGTGACAAATATACATAACCAAAAAGTTTGAAATACATCATTTTAAATATATTAATTGACATGAGGTAATGTTAAGTGCTTGAGCTACACACAGATTTTGATGGCTGAATATACTACCAAACTTGAAAGGAAAATAAAGGAGTGGATGCATTGAGACAGAATTAAAGTAAAGACCTAATCAAAATTTGAATTGAATGAGATCCTATGTTTATGGATTTGGTAATGATAGATCTAGGAAATATTAAATAATGGGAAACACCACTCTATTTTCAAATTATTTCCAAACCAACTTTTTTAATTGAAAGAAGTTATTATCTTGGTTATGAAAATTTCCAAATGAAAATTGAAGCTGCAAATGATGGTAATTTTGATGAAATTTTATATTGGTATGGTGTTATTAAATTTTGTTAGAGTTTCTTTTTATATCTATTCCAATGATTAAAATGTAATTATTTGATGATGATCATAGATTTAATTTCTCAATACAATATGGTAGTTTTAAAATGTGTATGGATTTGATGAATCACTTTTGGTAGGATGAGAGGAAGGGAGAAATTTTAAATTATATAGCAATATACTTAGTTTATTAATAATTGAAGGTTGAGAGATAGAATGATAGATAAGTTAGGAAACATATTCCTATTCCTACTTGTAAAAAGGATGAAATTACAATTATCATTGTCATTATATTACCATATACTAATATAACGAATGATTAAAAATAGTCTAGTGTTTATTTCCTTAACAAATATACAAATTTACTCACTTTAAAAGAGTATTAACCTCTATTGAACCTAAAAAATTCTATATTAATGATGTTTTATGACTTCAAGGTGAAAATATTCCAATTATTTATAATCATGAAAATGATTAAAATTAAAATTTAGAAAGAGTATTCAAATGGATATTGATAACATGATTCATTCGAGCACCACCTACCATAATCAATATGATGGGTAAAAATGGAATATTTAATCATTATATGAAATATTGCGGTCTTTATCACTTGACATTCAATGTATTTGGGATCATTATTTACCTTTGGTAGAGTTTAGCTATAATAATAAAATCTATTTGGGAATTTAAATGGCCCTATATGAAGTATTATGTCGAATTAGATTCAATAATCTAATTTATTGGGATATAGCTTGTTAAGTAAACTTGTAGGCATATATCTTATTAAAGAGAAGACAAAAAAATTAAAGACATGTCAATATTAAATTATATCATCTCAAACAATAAATAATCATTATGTAGATAACTATAGTAATGATTTTTAATTTCATGAGAGAGATAATGTGTTTGTTAAAATTATTTTATGGAAGGATTTTATAAGGTTCTGTAATAAGGGAATACTCATCCCCATGTACATAAAACATATTAAAATTATATAATTAATTGGTTTTATGACATACATATTTTTAATTCCACAAATATTCTCTAAAGTATATAGTGTGTTCTATATCATATCATATCATTAAATAAGTATATTTGAAACCTAATTCATGTTATATCCTATAATTAAATATAACAAGAACCTGATCTATGTCTCTATAAGAGACTATACATATTATTTATATATGAGAGAAAGTGTTATGGAATCGGGAAGCTTAACTAGAAAAAACACATTTGAAAATTCATCAAATGGAGGATGCAATGGGGGAGGACAATGATGTTATAATGGAAAACCATTGTCTTTTTCTAGAGATTAATATTCATGAAAATTTAAATGATGAATGATTTATTTGAGTTAATATTATAAAATCATAGGTAATGTTAGAATACAATATTTTCACGTATTATTAATTTTATATTACAGATTTATATTTTTCATAAGAATATTATTTAATTTTCAGTCAATGGGAAAAAAATATTATTTATAAATAAATTGTATTCTCATGCATTATATATATTTTTTTAAAATAATGATTTACAAATTATATAATGTTAATTTAAATTAAATTGACATCATTTTAGAATTCATCATTTCCAAATTCTCATAGGTTGAATGACAGAGCTAATGATTTCCCCCTTTTTATATGTTTTTAAATTATTTAAAACTTCCAAATTTTTCAATTAGAGATTATTTGTATAAATTTTGTATTTATTGTGTGTTTTGGTCTAAAATATGAAAAATTATTAATTCCGAAATTTTAACAAAATTTAATCAATAGGGTATTTTTTCATAACTATTATAATATTATACCAATTTGAATAATTATTATTTTTAGGATTCTTTGATTTATGAGCGTAAAATTTTTCTCCTGGACCATGATTAGAATCGAAGATCTTAAGGCCTAAAAAGTCATTCATTTTGATATATTTTTTTTTAGGTGGACATGGTGTACCCCACCTAGGAAAATGAGGCATAAATCAAGCTAAAAAGTTTGATTGAGGTTATTCTAGTTGGAGTTGAAATATTACTCAAATACGATTATCTCCATAAAATATGGATATGTTTTCCTCTCATTAAGTGGTTTATTAAATGATCAAATTTGATGAAATATTCTAGAATCATTTGGGTAGAATAGAAACTCAATTGAAATTGTCCATAACTTCTTCTACACAAGTATTACGAAGATTAAATGAAGTGGGAAATACAAAACAATTATTGTAACAAAATTATGTAATACCATGTTTTTTGATTCATCTAGAACAATGGGGTCCTATGTACAATATTTTTAAATAATGATTCTATAATTGAAATTTCAACTGGTGTTGACCATTATGTCCTGAAACAATTTAAACTGTCTATTTGACACCTCAGGGCCTCTTCCTATCATATAAAATATTTTATGGGGTGGAATGAAAATTATATCTATCATAGAGGGAATCTCAAGTGGAATCAATGTTTTAAGATTTTTTTTCTTTTCTTTTTATTTTAGTTTTCTTTTCCCTTGTAACGCATTCTTCACATTTTTTATTAAATTGATTCCCTTTTTTCTTACATTTATTTTATCTCTTCCATTTATAATATCATTATCACTCACTTCCATCATTATATTGTGATAACTTTTCACATTTCAATCTATAGTGACTAACCTAAGTCTTGGACATTGGAGAGGTTTCCTGAGGTTCTTTGTTATTTCTTTTTAATTCAAATTGTTTTTAATCAATTTGTGGTTTATGTGAGAGTATTGCATGGGTGTTGTAGTCGTCCACCACAACACACTTTAGAATTACATTAATTTTATTTTATTTGATATTTTCCCTCCCTTATCTTAGGAAAAACCTTCACATGCAAGATTTGGTGTTTCTTGAGGGGACAAAATTACATATCGTGGAATCTAGTCTTTTTTGAATTTCATTATCAGTTGAGGTGTTATCCAATTTGACTATTACAGGACATGTGGATTAGTGCGTTGAAGTAATTCTAAAATCACACACAAAATAATTCAATATAAATTAATTCATTAGTTATGTTTTATTAAAATAATTATCAAATTGAATTGAACAAACAAATAAATAAAAAATGAACCCATGTTATCAAACCATGCCCCAAGTAATTTCATCCTAAATTTCATTCTATCGGCAAATGTATTTTGATTCCAATTCTACATTTAAATAATTTATTTTTACATATTCCAAAAAATCTAAAACCATAAATTTTAATAAATAATAAAAACAAATAAATACAATTAGATTAGTTGAATCAATAATTATTGTTTGAACCAAATATGACAGTCCTCATGTGGGATGACTCTGGTAAGCAACTTTTCTGCTTTGGGAAAAAAATTATTTTTTCTTTATCTATGGAAGTCGTGTATCGATGAATTTTCCATCGTTTTTTAGAATGTATGATTTCTCAATGAATAGTGAAAATATTGATATTTATAAATACTTCTATTTAATATCAAGAATTTTCAAAGATCAATTACATTCAAAAAAAGTTTAAAAGAAAAATTAGATCTATTATATTATTTATAATACAATTATTATATTTATGATTAATTTATTATTGAATCTCTAAAAAATATATATGAAAACTAAAAAATATTTTTTCCTTGGAAAACTATTATTTGTCATGTTTTTTTGGGTTAATATTAAATTAAATTCTTGCAGTTATAAGATAATAATTTTATAAAATGAGGTTTATATTTTGAAAAAAATATAATTAATATTATATTATTTGAAAAAAAATTATTTTTTCTTTATCTATGGAAGTCGTGTATCGATGAATTTTCCATCGTTTTTTAGAATGTATGATTTCTCAATGAATAGTGAAAATACTGATATTTATAAATACTTCTATTTAATATCAAGAATTTTCAAAGATCAATTACATTCAAAAATAGTTTAAAAGAAAAATTAGATCTATTATATTATTTATAATACAATTATTATATTTATGATTAATTTATTATTGAATCTCTAAAAAATATATATGAAAACTAAAAAATATTTTTTACTTGGAAAACTATTATTTGTCATGTTTTTTTGGGTTAATATTAAATTAAATTCTTGCAGTTATAAGATAATAATTTTATAAAATGGGGTTTATATTTGAAAAAAATATAATTAATATTATATTATTTGAAAAAAAATTAAAAACGAATCATAAAAATAATAAAAATATGTAACCACATTTACTATTAATTCAATTACCAGGGGTTAAACTAAAGAGATAACTATTTATAATATCTAAAAAAATAATAATATCTTTTAGATATTATATTTTAACACTATATAATCTATGATTTATAAATGATCTATTTTTGGAAGAAAATTTCTTGAGTAATTAATAAGTATATTTTCTGATTCTAAATATTCAAAGTATGGCCTCTCCCCCATGAATAAAATGACACCAAATATCCCCTCATCATCAAAGTTCATTAAAATTTTTTATTAGGAAATAACTATCCAAATCCATTTCTTACATTCTTATAATCAATATAGAGTCTATGTTTTCTCCCCAAACCATATTAAGAAGGATTTAGGTATAAATTAATTTGGTTTTCAGAAGAAGAGATATATTTCAAAACCTTGATTTTTTATTTTATTTCTTATTCTACCTCATCAGCATATTTATTCACAAGTCTGAAATCATAACACCAACATCATAACCGTACATAGATAATTTTATATAAAATTATTTTTGTATATCTATCTCCTATTTTATAAAATAAAAAATGAAAGTATCACTCATGTCTATGTATGACATACTGTCTCCACGCCTCGATAAAATTCATTTTTCATCAAAAAAACATATAGATTCGTATTAGAATGGGTTTACGGTTTATATTTGAAATTTATGATATAATTATTATTCAGTAATTATAATATCATATCTACATTATTACCATCCAATCCATTGTAAAATGATAATGTTGTTTGTGTGTACATGTGGACTATAACATCCCCGATTTTTTTTTTTTCATTTCGACCATAGATGAATATGAAAAAAGAAATATTTACTTAATATATATGATAAATATGAAATAATAATTATTATATAAATTTTTACTATTATTTAAATTTATTTCATTCCATTAAATAAATATGTAAAAATAGTTTTCATGCATACATATGACTACCATCTCCATGAAAATTTTAATTTATTTACCTACCACAACATTTTATAGATGACTATAAATTTATATTTATTAATTATATACTATATTTTTTCATTATTTACATTTTATATATTTTGGAAAAATTATAGAAGTATAAACACCAAAACTAATGAACCAAAACATACGTGAAAATGAAACTGTTGACAATCGGAATGAATTTAATAAATAGTTATTACGAAATGGATACTATATGTCATATTTGTTAATATATTACTTAGAAATTATTTATATGGTTCTATTTTATATTATAATAAATTGAAATTTACCATATAGTGTCTTTAAAGAACTTATAATGCAAGAAAGACCTATGGTCAGAGTTTATTTCAAAATATCATCATTTTTAAGACTATTTATGTTAAAGAGTATATATAAGTAATTATTTGATATTTATATATTAAGACCAATATATTTTCTTATCCACTAGTTATTTATGTATTTTTTGAATTTTATTTTTGACTTACACTATTTAATTACTCGTGTCACTAAAACCATGATATTAAGGAATGTTGAATTTATTTTTCTACTCAACCAAGAATTGTTTTCTTCCGTCTCATTATTTTCAACAAATTTGTTTAAAATATATTTCTAAAATTATAAAATGAGTTATTAAATTGTTTATTACACAATTTTAATTTTATATAATTGTTTAAAAAGTAATATTCTTATCATTTTTGGAAAGAGGTACTTTTTCACGTTTCATATATAAGGGTGAAATGAGTGTTTTTAACCTATACAGGATGAAAAAAAGATTTTAACCTCATGAAAACATAGTATTTTTGAAGAATAATTTAGATGATTACATGGATAAATTAAAAGAATTTCTTTTCCTTATTATTTATAAAATTTACAGATTTAGAACAAGTTATTTCAATAGGAAATGAATATTTTTCTAAAGAAATATTCAACTGAACATTTTAAAGAATGTTGTTTTTTATCATCATGCTTTTGTGAATATTATGATTTAATATGGATGAAATATTTTTATAAAATTATTTATATTACACTTGATGGTGTATTACTATGTTTATTGGTTGGGGAAATTACTCTCATTTGACTTATTAGTTTTTCAAAATGAATACATACATTGTTTCTGGTTAACCTATTATAGATGATGAATTCATTGGTCTTCGTAAGTGGTGTCCAGGTCCTAGTACAGCCCCTTAATTCATTCATTGTTCTGAGGAGGTAGAATAGTTTTTCTATACAACATAAACCATACAATTTTATCTATTTTTTCTTGGAATGAGTCCTTAACAGTAATATTATGATGTCTAATATTATGTATTTCACTATTGTGAAACTAGATATTATTATCCATATTATTATTTACGTTGTAATGTTGTTATTGTATTTAGACCTATATTTTGGGTATTATTTATACGGAATAATGGATTATTATTTTTCTCAACTATATTATTCATGTTTTATTTACTTCTTGACAGCTTGTTTTTTATCTTTTCCCTTACCAAGATTCTGAGTCCACAATTAATTATGATTTCCTTCCCTGGTATATGAAGAAATAATTTTAAATGAAATCATATAATTACATGACCAGATAATAATTTTCTACCAATATTATTAGAAAATTTAGTCATTTGGGGACAAATCCATTATACCTTTTCAAATTTAGGAAAATAACTAATGTTCATGGTTTACTGGATTCGGACTGTTACATTAGTTATGTAATTTTATATTTATCTAGGAATATATATTATTATTATATCAAATTTTCTAGATGGCATATGATTACGATGACATTATGATTAATAAATTAACCTAGTTTCTTTCCAATTGGTTAATTATGTTATGAGGATATAATGAGTGATCTTAAAATACCTTCAACTTTTGGACTCTTGTTTAATTTTAATTATATAATGGTTATATTTTTAAAAGAAATATTTTTTTTCCATGTGTTATGCTATGATGATATGATGAACGATTTTTATCTTGTGGAACACATTTTATGGTTTTCATTATGAAATGTTTGGACCCAGTATTTTATAGCTATTCAATACATTGTGAAAATAAATAATCTTCATTATATAATAAATAATGTAATAGATAATGAACCTAGTTTTTTAAGAGACTTTATCAACTATGATTTTCTAGGGAGTGCACCTTGACTATGGAAATGATGGAATGATGAGTGATGTTAATCAACAATGGTATTATTAGAAGTGATCCTTAACTAAGGAAATGATATGACATTCTAATATATATGTGAAAAATATATGTTCGATTCTTATGATATGTTCAAGTATATTAGTATTTATTATTGATGATTCCACAATCTTATGTAATATGTATTTTGATTGAGAAAATGTATCACCCATATGTTTTTATGAAATATTTTCTTTAAATAATTTTAGTTCTTCAGTATCATGAAATTCACGCATTTGTGTGTTTAAGAAATACATGATATTTCCTTATTATAATATTAATATTACAGCCCAGACTCTAGGTTATAGAAAATAAGTATAACTAACTTATGAAAATGCATTGTCAATTCATTAGAAAACAATTATTTATGAAAAAATATAAATCAATTAGATATTTTTATTTTAGAGGGAATTACTATTGGTAATGAAATGAATGTGATATATATGTTATATAATTAATATTTTTTTATATTAATCAATTTGATATTTTAGTCAATGGGTATGAGTATGCTTTATTTGATGATTATGAGCATAATTTTTTAAAGGGTTATTCTACACAGTTGAAAGGGGAAACCCTTATAAAATACTATTTTGACACATTAATAAGTTTTATAGGACAACATAAACATTTTCTTTTTAATATAGATATAAAATTTTAATTTTGATGAATTTCTGATATTTTTATGTTAACCTTAATGATTTCATGAATAGTAAAAATACCCTAAATATTATGAAAACTACTTTTTTCATCGAAATAATTTATTTGGTTAAATTATAATATTGAATTGTTTTAAATTATAAATAAAATATATTTTCATCACTGAATATAATTTATGTCATTATCTTTTATTTTACATTGAATTCATATATAAAAAAATTTCAATCTTGTGTAATGTTTTTTTAAAACACATTCTCTTTTTTTGAAAACGAGATTCCGTTTTAATTTATTATTATAAATTCTGTTTTTTTAAACGGACTACATATTTATATTCATTATTTATAAGTTATGGAAATATATTTATTTTATTTTTGGTCATTCTTAATAGTAACTTCTGTAATTTTTTTAATAAGATAAATGGGTAAAATAATTAATCAAGGTTTATAATGCCACTGTAAAATCACTATACCACTTCTCTTAATATAATTCGATGAGTTTATTTCATCCTAAAACAACACTTTGTCGAAATATTATCTATTTTAATCTAGTTGGATGAGATTTGGACATTTAATTTATTGTATTTAATGAAAATTTAAATTTATATCACTCAAATTGAAAACAACTAAACCATTTCAATAAAAGGTAATACTAAATATAATTTATATTATAAAAAATCATTTGAATGATAATATGTTTTAATTTATCATGTTAATTTATTTATAATTTCTAGGTAATAAATAATTACCTCAATAGCTTATACATTAATGATGTTGAAATTATTTAGTTGATAAAAAATCAATATTATAGTTTTTATTAACATAATTATGCCCATTAAAAGATCCAATCATTTGACCAAATATTATTGGTTGATTATAAATCATCCATAATCATCCAAATGTCTAGTCATTTAACATTTGGATCCTTATATAAGGGATTATGAGACTTATATTTTTTAAAGTGATGTTAATGTTTTCACCATCGTAATTTAATAAGTATAACATTTTAAATAATTTATTTTCCAAGAGATAAATTAGACTAAAATAATTCTTATGAAATATAGTAGATTTATATTTATCATAGTATAATTTTTATTCAATAAATAATAATATTAAATAATTACACAATAATATTGTAATAATTTTTTTATTAAGAGAAATATTAAATATATGTTATTAAAAATATTAAAGTAAATTTTATTTGGGATAATTGACATGTATAATGAATTTTAGAAATTAATTTTACATCCTATTAATATAATAATTTTTTTAGAATTTATCTTATTATATTATTATTATTAAAAATCAATGAATTGAATCGTGTCAACATTGATACTATCAATTATTTATCAAAATAATTATTCACTAAATTATTTAAAAATAATTAATTTTTTTTAAAAAAAAATATATATTAAATAAAATATAGTATAAATATATATAATTTATTTATTTATGGTCTATTTTACATCATTTATGTAAATAATGCACACCTTTTAATATTGAATTATTTGTTACCCAATATAAAAATTAAATAGAATAACTAAGTGTTAATTAAAAGATAATGACAGTATTGACAGAAATATATATCCAAAATTTATTGGTTGACTAAATTATAACGCTATATCATCTAATCTTTGAAATTGGGACATTTTTCTAGTTTTTCGTTTGGGTTTGATTTTATTATAAATTATTATTTTTGGAGTTTCCAAAAGTGTCCATCACCTCAATTATTAAAGGGAACTTCCTCCCTCACCTATTCAGTTCACATTGAAACTTAAATATCGTCCATAAAATTCATTCTTCTCCTTATCAACATCCTTATTTATATTCTATTTGTTCTGGTCATCTTCAAAAACCATCTTTAGTGCTCTGTGAAGAGATTTAGAGGAAGCACGTCGATGAAGAGGAAATATCTTCTACTAAATAATTCAAACATATTTATTCTTCTATTTCCTCTTCAATATATGTTTTATTATAAAGTAATAATATATTTATCATTAATATAATTATATTTTATTATAACAATAAAACAACTATATTCCTTCTTCTATAAATAATTCAAAAAACCAAAATCACCATGTGTCGCACGTACGACTTATCATCTCCATACCGTAGTGTAATCTGTTTTTCACAACCTTATTACTTATATGGGTATAATTATTGAAATAATAAATATATATTATTATTATAACATGATACTAACTCCGAAATATTATACATCATTCACTTCAATACCATTCAACATTTATGTGAATGATAAAATCACTCATGCGTACGTATGACCTACCATCTCCACGATACAATGCAATTAATTTTACCTGATATTCATTAAACCATGATTATATACATGAATGGAATGAATTAATATTACATATATTCTAATAATATTATTCTATAAATTATATAACCATATTCTAAGAAGTGGAACATGATCTTATTTGAAAAAACCTGCAAAAGAACATAAAGTAGTTAATATCCAAATAACGAGAGGAAATAAAATTTTACAAAAAAAAGGATTATAATATGATCATATATGACATCATAAAAATGACTATGATTCTGGAATAAGCCTATAACATTATTTAAATCATTATAAAAGATGATTGGATACATAAGAGGGATATTGGACCTAAGGTAAGGAAAAACATTTCAATCTCTTTATTATTTGAGATTTTTTATACATAAGTATTTAATGGGTTATATTTAATAGCCACGTCCATAATTACAAATTATATAATATTATTTCTATTATTATAAAATTATTTAAATTCAAATTTTCTCGTGGGTGAATTTTTATTAAATGGTGTGAATTGAATCTTTTCTCGTTATTCGATACAAAGTACTTTTTGACTTTTCTTGAAAATGTACAAGGAGAATGTTTTCTTAAATTATATAGAATGATTAGATTTTTACATCATCATAATGCCTTATTTCCATTATGAATAATTTAAACACATTCATATTTAATTTAAAATAAATACTTTTCTTTGAAAATTACCAGGTACTTTGAGAAAAAAAAATATTTTTGAAGAAGAATGGATATTTTCCTCAAGAATGAATTTCAGGTGTTTTAATCAAAATTATCTTCCATATATGATAATTCTCTTTAACTAGTGTTATGTTTCTATCCCTATTATTACTATGATTTCATTGTGTTATTCATGGAATTATATTTATATGGATTATGTTATGATGGAATGATATTTACTAAACCCATTTTATTTATTGTGATATGCTATGATGATTGATTTATGTTTTTGTGCAATACGTAAGACTAATTACATTATGAGATGGGTGGTATATAAAATACCCTCTAATTCATTTGGTAATATTTTATATCTCATGATATAGAAATTATAGGGATGGAATGTAAATGTTGTTCAGAAATATAGGTTTGGAACGTTATGTAAAACTGTTTCAGTAATGGATATTGCTCACTATGATGGTCTTGGAAATGAGAATAGATTAATACAAAATAATTTTCCTTGATAATGTTTATGCCAAAAAACATCATGTACTATTTTATGATGTTTAAATTATTTCCATTAATCTTATGAACATTTATCTTATGACTTAAGGTCATGATATTTCATATGCAGGTTAATACATACAAATGTTATATTCTAATGTCATGCGATTATGATATTATTGATATTTTCCTTTTTACCCTTAGTGATCATTTGATATCACAGTTTGATATGTTTCTTTTACCAAGGTCATAATGAATGGTAATATGTATGATTTTTGAAAAAATATTCTAGATATGAAGATATATGCAGCAGACAACATAGATGCTTTATGAACTAATTGTTTATGTTTCCAAATTTCGAAAGACACAACAACGAAATGGTCTTTTCAGGATTTTAATATATATTGTAAATAATGTACATAAATTTTGATTTAATATCAATGTATGTAAATTATGGGTCATTATAGTTGGTATTAGAGTAAAGGTGTTGTTGAAAATTGGAAACTAGAATGTGAAATCCTTAGTAAGAACCCTAAGGATATGTCTATGTATAGGTTATAGTTCGTGTGTGTTTGAAATGACCACGAATAACCTAGGATAAAACCTAAAGTGTCCTAAATTTAAATTTAATTCTTTATTATGTGGGTTTTCCCATTATGATTAATGTTTCTCACGCTATGCTACTTGGTTTTAGTGAATGGATGGAACACAAAGGAACCATGTTAATTCTTAATATGATGGGAAATGCAATTATTTTCCTCCTAGAAAACAAAATTTTATGGGAGGTCTAATAAAAAATCTTGTATCTATTCTCACACAACTCTCTCAAGCTATGAAACATGAAAGGAATTCAAATGAGGAATGCAGGGATCACCATTCTAATGAGTCCTTCACGAGGAAACTTTCACTTTCTATGAACATCTCTTTTGATCTATTAATGGATGAATAGTGGATCAATACCACTAAATAGATATTTTCAGTTCTATGATGTTTTGAACATGATAAAATAATATTATTAGTCTATCATTTGGATGGTGAAGCTGATCAATGGATTAATCTTATCAATAATAAAAGGAAAATAGATTAAATTAAGTCCATGTAATAAGATGAGTCAAAGTGTATATTGTTCATCAGGTAATTTCCTTATTTTAATCGTAAACAGATTGCGAAGGAATTCCTTGAACATAATCAAAAGGATGAGGAATCCATTGGTACCTACGAAGAAAATTTTAAAAGACTTACAAGGAATTCTTCTGGAATTTTTATCTAACCAGAGAGTAAAAATTGTTTGATTATTTATTAGCATAAAACAAAGTCTCTGGAGGGTATTATCCATAATGAGATTTAATAGTTATGAAGAAATAGTTGGATGTGCTCTCAAAATTGAGATGGACATTGGAGTAACCCATAAGTACTATGGGTTTCATAATAAGAGAACAATGGAATTGAAAGGAAAATCAAAAGACCACACTAAAAAGGCAATGTGTTTTCTCTTATGCTAAAATTGTGAAAATAAAATAGGGGAAATTGAATTAAAGGGATTAGTAAATGTTTTAAGTGTTGAAAGGAAATTCATCGGGTAGTTGAATGCAGAATTTAAAGGAAAAATATGTCTAATGATGTGAATAGATATAAGACTACATAGAATGAACCTCATACACATAAATTATACATGTGAAATGAAATGAGGTATTTGTCCAATAAATTCCCTAATCCAAGGGTTTTTCTGATGATCAATGATAGAAAAATATTTATGCCAAAGACAATGTAATTTCACATGAAATTACTATCGGTGATGTGGAGTATGTTAATGAAGTAGTGAAAGGTACACTTACCATACACACTAATGTATAAAATGTTTATTTTATTTTTGATCCACCCACTCTTTTATTTCTGACGAATTTTTTAAGGGTATCATTATATTACCTCAATAATTAGATGTTCATTTAGATGTGACAACTTATAATGGAACAATGGTTGCATCAAATGTTTATAATTATTCTTCGGTTGAAGTTTGTGGAAATGTGATTCCTAAAAATAATGTCATCCTTCTTATAGAGGAATTTTTTTTGATTCTTGGCATGGATTAGCTTTCTCTATATAGATCTCATATCAATATCCATGGGAGGGAAGTCACATTTCCCATACCAGATCATTCTATGATCATCTATTAAAGCATGGATGAATAAAAACTAGTCTTAGAAATATCATCTAACCTATAGGTCTTGATCCCTAAAAATGAATGTTATCTCTCTCAAATAGTTGTAGAGAAACTAAAAATTAAGAATACACACATTGTATGCGCTTTTGATGATGTGATTATAGAGGAATTTATAGGTCCTCGACCAAATCATGAAGTTGAGTTTTCAATAGAACTCATACTGGGTGCTATACTTATTTAAAATACACCTTACAGAATGGTCCCATTTGAGTTGCAAGAATTGAATAAGATAATCTAAGAGAACCATGATAAGGGATTCATATTCCCTACTTCATCACCTTATGGAGAACCTATTTTGTATGTATAGAATACATATGGATCAATGAGACTCTTCATTGATTATCAATAACCTAGCAAGATCACTATCAAGAACAAATATCATCTTCTCTGCATTGATGAATTATTCGACCCACTATGCGAAGCTCAATGATTTTCCAATATTAATCTTTATTTAGGATATCATTCATTGATAGTCAAGAAGGATTATATACCAAATATGACATTTCATACAAGGTCTGGACACTCTTAATTTGTAGTCCTGCCTTTTGGTCTTACTAATTCCCACAATATCTTTATGGATATTCTTAATAGACTATTTAGAGACATTCTTGATCTGTTTGTGGTAGTCTTTATAGATTATATTTTTGTATATTAGAATAATAAGGAATAAAATGAACACCACTATATAATAGTATGCTAGACACTAAAAAAATAGAATTATTATAAAAAATTTACCATGTGTGAATTTTTTTTTCAGAAAGTTTCATTTTTGGGTCACATAATCTCAAGAGATGGGATATATTTGGATCCATCAAAAAACTAAAGTTTTTGAATGTTGGTCGAGACCCAAAATACTAATTGAGATCTAAAGTATTCTTAGATTCACTAGATATTTTCTATTTTTTGTGACATATTTTTCTCAATTATCTAATCCACACAGCATGTTGACTCAGAAAGGAGTTATGTTCATATGGACTGAGGAATGTAAATAGAATTTCAAAGAGCTAAGAAGAAGGTTATCCAGTGCACCTGTTCTCACAATGTCCTATAGTGGAGAAAGTTTTGTGATATACAGAAATTCATCTAAGAAGGGGCTTGGATGTGTTGTTAAGAAAAATGATATGGTGATATATTATTCCTCACGACAGTTGAAAATCCATGAAAAAAATTACCCAAATCATGATTTGGAGTTTACTGTGGTAATTTTTCGCATTTAAGACATGGAGTAATTATCTAGATGGTGATATGTGTAAGAACGTGGACCTTATTTTCAGTTATGTTTTTCCTTTTTCTGCAGTTCTGGGGAAAAGAGGAGTTTCTGGAAATTTTTCAAGTACACATTGTGTACTTTATGAGTCACGCCATGTACTTTGATGCCGCATGAGGCCGTGTGCTGGCCATGTCATGGCCACACACATGATTGTGTGGGGTGATATGAAGGTCGCCTAAAGCAGAGTATGGAAACAGTAAGTGCACATCATGGAATCCAAAGGTACACTCTGTGTATTTTCTTTTTTTTCATTAAATGCACTGGGGTCGCGTATAATCACCAAAATAATCTTCTTCTAGGTTTCGTTCAGCTGAGAGCTCCCGTACGGCCGCGATCTCCCTCCAAGCCCCCAACTGATCATCCGAACTCCATTTCGACAACCGTCGATTGCATTGGGATCATCTTAGTAATCTATCTCTTATTCTTGAGCTTCGTTTCATATTTCCTCCTCTTTCTCAAGTTATTGGGGGTTGAGGGTTCTGGGCGTTTTCTTATATCTACGGAATTCTAAGGAGACTCAAGCCTCATAGTTCATGTATATTTATCTCATAACCACAAATTAGGTGGTTTGTGCCATTCTGTTTGATGTCTTTGAGTATTACGTGCAAATTCCATCAATACCCTTGAATGGGGTATTGTGTGTTTTCCATTTTAGCCTTGTTTTTTTTCTATCATGCATGTATGACTGTGTAGTGGTAATTTCGATATGAATTGTATTGATTTCTAGGATTGGATGTGTTTTGCCCGTGCATTGTTCTATTTATGACCATTTTGTCCTATTTAGCCTTTTTCTACCTTACCTATTTCCCATTCCCGTTGTTGTTGGGTGGAGAGTTGTATTTTGACATGCTTGTTATTAAGTAGACTATTTAGCCAAGTAGTTCTATAGGTTTACATTGGATATGTTACACTTCTATGATCATTGACCTACACAGGGCTGTGAAAACCTGGTGTAGTAGGCTGTAAGGGATGATTGATCGAGTGAGCATCCTCAGTGAGCCTAGAACCACCTGGGGCTATATGGGGAATTGACTGAGTGATCCTCCATATGGATTCCTTGATTACTTTTGACTATAATGGTATTGAATGTGTGACCTTCCTTAGAGAGTCTTTGTTTAAATTGAACAACCTGGGCTATAAGGGGGATTAACCGAGTGAGCTTCCTCATAGAGTCCTAGACCACGAGTCTATAAGTGGAATTGACATGTGAGCTTCCTTAGAGAGTCCTTGACTACCATAGACTATGAAGGGAATGGATTATGTGATCTTCTTCAATGATTCTTTCTTTATCTAGACTATACGGGGGATGGAATGTGTGATATTCCTTAGAGAGTTTTACATTATGTTTGACTGTGAGGGGATAGACTGTGAGCACTTCTTCCGAGAGTCTTATTAAATTCCTATGACAGAACCTGAGGGGTTGGGTTGTGTGTACTACCCAGAGGGTTGTCTGTGCTTATTTGATAGTACTAGAGGGGTGGGTGTGAGTACTTCAAAGAGGGTTACATGTTTGTGATTTAGCTATTGTTTCACTGTTGCATGATATTGAACTGTGGATTGTATACAACTGAGCACTTTCCTGTTTAGTATTTTCTATACATTTACCTGCCATATATTCACTGAATGTTAGGCACAAATCTTCTAGTGGTTTCCTACTGGGATTTAGTCTCACACCCTGCTTGGGTCATGCTTTTGGGCCCACAAATATTATATTGTTTCTGGTATAGATAAGGGAAATCACCATTTTACTTTAGGTACATGAAATGATATGGAGGTGGAGAGCATGGGACCAAGCATATGATTGTGACGCTGAGGAGCTGGTTATCTTTTTTTTGTACTTTGGTTTTGTACTATTTATATTCTAGCATTGTAACTTATTTGGATACATTCCTAGACATAGGTATCAAGCATAATTTATTATGCATTGCCCCAGTTGTTTATTATCTCAGTCTTCCGCAGTTTACTAATTTTGGATATTTACTACTTATTCTATTGCATGATTGATTACATCCACTGTGAACTCTTCCAATGATGGAATAGTTTCCCCAATATCACACCCAAGGTCCTTGCTTCTAGTCGACAGCCTCTGGCATTTGGGGAAATGCGCTTGAGGCCATGTGACCAACTGGGTACATGGCTCCTCTGGGTGGCTTCCTAAAGGGGAACGTTAAAAAGTAGTATCAGAGGAATTATTTTCTCTTTACTTACTATTTGAAACCTTTATCCAGGGATAGGAAGGATTAGGTACATGGTAATAAGTTGTGCCCGGGAATAGCTAAACCATATAGAGGGAAAATCCAATCTACCTCGTCATTCCAAAATTTCTGGTATCGCAATTTTACGGTTGATTTGATTTTCACTGTTGGGTGACTCACATGTATTGTGCTATTAATATTGATGAGATTGAGGTTCTATTTTTGTCACAACCCGATTAGATGAGGGTATGCCATCTCATTCATCATATAGGCACTTGCTAGAAATCACATGTCATGCATTATTTCCATGACATCTAGGATGCATTAGCAATCGCATGTTGTTGTGATAGATGTTATGTAGAATATGCATGTTGTTGTGATAGATGCTTTTATAAAGATAACTGATGTTTGATATGGTATTGTTTGTGTAAGGATTTTTCTGGATGAATGCCAAAATTTGGTTCTTGAGGTGTTATAGGGCCTCATGGACCAGAATTTGGTGGATCATTGCTTTGTTGCCTTGTTATAATTTGTATTAGATGACAAACATTGATTCGTGGGGAGTATGGGCCCTCACGGATCAGAATTTGGCTCCTTCATGTTTTTTTCAGTGTTTTTATGGGAATTGGAGTACTTTTTGAGGATTAATGTCTGGAAAAACCCAGAATACACATAGTGTAGTTTTGACTACATGCCATGTGTTCTTCTGTTCGAGAAGAAACAGTTTTTTAAAAATTATATGCTGTGTACTTATGTACACACCGTGTAGTCTCTAACAGTGTCTTAGGCCATGTGGGAAGAGACACAGGATGGGGAAATCCTTATGGGAACACGTCGTGTACTAGTTTAGCATGCTGTTTATCCTGACCTAGGTGCCCGGCCGTGTAGCTAACAACACGGGTCGGTGGAATCTCTTCTTATACATGCAGTTTCCATCCAGAACATGTTTTTTAGTCTGCCTCAGGTACCCAGCTATGTCACGAACAAACATGGGTCAGTGTTATCTTTTCACATACATGTCATTTTAGGATTATACACGCCATGTAGATGGACCTCAATACCTGGACGTGTCCCAAATAACAAGGGTTTGTGATATAATTTCTTAGTACACGTCATGTTTGTTTGGAACACACCGTGTACTGTAACCTGGGTACACAATCTGTGCCACTAACAATACTGGCAAGTGAATCTTTCCCAGTACATTCTGTGTCTACCTTCAACATGTTGTGTAGTCTTGTCTTGGGAGAGCATTGTGGCTTAACCATGTAGAAGGACCCGGGCAGGGGAAGAGAATTCAAGTACAAGACATGTTCTTGGAGAACACGTCGTGTGTTTTTGGTGTTACACGACCAGTTTGGGTAGAAGTAAACACCCATATGAATGACTTCAGAGAACATGCCATGTAGGAAATGTACACACCATGTAGTCATGCTTTGTAAAACAAGAGTTCTTTCGTCCACCTATTCCCTTCTTACACTCCTTGTTTTCAGGCCTTGATATCTTGATCTAAGGTGTGTGCTTGACCTTGTAGAGTCATTCCATCAAGACATCCTCCGGTTGTCCGCCAGTTGCAGGGCTGTGATCAGACGCTTGATATGGCTGATCAGGGACTTCCTGTAGATCCTCATGTTGTGTCAACCTTGGAACCAACAATTATACCAGTTGTAGGCACTGATGCGCAGTTTAGGGAGGGTTTTCTGAGGATGATGCAGACCCTCCAGGGAGAACCGCCTACTTCCCCATCGATGGCAGATTTGACGTGGGTTTTCCAGCAGCAGCATCCTTCCACCTTCTCAAGGGAAGGAGAACCACATGCTGCAGAGTTGTGGCTCGAATCCACGCTGACATTTCTTGATCATCTCAATGTACCACCAGAGAAGAGGGTGAATCCCACGACCTACATGCTCTAAGACTCTTCCAAGAGGAGGTGGGATGTCATCTCTCAGGCGGGATGCCACCAGAATATGGCTTGGGAGGAGTTTCAGCGTATCTTTTACGATTACTTCTATATGAAGACCTTGAGGGCCGATCGAGCCCAGGAGTTCATGAGACTAGAGTAGTGTATTATTTCTGTGAAGGAGTATTTTTCTCTCTTCATGGGGCTGTAGCGTTTCAGGCCTATTCCAGTAGCTGATGAGTTCCTCCTGGCTAGGAAGTTTGATGATGATCGCATGCAAGTAATTTTTTCCCAGGTGAACATCTTTAGGTTGACTTTGATATCCTCTATCGTCAACCAGGCGCTGATTACAGAGCACAATATGAGGGATTAAGATGTTGTGACCTAGGGTGGTTTGGCATCCAGGGTTAGTATTCCTCCGGCCGATGGCAGGAAGCACCACAAGGAGGCCGCACATGGAGATTAGAGTAGGCGGCATGCATCTTCTGGTAGCCAGGTGGTGTGCTACCAGTGTGGGTGAAGCGGACATACAAGGACATGTTTCCCAAGAGAACTAGTGGAGTTCCGATCTGGTGGCAATATGGGACACCTTCATTGCTTTTGTCAGTTCTTCTCACCAGCATCTGGTGATGGGGGTTCCTCTATGACTCCTCATTCAGAAGCAGTGCCACCAGTTTCTCATTAGTTAGGGAACTGGAGTTATTCCGGCCAATTAGGCTGAGGTGGAGGTCGTGGCCAGGGTAGTCCATCACTGGTCCTTCTGCAACGGCAGGGTGGATCATCTCAGAGCAGTCAGGCAGGGTCACGGGGCCGAGGGAAGGCAAGATCATTGCAGGGGAGCAAACCCAATAGGAGCATGATCCCGAACCATGTACAGTTCAAGGTACGATCTTAGTAGCCTCAGTTTTTTCTGCTTCTCTTTTAGATACAGGGGCTTCCCATAGCATTATCTCTATTGATTTTGTGGAGAGCCTTGGGCTCTGCATCTTTTCCTCTACTGATATCCAGACGTTAGAAACACCATTGGGGACTAGGACGGCTACTATACGTCAGTGAAAGGAGTTCCCTCTAGAGGTTGTTTGGTGTCACTTCTTTTGGGACCTCTATTTCCTAGAGATGATAGGCTATGATTTCATTCTTGGAATGAACTGGTTGGTTCCCTTCGAGTAAGTCGTCTACTGTTATCACCATAGGGTGAGTTTTATATCATTAGAGGGTAGATATTTTCTTCATAGAGGAGAGTGGGATGTCCAGGCTTGTAGAGCAGGACCTGAGCATCATTGGCTAAGAGGAGTTACAACCCAGATTGCAAGTCTTTATCTGGATGACCAAGGGACTTCCCAGATGGACATTCCCCTAGCGGTGGATCATTTTAGGGACGTCTTTCCAGAAGAAATTTCAGGTTTTCCTCCAGAGCATGAGATAGACTTTTCTATTGAGCTTTTTCCAGGGGAGTCACCAGTGTCCATGCCGCCTTATAGGATGGATACACCAGAGTTTCATGAGATCAAGAAATAGTTGGAGGAGTTGCAGGACAAAGGGTTTCATCTGGATCAAGTAATTATCCTTGGGGTTTGCCTATCATATTTGCGAAGAAGGCATACAATACCCTTATTATTTGTGTGGATTATCGAAAGCTGAACCAGTTGACGATCAATAACCGATATCCCTTTCCTAGGATAGATGACCTCTTTGATCAGCTTCAAGGAGCGTGGGTGCTCTTGAAGATTGAAATGAGGTCCAGTTTTCATCAGTTGCACGTTAGACCATCTGATATACCTCTCACATCCTTCGGGAGCATGTATGGTCTATACGAGTATATGGTTATGTCTTTCAGTCTCACGAACGTGCCTGCAGTCTTCATGGTACTGATGAAACGAGTGTTCCATCCAAACTTGGATTCCTTTATGGTTGTTTTTTTGGATGATATCTTGGTGGACCCTCACACTCAACACGACCATGTTACCCATTTTAAGATCATTTTGAGTACACTAATGGAGCATCAGTTATATGCTATGATCACAAAATGACATTTTTGGATGGATCAGATTCACTTCATGGGTCATGTTATCATAGAGACAAGAGTTTCAGTAGACCAAGAGAAAGTGAGGGAGGTAGTTTTCTGGGAGCATCTGAAGAACGTCTTTGAGGTGCGGAGTTTTCTAGGGTTGTCTGGATACAATAGATGCTTTATTCAAGACTTTTTACGCTTAGCAGCACTGCTGATAGGTTTGACTAAGAAGGGTGCAATGTTCTTGTGGTTAGATTCTTATGAGTCAGCCTTTCAAGAGATGAAAGGGTGCTTGACTTCAACACCGATACTAATCTTCCCAGATCAAGGAAAGATCTATACTGTTTGCTGTGATGCTTCAGGTATCGGGTTGGGAGCTGTGCTTATGTAGGGAAATGGAGTCGTTGCGTACGGGTCTCGGCAGTTGAGGCCACATGAGAGGAATTACCCGACTCACGTTCTGGAGTTGGAACTTGTTGTACAAGCCTTACGCTGTTAGAGACACTCTCTTATGGGAGAGAATTATTTTGTTCTCACTGACCAAAAAATTCTCAAGTACATTTTCACGTAGCATGATCTGAATTTGAGATGGCGAAGGTGCATTCAGTACATTCAGTCTTTCGATTTTGAGCTTGCCTATACACCAGGGAAAGGCAACACAGTGGCTGATTCATTGAGAAGTATGACTTAGATACAGGTAGATCAGGAGGCCAGTAGTGAGTGGCAGCTTATGGATATGTTTTTTGATATGCATTTGGAGGTGCGCGATAGATAGGGGCAGACCTTTCTATCTCCTGTAGCTGTTACCTCTACATGTCTTGATCGGGTACGAATTAGGAATCTATTAGATTATGAAGGGCTTGACCTAAAAAAGACTGTGTTATGTGAGGAACCTATTCCTATATGGAACATAGTCAAGGATGAGATCTTGCATTTCCAGGGGGTGTATGGGTTCCAGCAGATATACACGAGGAGCTGATTCGGGATATTCATTCCTCAGTTTAGGTAGTTCATCATGGTGCCCCAAAGATGAATCGTGATCTACACCATCAATATTCATGGCCAGGTATGAAGAGGGACATTTTTGCTTTCATAATGAAGTGTTCCACTTTTCAGTAGGTGAAGGCGAAGCATCAGCGACCAGTAGGGCTTTTGCAGCAGTTACCCATTCCCAATTGGAAGTGGAATGATGTTGCAATGGACTTTGTGACGTGTTTATCGAGGTTTCCTCAAGGAAATGATGCAGTTTGGGTTTTCATTGAGAGGTTTACGAAGTATAGTCACTTCTTACTAATAAAGGAGACCTTCAGTGTTGATGAGCTGGAGCGGTTGTACATCCGAGAGATTGTACGTCTTCATGGAGTTCCACACTCCATTGTTTCAAACAGGGATTCATGTTTAACTTATTAGGTCCGGAAGGGGATTTAGAAGGCTTTGGGTACACAAGTACTTTTGAGTATAAGTTACCACCCCCAGAGAGATGTCCAGTCCAAGCGTACGATTCAGGTACTTGATGACATGCTCTGAGCATCCATTCAAGATTTTGGAGGTTCTTGGGAGAATCATATACCTCTTGTAGTGTTTTCCTATAGTAATAGTTTTCAAGAAACTATATAGATGGCCCCTTATGAGGCTTTTCATGGTAGGCCATGACGATCACCCTTATGTTGGCTGGAGGTAGGAGAGGAACCTATGTTGTGACCTCATCTAGTTCAGTAGACCATACAGAAGATATAGTTGATTCAGAAGAGGATGGCTACTGCATAGTCTCGATAGAAGTCTTATGCTGATCAACGGAGACGACCACTGGAGTTCGATGTTGAGAATAAGGTTTTCCTTCGTGTCACACTAAGGTTTGGACACAAGAGGATTAGGAGACAAGGTAAGATTTTTCCGTGGTACATTGCATCGTTTGAGGTGTTGGAGAGAGTTGGTCCAATTTCCTATCAATTGTAGTTACCTCAAAGGTACCGGGCTATGCATGACATTTTCCATGTTTCCCAGCTTTGACATTAATTTTCAGATCCGTCTCTTGCTTTCCAACCCGGGGAATTCGAGTTGGAGGTGGATGCATCTTTTGAGGAGCATCCTATCCAGATATTCGATCGAAGTACGAAGGTTCTCCAAGATCATTATGTTCCTCTGGTATGAGTGTTATGGAAGCACGGACGGGTGCAGGATGATACATGGGAGAGGGAGGGTGATGTACAAGCACAGTGGCAGGAGCTATTTAGGGTTTCTTCTTCTATTCCACGCAAGGGGAAATTCTTGGATGACTTTTATTAAGGGGGTATGTTTTTAAGAACCCAGACCTTATTTTCAGGTATGTTTTTCCTTTTTCTAGATTTTTTGAGAAATAAGGTGTTTTTGGAAATTTTTCAAGTACATGCCATGTACTTTATGAGTACATGTCATGTAATTTTTTCCATAGGAGGTCGTGTGCTGACCATGTCATGGACACACACACGGTTTTGTGGGGTGACATGGAAGCCGCTTAAAGTGGAGTATAGAAACAATAAGTACATGTCGTTTACTCCAACAGTACAATCCATGTATTTTTTTTAATTAAACACACCGGGGTCACGTATAATAGTCAAAATCACTTCTTATAGTTTTCATTCAGCCAAGAGCTCCCGTATGGCCGCGATCATCATTCGAGAACTCGACTGAGCATCCGAACTCTGATTCGACTGCCGTCGATTGTGTTTCTATTGTCTCTATAAGCTCTCTCTTCTTCATGATATTTTTTTCATATTTTCTCCTCATTCTCATGTTATCGGGGGCTGAGAGTTGTGTGTATTTTCTTAGATCTACGACATTCTAAAGAGATTCAATCCTTGTTGTTCATGTATATTGATCTCATAACCCTGAGGTAGGTGTTTTGTGCCTTTCTATTCGAAGTATTTGAGTATTATGTGCATATTCCACCAATAGCCTTGAACGGGGTATTGTGTGTTTACCGTTTTACCCCTGTTGTATTCCTACCATGCTTGTATGCCTTTGTAGAGGTTATTTGGATATGAATTGGGTTCAATGCTATAATTGGAGGTATTTTTCATGTGCATTGTTCTGTTTACGACTGTTTAGTCATGTTTAGCCTTTGGCATCCTTACCTATTTCCCATTCCTGTTGTTTTAGGCTAGAGAGTTGTAATCTGACATGCTCGTTGTGAAGTAGACTATTTATCCAAGTAGTTGTGTAGGTCTATTTTGGCATGTTACACTGATATGATTGTTGACCTACACAAGGCCATGAGAACCTATTGTAGTATCCTGTAAGGTATGATTGATCGAGTGAGAATTGTCATAGAGCCTAGATCCACCTGGGGATATAAGGGGAATCAACCGAGTGATTTTCCTCAGAGAGTCCATGATTAATTTACACTATAAGGGGATTAATTGCGTGAGCATCCTCAGAGAGTCTTTGTTTGAATTGAATGACCTCGGATATAAGGGGAATTGACCGAGTGAGATTTCTCAGAGAGTCCTAGATCACAGGGCTATAAGGGGAATTGACATGTGAGCTTCCTCAGAGAGTCCTTGACTTCCATAGACTATGCAGGGAATGGAATGTGTGAGCTTCCTCAAAGAACCATTATTTACCTAGAATATACAGGTGATGGACTGTGTGAGATTCCTCAGAGGGTCTTGCTTTACCATTGACTATGAGGGGATAGACTATGAGCGCTTCCTCCTAAAGTCTTATTAAATTCTTATGACAGAACTAGAGGGGTTGGGATGTGTGTACTACCCATAGGGTTGTCTATACTTCTTACATAGGACTAGAGGGGATGTCTGCAAGTACTTTCTAGAGGGTTACCTATTTGAGATTTAACTGTTGTTTCACTACTGCTTGAAATTGAAATGTCGATTGTTTACTACTGAGCAATTTCTTAGTTACTGCTTTTTGTACTTTTACCTGCCATATATTCAATGACTATTAGGCACAGATCTTCGGGTGGTTTCCTACTAGGATTTAGTCTCACACCCTATCCAGGTCATACTTTTGGGCCCAAACCGATTATATTGTTGCATGTATAGATAAGGTCAAGCACCCTTCTACATCAGGTACTTGACTTGCTGTGGAGATAAAGATCATGGGACCAAGCATATGCTTGCGATACTGAGGAGCTGTTTATCATTTATTTTGTACTTTTGTTTGGTACTATTTTTATTACAGCATTGTGACTTGTTTGGCTTCTTTCCTAGACATATGTATCATGCATCCTTTATTATGCATTTATCCAGTTGTTTATTATCACAGTCTTCCACTGTTTACTATTGTTGAATATTTACTGCTTCTGCTATTTCATGTTTGATTACATCCATTGTGTACTCTACCAATGAGGTCATAGTTTTCCCACTATCACACCCAAGTCCCTCTCTACTAGTTGGCAGCCTTTGGAGTTTGGGGAAATTCACTTGAGGCCATGTGACCAACCGAGTATGGGGCACCTTGGGGTGGCTTTCAGAACTGGGATGTTACAATATGTGTGATATTTATACTGATCATACAAGAATAAAGTATATTTTCACAAAAAAGGAGATAAATATGAACTAAATAATATAATTTATGTTATTTAAATATTATAATTGCTCAATACATTACCACCCTAGGAAATCGAACAAGGAGGTATATTCTTTGATTCGATAAGACAATACTAGAATATCTGTGATGGGGATAAAAAAATATCCCATATTTAGGGATTTGAAAATGATAAATCATGAAATTTTAAATGAAGGGGAGAAATCATGTCTTCCTCAAATGAATGATCAACCATATAAATATGTGATGATTAAGGAGGTATAGAAGACAGATGTCGAACAATAAAAGAAGATGAGAAATGTTCTTGAATTCAACCTTTATTGTGATAGAATAATATGGTTCAAGGACTAGGTTTGTATTCCTCCCATATCATAATTAAAGATGGATCTATTGGATGAGGCTAATAGTTATTAATTTTCTATTCACCATAGAAGAAAAAATGTACACAAAACTAAAAGATTATTTCTGGTGGGATAGAATGGAGATAGATGTTTCCAAATATGTCTCCTGATAAATGGTTTTTTATAAAGTTATTGCTGAGAGACAGAATTCTAAGGAGATATTACAACCAATACCCATACCAGAATAGAATTGGAAAAACATCACTATGGACTTTGTCACCAGACATCCTAAAATATCCAAAGCCAATAATTCTATTTGGGTTATAGTTTATCACCTTATATAGTCGACACACATCATTGTTATTATATTAGACTTCCCTCTTGAAAATATTTCCAGGATATATGTAAAGGAATTGGTAATATTGCATGGAGTACCACTTTCCTGTATATTTGGTCCGGATTTGAGGTTTACCACAATGCTCTGCAGAAGTCTTCATCATTCCTTCGATACAGAGTTATGTTTCAGCACTGCTTATCACCCTTATATATATGATTAGTTAAAGAGGACAATTAAAACTCGATAAGACTTGTTAATAACTTTCTCCTTGTATTTAAAAGGTGATTGGGATCAACACTTACCTTTGGTGGAATTTTCATACAAAAAAATATTCCACTCTTGTATTCAAATGGATTCTTGTGATTCCCTCTATGGAAAGAAGTGTACAATTCCAACTAGTTCGGATGATGTTGGGGAAATAAAGCTATTACACCCTAATATTTTTGATGAAATGAAGGAAAAGGTATGATATATTCAAAAACCAATAAGATCAGCTCAAATTATTCAAAAACGTTATGCTAACAAGCAAATAAAGTTCATAGAGTTTGAAATGGGTGACAAATTTGTTTCTTCGAGTATCTCTCTGGAAGTGAGTATTATGATTTGGAAAAAAGGGCAAGTTGAGCCCTATGAATATCTGTCCTTGTGAAATTCTAGATCATCTTATGATGTTAGATTACCTATTGGAACATCCATCAAATCTATCTCATGTTCAAGATGGATTCCATGTATCTCTCTTGAGATTGTATATATTTGATCCCTTATATGTACTAAACTATTAAGCCAAAATGCTTGTGAAAGATCTTTCTTATGGAGAACCACCAACAAAGATTATGGATTGTAGTGAAAAAGTTCTACGAAACAATACCACTTAAATGGTTAATGTTTTATGGTGGAACCACCAATTTTAGGAAGATCTGTGGGAACATGAGGATATGACGAGGTAGAGGTACCCTCATCTATTTGTTTCTATGTGGCGAATTTTGAGGGGAATCTTCAGTTTAAGGGGGTAGAATCTAACACCGTGATGTTTTTATGAAATATTTTATTTAAATAATTTGAATTTTTTAGTAGACTGCATTGTATGAAATCAAGAGTTTGAATAAACCATCGGAAGAACTTAATATAAAATAGTAGTTATTTCCTAGACATTTTGTTAGAAGGAATTAGTATAACTAACTTATAAAAATTCATTGGGATTTCATTGGCTACCAATTATTAATGAAAAAATATAAATCAACTAGATATTTTTATTTTTTAGAGAATTAATATTAGTAATGAAATTAATAAGATACATTTGTTTTATACTTCATAAAATATTTTTGATATTCATGCAAGGAATATTTAATTCATAGGGCATGAATAAACCCTATTTGAGGAATGGAAAACTATAATTTTTTAAATGGTAATTCTACACCATTGAATGGAGGAACCATTTTAAATAAATATTTTGACACATAAATAATTTTTTATGATAAAAGATACATGTTATTTTCAATCAGGATATAAAAATTTACTTTAGATGACTTGTTGATATTTTTTTGATAACCGTTATGTTTTGATGAATAGTAAGAATACAATAAATATAATGGAAAAAAATTTCGTTGAAATACTTTATATATTTAAATTAATGTACTGAATGGTTTTAATGTTTATATTGAATATAATTTTATCAATCAATATAATTAATTTTATTATCATTAATTTTACATTAAATTCAGATGTAAAAACATTTTGATCTTTTTGCAATATTTTATCTTTTAAAACTCGTTCTCTATATCCAAAAATGAGATTAATTTAAAATTAATTACTGTAAAATTAGTGTTTCAAATATTGATAAAAGGAATCCATATTTTGAATAATTTTTTACAAATTATGTAAATAGATTTATTTTATTTATGGGAATTATGAATAGTAAATTGGTAATATTTAATAAAAGGGTAAAAGGTTAAATTGGGTAATTAAGGTTATGTATAATTTTATAAAACCACCCTAAAAATTTTATTAATATAATTGGTTGAGTGTTTTCGCACTAAATCATCCTTGGGTCGAAATGGTATCCATTTGAATTCCCTTGGATGAGATTAGGACATTTAATTTATTGATTTAATGAAAAGTTAAATATATATCACTAAAATATTAATAACTAAATCATTTTAATATAAGGTTACACTAAATATAACATCAATTATAAAATATCATTTAAAATATAAAATGTTATCCTTTGTCATGGTAATATATTTTTAATTTTTAGGAAGTAAATATTTTTGTTAATAGCTTATTAATTAATGATACCTAAATTATTTAACTGATGAAAAATCAATAATATTGTTTTAATAAAAATAGTAATACCCATTAAAAGATCCACACACTTGATAAAATCTTAATGTTAAAGTATATATCAATAATAATCATCCAAGGGTCGAGTTATGGACCATTTGAAGCATTACATAATAGACTACGACAACTAAATTATTTTATTTAAAGTGGTGCAAAAGTTGACACCTTCAAAATTTAATAAGTATAACATTTTAAATATTTTACTTTCTAGAAGTTAAATTCTAATAAAATTATTCTTCTAAAATATAGTAGATTTATCTTCATCATAGTATTTTTTTTGTTTTTTGTATTTAACAAATTAATATATACAATTTATACACAAATCTATTGTAGTAATTATTTTATCAAGAGAAATATAAAATAAATCTTATTAAAATTGTTATGGTAAATATAATTTGGGATAATTAACATGTCTAATGGATTTTATAGATGACCTTTACCTCCAAGTAATATAATAAAAATGTTGGTTTGAATATATCTATTTGAATTAATATTTTTAAAAATCTATGAATTAAATAATGTCAATTTTGATAATGTTGATTTTTTATCAAAGTAATGTTTTATTAAATTAATTAAAATTCATTTAAAAATATTTTAAAATTATATAATAATTATTTTTATGGTATAAAAATTTATAATTCATTTATTTGGGGTCTATTAAACATCATATATGTAAATAAAACACCCTTTTAATATTAAATTAATAGATACTGTAGTTAAATATTAAATGGAATAAATATGTTTTCTATAAAATGATAAGTTTTAAGTTGATAAAAATACTTTTCCAAATCTATTAGATGATATTTTTACTACCCTATATAATATAATATTAGAACTTATAATATTTTGGGGATTTTAGGTAGGGTTTGATTTTATTGCAAATGATTATTTATAGAGTTTCCAAAAGTGCACCTCACCTCAATTATAAATGGGCACCTCCTCCCCCAGCTATTAACTTCACGTGGAACCTTAATGAACATCCATAACCTAACCGTTTTCTTTTCCAAGATCCCTATAATCATTATATTGGTTTTTTTTCATCATCAACGACCGACTCTAGTGCTCTGAGAAGATATTTAGAGGGAGCACGTCGAGGAGGAGGTAATCTATTCTACCGAATAATTCAAACTTTTTTCTTATTATATATCCTCTATATTAGTTGATTAATTATAATGTAATAACATCAGTATCAAAAATACACTAATATGTTACTATAATTATGAATCAATCATATTCCTCCTTCTATATATCATATGAAAAACGAAAATCACCACGCATGCATATGTACGACATATAGTCTCAACAACATGGTGTAATTCGTTTTTCCCCACAACCTTACATGGATTTGTATAATGATGGAAATAATAAAAAAATGATTATTATTTCATGATACAGATTATGAAATATTATACACTATCCACTTCGTAACATCCTGTTTCTAGCTGCCGCCTAGAGTTTCCTCGTACCTAGTTGGTCACATGGGCACAAGCGTATTTCCGCAAACGCCAGAGGCTGCTGACTAGTAGCAAGGTCCTTCAGTGTGATAATGGGGAAACAATGCCCTTATTGGCAGAGTAATTCCATGTAAATAAACAGATATACAATAATGTAAGTTGTAATAACATGCAATAACAAAATAGTAGAAGACCGAAAGTAATAAATAACAAGAGCACATACACAAATAATGCATGATACAAATGTCTAGGAAGACAGGAAAACAAGCCACAATGCTGGAATATAGAACTACACCATAGTGCAAATTAAAAACAAGTCAACAACTCCCCATCTTGGTCCCATACTCTCCATCTCCAAAGCAGTCAAGTACCTAAAGTATAAGGGTGCTTGCCCTTACCAGTACCTACAATAATATAAACTATTGGGGCCCAAAAGCATGACCCAAATAGGGTGTGAGGCTAATATTAGTAGGAAAGTACCCAAATATCTATTCCTAACAGTGTATGAATATATATGGAAGGAAATAATAAAATAGAAGCAGTAAACAAGGAAGTACACATGAGAAACCAATCCTACAGTTTCAATTGCATTAAATTTCATGCATCTAGTAAGCAGATAATCACAAACGGGTAACCCTATTGGAATTACACACAACCTAACCCCTCTCATTCAACGGAAACAAACACAAGCAACCCCATGGGAAGTACACATACTATAACGCCTCTGGTTTGGCTTTTTTAAAGACTCTCTGAGGAAGCACTCACTGTTAATTCCCCCTTGTGGTCTCATATCGGTAACTAATAGGAACTCTGGGGAAACAATCAACATCCAGTTCATCCTATGGCCCATATCAACGAAACTACATATGCTTTTAGGGAACAAAAATTCCATCCCCCCTATGGTCTCACAACTTAATAGTAAAACATGCACTCTGGAGAAGCACTCAACGTCCATTCTCCCTATGGTCTACTACACCAGGTTCTCACGACCCTGTGTAATACAAACATTCCTAAATGATATTTGGCTTCCAATATAAACCTAAAGAGCTACATGGATAAATATTCTACATCATATGATATCATGTAAGATAACAATCACTCCACCCTAACTATACTAGTCAGGGAAGGCAAAGCATCCTAATATGCAAGCTAGACCAAACGGTCAAAATAAGAAAACATAGGCAAAAAATCCATAGCATGGAAAATTTAACCTTATTCCCAAAAAATTAACCTCTATCTAAACAAACAAGGAATATGAGGTAGTAATATGGCTGAAAACCATAAAAACACCATACCTCGTTCTTGGGTATTAGCACATTTGTACACAAAATTCAAACACTGTCTATTGAAAGGCACAAACCACCTACCTCGGAATTTCACGATCGATATACATGAATCTCTGGCATTGAGTCACCCTCAAACGTTTTAGATCTATAAAAACACTAAAAACGTTCAAACAAGGATATCACATGAAATTGGGGAAAACAATAAATGATGTTCAATAAGAAGAGAAAACTCACCTATGTGATTCCAATGAAACCTACAGAGTTCGATTCGGAAAATAGGTGGTGAGTTGGGGGATCAGAGAATTTTCATGGCCGTACAGATGCTTATAGATGAGATAGGTCGAGAAGAATAGTGTTATGTCCATTAGACATGACCCCGAACCATTTAATGAAAAAATAAATTACACGATGTGTTCTTCAAAAGTTCATGGTGTGTACTTGCCTTATTCAGCCCCCGCTTTAGGAGGTCCCTAGGTCACCCCACACGGCCATGTACTCAGCCATTAAATGGCTAGTACACGGTCACCGGCAGCAACTAAGTACATGGTGTGTACTTGTAAGTGTATGGTGTGTACTCTTGAAATTACTAGAAACTTCTCATTTTCTAAAAAATATTAGAAACCATGATTCATACCTGAAAATATGATCTGGGTTCTTAAAAACTTCCCCCCTAAAAGAAATTCATCCCCAAATTTCCTAAGCAAGGTGGAGTAGAAGAAGAATCCCTGAACAGCTCTGGCCACTACAATCATACATCAGCCACCCTCTCCCATGTCTCCTCTTGTACTCGCTTGTGCTGCCATAGCACTCGTACCATAGGAACAAACCAGCTACATAGAACCTTCACACTATGATCAACAATACGGATAGGATTCTCTTCGAACGAGGAATTCACCTCTAAGTAAACATATTTGGGTTGGAAAAATGATACGGGTCTAAGAAGTAACGTTGAAGCTGAGAAATGTGAAAGACATCATGCATAGCTCGGTACCTCTTAGGAAACTAAAACTAATAGGCAACCGGCATGTCTCTTTCAAAGTTCTCAAATGGACCAACATATCTTGGTGAAAGCTTACCCGATCTCCTGGTCCTCCAGTGTCCCAACCTCAGTGTGACATACAGGAAAACCTCATCTCCGACCTTGAAATCCAGAGGTCCTCTCCAGTGATTAGCCTAAGACTTTTGTCCTGACTGTGTAGTAGCCATCATCGTCTGAATCAAATCTATCTACTTTGTGGTATCTTGGTCAAGATGAGGTCCTAGCATAGCTACCTATTTTTCCTCTAGCCAATATAAGGGTGGTTGGCATGGACAACCTTATAATGCCTCATAATGTGACATCTAAATAGTTTCATGAAAACAATTATTGTAGGAAAATTCCACAGGAGGTATATGTTTCTCCCAAGAACCTCCAAAATATAGGATGTATTCTCGAAGCATATCCTCCAGCACCTGAATCATACGCTCAGACTGGCCATCTGTCTGGATTTGGTAAGCTGTACTGAGATGTACCTGTGTACTTGAGGCCTTCTATAGCCCCTTCTAGACCATAGATGTAAAACAAGCATCTCAGTAAAAAATAATGGAGTTCGGAACCCCATGTAGACGTAAAATCTCCCAAATGTACTACCTTCACAGCTCATCAACACTAAAGGTCTCCTTGATCCTCAAGAAGTGAGAAAACTTCATGAGTTTGTCAATGAAAACCCAAACTAAATCATTACCTCGAGGCAACTTTGGTAATCCTATCACAAAATCTATCGCGACATCATTCCACTTTCACTCATGAATGGGTTACTGGTAAAAAAGATCTGCTAGTCATTGAGGCTTCTCCTTCACATGCTAATAGGTGGAACACATTATCATGAAAACATAATCATCTCTCTTTATACCTGGCCACCAATACTGATAGTGTAGATCATGATACATCTTGGTGACACCAGGATGATCTACCCAAACTGTGGAATGAATGTCTCGTATCACGTATGTTAGATGACACCCATACGTGACCATGAAAAAACAAGATCTCATCCTCGCCTATGGTCCATACAGGAATAGGTTCCTCTCTTGAAAAACACTTTTATAGGACTATGCCTTCCGTATCTGATAGCTTCCTCAATCAAACTCGATCAAGTAGGGTAGAGGTAACAGCTGTAGATGAAAGAAACGCATTCCCCCATCTGTTGTGCACCACCAAATAGATCATAGAGAATAGATCCATAAGTTGTCACTCACTACTGGCCTCCTAAACTATTGTATCTGAGTCATCTGGATCAACACATCAGCTACCGCGGTGCCTTTTCCTGGCGTATAGGAAAACTCAAAGTCAAAGGAAAGAAGGTACTCAACCCACCATAGTTGTATAAAATTCATGTCATGCTAAGTGAAGATATACTTGAGACTTTTTTGGTCTGTGAAAAGCACAAAATTATCTCCTAGAAGATAATGTATCCAATACTGTAAATCATGAGCAACTACATCCAACTCAAGATCGTGTGTCGGGTAATTCCTCTCTTGTGGCATCAACTGTGGAGACCCATACACGATGACTATTTCCCACTGTATAACCACTACTCCCAACCTGATACCTGATTCATCACAGTAAACTATATAACTCTTTCCCGACTCTAGAAAAACTAGTATCAGTGCTGCAGTCAACTTCACTTTTAGCTCCTGAAAGGCTGACTCATAATAATCTAACCACGTATACTTTTCACCCTTCTTAGTCAGGATCATCAGTGGTGCTTCTAGGCATGATAATTCTTGTTTGAAACCTCTGTATTATCATCCAGCCCTAGAAAACATTGTACCTCAAAGACGTTCTACAATTTCTCACAGGAAAATATTTCCCTCACTTTTTTTGGGTCTACTAATACTCTTTTCTCTGAGATAACATGACCCATGAAGTGAATCTGGTCTATCCAAAAGTGGCATTTTGAGAGCTTAGCATATAATTGATGCTCCCTCAGTGTACTCAAAACGATCTCAAGATGAGTAGCATGGATGTATCATGTGTGAGAGTACAACAAGATATCATCCACGTATACTACTATGAAAGAGCCCATGTATGGATGGATCACATGGTTCATCAGTGACATGAAAAATGTAGGTGTGATCGTGAGTCCGAATGACATAACCACATATTCGTATAAACCGTACATGCTCCAAAAGGCTGTAAGATGTATATCTAATGGTATAACGTGCAAATGATGATAACTGGATCTCAAGTCATTCTTCAATAACACTAAATCTCATCAATGTAGATTAAAGATATAATCAATACCCTGTAAGGGATATCTGTGCATGACCTTCAACTGATTCAAAATTAGATAATTCACACAAAGTCGAAGAGTACCATCTTCCTTCTTCGTAACTAGGACAGGTGAACCCCAAGGAGAAGTAATAGGTAGGATGAAACCCTTTGTCTGAAACTCCTCCAACTACTTCTTGATATCCTGTAATGCTGGTGTAGCCATCCTATAAGGAGGAATGGACACACGTGCCACTCTTGGAACAAGATCGATAGAAAAGTCCACCTCTCTCTCTAGAGGAAAAACAGAAAATTCATATGGAAATACATCCCTACAACAATCCACCACTAGATTAAATCCATCTATGAAGTCCCTTAGTCATCCAGATATAGACTAGAAATATGGTATGTAACTCCTCCCAACACATGATGCCCAGGTCCCGCTCGGATCGCCTGGACATCCCATTCTCCCTTATGTAAGAACAAACCACCCTCTAGTGATGTGATAACAGTTGACAACTTATTAGAAGGAAACGAAACAATACATTCCAAGAATGACATCATAACCTGTCATCTCTAGAAAATAGAGGTTCCAAAAGAAGTGACACCCACCAACCTTAATAGGTCACTCTTTGCACTGATGAACACTAGTCGCCCTTGTCCCCAACTGAGTGTATCGATTCAAAGTATCAGCCGAAGAAAATATACAGATCCCCATTCTATCCACAACAGAAATAGATATAAAGATATGGGAATCCTCTATATTGAAAAGAGAAGAAGCTAAAATTGAGGCAACTTGGATCGTACATCGAACTGTAGAGGGTCTGGGGTTCGGATTCTACTAGTTCTGATCCATTGCAAAAGTCTGACCTACACCGTAGCCCTGTCACCCAACCTAACCACCCTAAGCTAATCCACCCTGCTGTTTCTATATTCTTGGTGACTGGTTACCATGGACATAACCTACACCTCATCCTGAATGACCAAATGAACTCCAGTTCCTCAAATGATGAGCAACTGTTGGTCCTGCTCTTGACCGCAGAGTCATAGAATATCTCCTATTACTAGCTTTCGGTGAGAAAAACTGACATAATAATGAAGATGAAATATATTTCCTCAATATCAGCACTCCAATTGGTCTCTCGATCAATGTGTCATTGTATTCATGCTCTTACCATAGTGGTAGTATAATACCTGGACACCATAAGAAGTACCTCTCCTACTACGATCTCCATGTGTAGACTCCCTATGGCGCTTCATACTGTCATCCTTAGGGGTACCAACTCCAGGTGCTAAACTGCCCTGGTTCACAGCTCTATAATACATCAGATTGCGCTACATGATCAGCTCCTGGTTGACTAAAGAAGTGATATAAGACAACCTAATGATGTTCACCTAAGATCATATGTCGTGCTAAAGACCATCCTCAAACTTCTTTGCAAGAAATAAATATTCACCTCCGAGAATGGTCTTGAATCACTTCAACTCTGTGAAGCAAGAAGAATACTCCATAACTGAAAGTGTACCCTTCTCCAGACTCATGAACTTTTAGGCTTTATCGGCTCTCAATATCTCTGGGTAGAGTATTCATAGAAGGCACAGTGAAATTTATCCCAAGACATATCATGCTGGGGTCCCGCCTGTGAGATCACATCCCATCATCTCTAGGATAAATCCCGAACCATATACGTAGAGATCTCGACCATTATATCTAGAGGTATATCAAGATTCTCAAAGAATGATTTCATGGCCTCTAACCATGATTCTTGAGGATGTGGTCCTCCATCCCCTGTAAAGGTGGGAGGATGTTGCTGTTGGGAACCGCACATCATCTCTTTCCTAGAAGGGGTAAGAGGTGGTACTCCTCGAAAGGTCTTCAGGAACCTCATAATCCATCATGGAAATGTGTATTAGTACATGTATTCAAAATCAAAACTGGTTCCAAGACTAGATAAATGGGAGGACCTGCCAGTTGTCTTTCATTATCCATGTCTAGTGTCTGATTACATCCCTACAAATGGTGTATAACCAGGGGATGTCTTGGTGGAATGAATCTACAAGTTCAAGCACACACCATAGTTCATGATTATCAAGGAATGAAAACATGAAGTGTTAGAAGGGAATAATTGAAAGATATCATTCATGTTTTTCAAAACATGGATACACAGCATGTAAAATGTCTACACGACATGTTCCCATAAACATTCACATGGGCATGTACTTTTTCCAACACGGGTCGTGTAAGACCCCATAAACAAGTCTTCTTGTCCTAACACATGTCGTGTGATTGAATCCACATCCCCTTCCTGAGATCCTTTACATGGCTAATCCACATATTTCTACTAGAAAAAGACTACACAGCCTGTTTGTGCTAGACACAACATGTACTAGAAGAACCTCACTGACTCGCATTGTTCAATACACATCTAGATTCAAGGGTTAAATTACCTAGAGTGTTGAAGCTTGACACGATGTGTATAACCTACATTTTATTCATACGTTTCATTAGTCACACAGGTGGACACATGGTCTACACAAAAGGGCATGTACAACTGGTACATGGAGTGTTCCCCCAATGATTTCCCAACACTTTGTCCCTTCCTACATATCTTGTGACATGGTTAGAGACTACACGGTGTGTATATACATTACACAAAATGTATTCAATACAAACATTTCCTTCTTGAACAGAAGGATACTTGGCATGTATTCAATATTAAACTCCATGTATTCTAAATTTTTCTTGATAGTAAGCCTCAAAAACTACTCAGGAACCCATAAATACACTGAAACAAACATTAAAATTCTAAATTCTGATTTGTGAGGGCCCATACTCCCCGCGAATAAAATCCTGTCATCTTATACATGTCATATACATGGAACAACAATACAATGATCCAAAAAATTATGATTCATGGGGGCCCATAACACTTCAAGAACCAATATTTTGCATTCATTTATACATAACCATACAGAAACAATACACGATCAAACAGTAGGTATTTTATCAAGGAATATATCACAACAATATGCATATCTAGAACAACATCTATTACAACATCATGAAATCTGTAATGCATTCTAAATGGCATGGCAAGAATGCATGACATGTGATATCTAGAATGTCCATATATGATGCATGAAATTGAATACCCTCATCTCATCAGGTTGAAAAAAATTTGAACCTTAATGATGTTAATGATAACAACAGAAAAACATGTGAATCACCATACGGTGAAGTCAAATCAACTATAAAATTGAAAAACTAAAAAAAATGAAATAATCGAGGTAAATTAGCTTTTCCCGGGACACAGTTTAGCTACTCCCAGACACAGCTCATTACCAAGTACTTATTCCTTCCTATGCCTGTCTATGGGATTTAAATAGTTTGTCAATACAAAAATAATCCCTGTTATAACACCTTGTAATATCCTGATTCTGTGTGCCGCCCAGAGGATCCCCATAACGATTGGTCACATGGCCTCTAGCACATTTCCCCAAACACCAGAGGCTACTGACAAGAAGCGAGGGCCTCGGGTGTGATATTGGGGAAACTATTCCCTCATTGGAAGAGTAACCGAGTAGAAATTAACATATATACAATAGGGGAAGCAGTAATAACATGAAATAAGCAAACAACAGAAGAGAGAAAGTAATAAATAACTGGGGAACATATTTAAATGATGCATGATACATATGTCTAGGAAAATAGCCAAACATTCTACAATGATGGAATACAGGATTAGAACATAGAAAAAAAAACATGTAAAAACTCATCATCATAACAAGCCTCAGCTTGGTCCCATGATCTCCAGCACCAAAGTACTCATGTACATGAAGTAGAAATCCATTTGACCTTATTTATAACTACAGCAATATAATCTGTTTGGGCCCAAAATCATGACCCAAATAGGGTGTGAGACTAATCCCATTAGTAAACCACCCAATGATATGTTCCTAACAATCAGGGAATATATATGGAAGAAAATAAGCAAAGAGATGTAGTAAACAAGGTTGTACTCTATAGTAACCAATCCTACAGTTTAAATTGCATTCAATTTCATGCATTAAGTAATTAGATAATCAGAAATAGGTAATCCTCTAAGAAGTACTCACAGACTAACCCCTATGGTTCAACCAAAACAAACACAACAAACCCTATGGGAAATACACATAGTCTAACCCCTCTGGTTCAGCTTTATTATAGACTCTCTAAAGAATCACTCACTGTCAATTACCCCAGTGGTCTCATATCTGTAAATAATAGGCCCTATGAGGAATCAATCAACGTAAAATTCCCCTATGGCCCATATCAATGAAACTACAAACTCTCTGTGGGAGTACAAATTCCAACCCCGCCTATAGTCTCACAACGTAATAGTAAAAAGGACAATCTAGAGAAGCCTTCAATGTCTATTCTCCCTATGGTCTACTACACCATGTTATCATGGCCCTGTTTAATTCAAAAGATCCAAAACAATATATGGAGTCCAAAGTAAACCTCAAGAAATACATTCTAAATAGTCTACAACATATCATAGCAAATAAGATAATAATCACCCCCACCCTGACTATACTAGGCATGAAAGGTAAATAAATATAACAAGCAAGCTAGACCGCATAGTGAAAACAAGAAAACATGGGAAGAACATCCATAGAAAGTAAAAGTTATCCCTATTCAAAAAAAATCTCTATCAAAAAAAGGCATAGCAGGAAATAATAGGGCTAAGAACCATAAACACACAATACCTCATTCCTGGTATTTTCATTTTTTCACATGAAATTAAAAGTCTCTCTACGGAAAGGCACAAACCACCTACCTCGGCATTGCAAGATCGATATACATGAACCTCATGCCTTGAAATACCCTAAAATGTCGTAGATCTACCCAAATGCTAAAAACGATCATATGAGGATATATAGAAAAAGAGGATACAAAAGGAGATGATGTTAAAGAAGAAGAGATAACACAACGATGTGACTCCATCGCAACAAACGAAGATTTATTCGGAGAACAGATGATGAGTCAGGGTCGTGGAGTCGATCAGCAGTCATAAGGATGCTCCTGGATGAGATATGTCAAGATGAAGAGTGTTATGTCCATTAGACGCGACCCTATATCCATTTAATGAAAAAAGAAAGTACACAACATGTTCTTCCAAAGTACATGGCGTGCACATGCCATATTCGGCCCTCGCTTTAAGAGGACTCTAGGTCACCCCACATGGCCACGTACTTGGCTATTACATGGCTAGTACACGATCACCCATGGCAACTGAGTACACGACATGTACTTATAAGTACCCGATGTGTAGTCCTGAAATTTCCAAAAACTCATCTTTTTCTCAAAAACACCAAAAACATGATTCATTCCGGAAAAGAAGATCCAGGTTCATACACGCTTTAATAACATTCAACAATTATAGGAATGATATCGTAGCTCGTGTGTAAGCCCGACCTACCGTCTCTATGATGCGATGCAATTGATTATACATGATATTCATTAAAACAAGATTCTATACATGAATGGAATGAATAAATATTATATATATTATAATAATATCATTATTTAAATGATATAACTATATACTAATAAGTGGAACATGAATTAATCTAACAAAACATACATGAGAACATAGTTAAGCTAATACTTGAATAATGACTATCCATGAAATATTACTAAAAAAATGATAATATGATAATATATGATATCGTAAATATGAAAATGATTTTTGAATAAGTCAATAACATTATTTAAGTCATTATATAGATGGTTTGGATACATACGAAGGATATGAAACCAAATGTAATGAATAATTTTACAATTTCATTATTACATGAGGTTGATTATACATAAATATTTAATCTTTTATACTTATCATCCATGTCATTATTTACCATTTAAGTAATATTATTTATATTCATATAAAAAATTTTAAAGCTAATTTTACTCTTTTTTGAATATTTATTAAATGTTATGAAATGAATCTTTTTTCATCATTCGATATGAGGTACTTTTTGACTTTTCTTGTGAAAGTACAAGGATAATATTTTTTAACATATATGGCATGTTCAGATTCTTAAATCATCATTATGCCTTTTTTCATGAAGCTTCCTTTACCTGCTTTCATGTATTTTTTCAAATAAAATAATTTTTTTAAAATTGAAAGGTACTTTGGGGATAGAAAACATTTTTAATAAAGAAAAGACATTTTCCTATAGAATTAATTTCAAGTATTTTATCAAAATTATTTTCCATCTATGATGATTCTATTTAAATAGAGATATATTTATCTCCATAATATTACCATGATTTTATTTTGGTAATAATGTAATGATATTTTATGTGGATTATGTTATAATGGAAGGATGTTTAATAAACCCATTATATTTCTTGGGTTATGCTATGATGAAAGATTTATGTTTTTATGGAACACATAATACCGATTTCATTATGAGATAGATGGTACATATATATCCTTCAAATTCATTTTTTAATGATTAATATCTAATGAGATATAAATGAATTTAATGGAAAGTAAATCTGGTTTAGTAATACAGGGTTGCAATGGCAAGTAAACCCAGTTTAGTAATAGATATTGTCTGCTATGATGTTCTTGGGAATGATCCTTAAAAAATTTGAAATGATTTTCTCTAATTATGTGTATACAAAAAACATCATTTCCTATGTTATAAAGATTGGGATTATTTACATTAATTATTATGAACTTTTATACAACGGCATGATATCACTATCTTTCATATTCAATATAAGACTTCCAAATGTTATGTTCTTGTGTCATATGTTTTTGAAATGATTGATATTTCCTTTGTTTACCCCTACTGAGCATTTGAGCCCACCCTTTGACATGTTTATTTACCCCATGTCATTAATAAGGTTATTATGTATGATATATAAAAAAGGATTCTAGTTATGATGATATAAGTGGGAGACACCTTAGATGTTTTATTAATCTGTTGTTTATGTTTCCCTATTTTTATGGATACTATACCTATATGGTCCTATCATGGATTTATTATAAGTTTTAATGAATATAATTAAATTTTTATGAAATATCAATGTATGTAATGTATGGTTCATTATAAGAAACCTTATTCTTTGCTACATGATTAATGATATATAACTATTTTGGTATGTCTTTCTTATGTGATGATCTTGTTTTCATAAACTTATGAATATTCCAACATATGATCATTGATTTATATATCCTATAATTACAATTATTGAGAATATGATCTATACCATTCTTATGTTTTTTCTAGGTTATGAAGTAATATATGAATTAAGAAATTTAAAATACTGTTTTTATATGAGTACAAACTTGTGGGAGATATTAAAGATATTTAAAACATAATTTCATTATTTATCTATACCCAAAAGACACTAAACCATTATAGTATATGGGAATGTATCATTGAAAAATGTATTTAAAATTAATCTCAAATGATTTAATATTTATATATCTTATTTATATTCCACCTCATTTTGTATTAGAGGATAGTTTAGTCTTTTTTTAAAATTTGGATTTGACTTCATTATTCAAATCCTGAGGGATAAGCCTATGTATATATTAACATGATATGGTTTTAGTAAATTATAGATAGTATGGGATTAATAAAAACTATATCCCAATCTAGAAATTGAAAAGTCAATATGACTTTGGAAGAGGGTAACCTAGGGTAAAAATATTGGAAGGGGATAATTGGTTGTTAAGTCGATCATCATCAATGTAGGATGAGTGGGCCAATATAGTAGCCTAAAAATTTTACACATAACTTAACAAGATTTTATGCATAATTAACCATAAAATAAAAACCCATGATCTTAAAGACTATTGAATTTTTAAGATTAGGTACATAAAACTGAAAACATGGAACTAGAATAAAAAATATTTATATTAATCATTCCTAAAAATCTCATGACTTTTTTTGAGATCTTACATCTTCATATGATAATCCAAGGAATAAATGAACAAAAGGGTGACACTAAATATACCATTATGGGAATAAAAAATTAAACAAATCATAGCACATTGGTTAGAATGCATACCATAATGACATACAAAGGAATGTTAGGGGAATTAACATAAGGAAGAATAACATGTATAATAAAGATTCATGTAATCATGTAATCATAAGAGTGAGTAACCAATATTAAACATGACATAAGCATGAATCAAGGATAACTAATGAGACTAATACACATGAAGAAAAATGTCTCACAAATAAATGAAGTTCACTCCCTATAAAATTACTATTTAATATTATTTATAAATGAGCCTATTTATCATGGTTTAAGGAAATTTTTTAAATTTTATTTAATAAATAAAAAGGGATAATTTTTCTATAAGACAAGAAAAGAATCCAGATAATTGTTTTTTATAAAATCATTTTAAAAAATATATTTTTGGGTTAAAATATGATATAAAGTTTACATGAGAATGGGTTACAAATTGTTATGTTCACTTAAATTAGGGTTTCTTATAAATAAGAATTAAAAAAGGGAACCTTTTAAAACAAGTCCTTCCCCATGAGAGAAAGAATAATTGAGCTACGTACATATGTTTTGAACATAAACATATAATTTTGGAGGAGTTAATATGATGAATTTGTAATTATATCGGGGTGAAGAGAGAGAATGTGTAACCTGATAAAAAAATTGAGGTTTGAAGAGAATTCATTACCTTATGTCTAAAAGTATTATGCATTTAGTCTTAATATGCCTTATAATTAAATTAAATCCATTAATTAATTAATTAAAAATATATTATATATGAATTTTATTTATTATAATTTAATTATTTTCACTTATGACCATTTTTTTGAGTTATTAGATTCAATTTCATTATTATGATAACGTTTGTTTCCTTGGTTTTCAAGATCAATTTATTTGTTTACATATATGGATGGTCATGTAAAGTGAGAATAGTTTTCAAGGATTAATATTATGTTATAAATGAAAATATATAATATTAAATGGTTTTATATATCATTTTTTATCTAGATGTTAGAAGGATTCATTAGATAAAGCATTAATGATAACCATTTAGTGTATTTTGTTGTTTTTCGATCTTCATAAACATGTTTTGTTTTATTAATTAATATTATGTATGTACACTAGTAACAAAACCACAAATAATCCACAATACATATATTATAATTTTTTTTTCCATTAAATTTTTTTATGACCATCCATCAATTTATTAATAGAAATTGAAAAGTCATCATCCCTACTAACGATAAATCATCACATCCTAGATGATGTTTTCATATTTATAAATAAATTAATTGGCGAATAAAGATTATGATGTGTTGTTTAATATATAGAATAACGTTTTGGTATATCAAAGATACTAGATTTATCATTTCATTGGGATAATGGCTGCTGGTAATGAGAAAATAAAATAAAATGAAAATTGAAATAATTAAAATGAAACAAGATCTTATCTATTGAATTTTGTCTGCTTGAGAACCTCGTTCAGGAACTTGGGTTTAGACATTTATTGATAAATAAATCTCCTAGACTTGGGGGAGGGTCTTGTAAATGGTTTAAAGTATAATTTGGGAAATAATAAAGTTGTTTAATGTCTTATAAGAAGAGGTGGTTAGTGGTGGTATTATTGTGAAAGAGAGGGGCCTTTTATTAATTTATTCATTTTTTATTATTTTGGCTAAAAAATATCAATATTGTAGATTATTATGAGTATTTATAGTAAATATGTACTTTTATTTCGAATCAATGGTTCTTAAATTATCCATGACTCAATAATTCATGTATTTATGTTATACCATAAATTACTGCATTTAACTATTCACAAAAAACAACTATTTTTTAATAATCCCAAAAGTTCACCATAACCATTTTTTGATATCTATAAGTAAAAAAATAGACTATATTTTATGAAAATAATTTTCAAAATATGAGGAATATAATTTATAATTTAAATCATCAATTATTCTAAAAATAATAATTTTGAAATTATAACTCATTTTATTACACTTTGAAAAATAAATTAATGTCTCAAAAAAATTACAACACAATAATAAGACAAAAAGGGATTAATTTTTTAATCTATTTTATGAAAATATAATTTTATTTAATTCATTATATTAATTTTAAAATCATATATAAACATTAATGTTTAAAAAAATATCAATAAAAAATTTATCATTTCTACAAAATTTATTAACATATTCCATGATATAAATATTTCATGTTTTAATTTATAAATATCCGAAATTTTAATCATATTATTTTAGATTATTCTACCTTTATATTGGTCATTATACTATTCTTAATGGTCACATTACTATTCCAAAGGTTTTGTAACTATTCAATTTCGTGAGGTTCCTTAATTTCTATAAATACTTCTCATTTCATAAATCATTCATTTATAGAGTTTTTATCGAATTCAATAAGTTATCTTATGTGATAAAAAATATATGAAATAATTATAAGGAGGGAAATTTCATTGATCGAATTTGGGATCATAACATTCTTCCCCACTTATGAAATTTTGGCTTTATAATATTTTTTTACATACTAATGTGAAATTAAGTGGGGGTACTTCTCCTTCATGACATCCTATGGTTCCTAGGATTCCCCTTTTTTGCTTATGGTTCTATCATATTACTTTAACCAGGTGAGTATTCTCTTTGCGTAGAACAATATCTCTATAATCCAATATCCTCACCATATTATCCTCATAAAAGATATCATTTTCCAAATATACCACCTCTAAATTTAGTACATATGAGGGATTTGGTTTTTAATTCTTCAAAATGAATACATAATATAAATTGTATAGTTGAGACATGGTTGGTGGAAGTATTATTTGATAGGCCACAACTCCAGCATGATTTAGAATCTAAAAGAGGATGATGTACCTAAGACATCGATTTTATTATTTACCAAATCTAATGAACCTATTCTATAGAGATATGTAGGGAATACCAAATTTCATCCTTAAAATCCATGTCCCATTAATGATTTTCTACATAGATCTTCCATCAATATTGGGATGCTCTAATATGCTACATAATAGTTTTCATATTTTTTACCAATTCATAGTCATCTTCATGTCATAAGGGCTTATGTTTCCCGACATCATCACACCATGTTGGTGTTATTCATATTTTCCCATTAAGTGTTTCATATGTATCCATTTGGATGCTTGATTGTAATGTATTGTTGTTAGAGAACATGACTAGAGGAAAGTGTTGGTTACACCCTCCCATTGATGTCCATATAACAAGCTCTTAACATGCCTTCATGTTTTTTAATTTTCTATTCAGGTTGGCCATCAATTTGAGGATCATAAGAAATACTAAATTTAAACTCCCTGTTTATATCCTATTAGATACTTTTCAAAATCATGGAGTTAAATATCATATCTCAATCTAATAAAAGAGATAATTGTACTCAATGAAGCCTCATAAATCCTTTAAAAAATATCTATTCAGGATCATTGAGTTGTAATACCTATTAAATTATGAAAAATTGATCTATTATTGTATTATTACCCATAATGGTACATTTAGAATCCCTTCCTGTGGATGTCTTTGGAAGTCCATTGACAATTTCCAAGGTGGAGTTTTAACATTTCCATGATGGTATGGGTAATGGTTACATCATCCCCATAGAATTTATCCTTTCATCAGTCACTTTTTTACATTCCAAGAACATTGATATATATTCAGTGATCTATTTCGTCATATTGTCCCACTAATATTTCTCTCAGAGGTCTCGATACATATTTGTGATCTCTAGGTGAATATATATGGTTAATAGGTGTATATTATTCATAAGATCCTTATTTTTATCTACATTGGATAATATACATAGTCATGACCCAAATCACATGAATCCTTCTTCATCCTTTTTAAACTATGAGGATTTACTATTTTTGATAGCTTCCTCATATTTCTAAAATTCTACATCATTTCTTTGAGAAAAATTTATTTTCTCTATGATAGATTGCTTTGAAAATATATGATAAAGGATTTATGATTATATTTCATTAATGATTCCCATGTCCATCCTTTACAGGTCTAAAAAATTATATCCCTCTCAATTCTCATAATTTATATTGATAAATGATCTTTTCTACTAATATCATATTTCCCCTTATTTAATTTACAAGGGTTGTAGTTGATTGAGAAGTCAAAATCATTGAAAATATCTAATCATCGCCAATGGATCATTTTATTATCATTTTATGTGAATATATATTTTAAGATCATGTAATTAGTATATATCGAACATTTCTCACCATAGAAAAAATACCACCAGATTTTAAATGTAGAGATCACAACTCCTAACTCTAGACCATTCATTGGATAGTTTTGAAAAAAGATGTAAACATCGATAATTCATAGGCTAACACATTATCATTTTTCATTATCTCATAGCCTAATACCTTATTTTTATAATCACTATATTCCACAAATAATTCCCTACTTGTTGGAAGTTTGAGTACTCATGCAATGAGAAGCCTATTTTAACTCGTTGAAATTGTATTTAAATTAACTAGTCCAAAGTAACTTTTCTCCATTCTTATTAAACATGGTTAATGGGTTTTAAAATCATCAGTTGTTTTTCACATATTTTCAGTAAACCTGATCTAGACTAAGGAAACTATGAATCTCTATTAAAGATATTGGTATGGGCCCCTTTTCAATTTAATTTTCCTTGGTATGGTCCAAAGATTTTATTTTACAAGTGATGAAATTCCCTATGAATTATACTTCATCCATCACTAACTCACATTAACTCTACCTTTAATATAGTTCCTCCCTTCAAAAATTCATTATCCAAATATTAAAATGTTGAACTGGTTCCTCATTTATCTTGGAGTATATCATTATATCATCGATAAAGACTCACAATATAGTTTCGATGTAATATCTAAAGGAAATATTCGTTAATTATATGAAAATTAATGGAGAATTCGTGAGTTCATAGAGCATCAATATGTACTCATAGTTCTCAAACCTTGTTTGAAAGAATGTATTGAGAATATCTTCCTTCCTCTCCTTTAATTTGTGTTATCCTGACCAAATTTACACCAAATAAAAATAAGTATCCCCATGTAGTTGATTAAAAAAATAATATATCCATGATAGGAATACATGTTCTTTATAATTATTTTTTTTATCTCATGATAATCAGTTCATTGCCGCATTAATCCATCCTTATTTATGAAGAAGATGACTAACACACCCCATGGTGAAGCACTCAGATGTGTAAAATCCTAGTCCAAATTCTCCTGTAACTGCTTCTTCAGTACTTATAAATCAACAGTGGTCATTATATAATGTTTTTTGACATAGTTTGTGATCCATAAATAATTTCAAAAGAGGAATAAACTTCTTGGTTTGGTGTAAGACCATGCAATTATTCATGGAATACACTAGTGTAGTCCCTCACAATGGGCATGTCTTCGAGCATGATTATTTAATTTTTCTAATTAATTTTATATTGATATGATTTCTCATAAGGAAATAACATCAACATTTGTTATGAAGATTCAATAGAAGATTCATCCACCCCCTTTCACTTATATATAATTAGTGGATGCCATGGGGTGTGAATAATTCTATCTAATTCCTGATTGTTGATGTTGGATTTGTGTAAAGATAGTTAATCAATGCCCAACATAGAATCAAAACCCACAAAATTAAGTAATAGGTGATTTAGTTGGAGGTTAATTCCAGAAATATTTACTAGGTATTAGTAATATACTTTGGATGCAATAATTTCCACCATTTGTCGTTCTCAAAAACATCTCAACCATTATATTTTGAGGTGTTGTATTTATAGTTATACTTACATCAAAATATATAAATGATTGCGTAGAACTAGAATCAAGTATTATGTTCCTTATTATTGATGAAATAACCATATTACCTTTCACCACATCATTTTTGGGCTCCGCCTCAATTAGTGATTTCGTATTCCCTTCTTTACCACCTTGGTGGTTATTTTTGATTTCATATGAAAACACTTGTCATATAGAAATGGATCTTGTAATTCCCACATTACATTCAGTTCAAGCACTACACTATATGATATGTTTTTATATAAACCTTCTTTTATTCTCCAAAATTAGTGGGATTCTTCATATCCCTTCATTAGTAATTATCGAGATTCCCCACTCTTCCACATTTGAAGTATCTCTATGTTCAGTTTAGATAGTTCCAAGGATTCTTATTCCAAGATCATTGACACATGGGATTTTAGGTTTTTATTCAATCATGGGATTTATATGTTGATCCTCCCATAATAAACTCTACATTCCTCTTTATGTGAGGTTTAAGTAAGTGTTTTAATGGTAAATTAAAATGGAAAAGGAATAATTGTTCATATAAGCCCATAAATGAACCAATATAGTTTTTAAATATAAAAATAATGTTTTTAGAAAAATATTGGTGGGTTGTAATAGATTATTGAGTGTACATGAAATTGGGTATGAAACAGGGAAAATCCCTTGAATTGGGCAAGCATAACGTGGGAAATTAAAAAGGGAACCATTATAAAACATGCATTTCCCAATCATAGAAAGATTAATTGAGATATAAAATATGTTTGGAACATACATAAGTTTTCTTGGAGGAGTACATATTAATAATTAATAATTACATTGTCTTATTTGGAGAGACAACTAAACCTATATGAAAAATGGAGGTTCCGAAGGAAACCCCTGCCTTATGTATGAAAGGGTTATTCAAGTGATCTTAATATCCTAGAGAGTAAAATTAGATCAATTGATCGATTAATTAATAATATCATATATATTTATTTTATTTTTTATAATTTTATTAAGATCATTTATGGTATTTTTGAAGAGTATTGAGATTCCATTTCATCATTCCTGGTGTGTTCATTTCCTTGGTTTTTTTGATCGGTTTACCTATACACATGTATGAAAAATCCTATAAAATGATATTAATTGTCCAGAATAAAACACATATATTATTAATAAAAATTTGGACTAATAATTGTCTTATGTATCATTTTCTATAGATACATGGATGATTCATTAGATAAAACATTACCGATATCCATTTCGATTATTTTGGTGTTTTCTCCATCATCTCGAACTAGTTTTTTTGTTAACTGATATTATATATATATAATATTTTCATAACATTAAAAACTCTTTAATAAATATATTATAATTTTTATATCCATAAAAATGGTTTTATGACCCTCCTTGAAGATGGTAATATAAATTGAAAGCTCATCTTTTTTTAATATAATAAATCAACACATCATAGATGTTGTTTTCATTTTTAGAATAAAAGGATAGGGTAAAAGGATTGATGAAGGGTTGTTCCATTAAAATAATAAAATTATAGTATATAAAATATAAAATATTTATCATGTAAATTGAATAATTGGAGGTGAGAATAAGAAATTAAAACAAACTGAATAGAGAATAAATGATAACGAAAGTGTATTTTACCTCTTGAATTCCTTCTCCTTGAGAACCTCCTTGAGGAACTTTTGTTTGGCCTTTTAGTGAGACTAAAGTCTCCTAGACATTGGGGAGAGACTTGTAAAGTTTATTAGGTATAATTTTGACAATATTATAGGATATTATGGGGTGAGGTGAAGAGGTGGTGGGGGTGATATTTATAGTGGAGGAGATGAGTGTTTTTTTATTATTTTATTCATTTGTTTATTATTTTGGATCAAGAATATCAATAAATTTTTTTATTTTGATTATCTAATGTAACCAGTGCATATTATTTCTATACTATGGTGATTACATTATCCATACATCATCAATGACTCAATAATTCATGTATTTTTCATATACCTATAAATTATTAGATATCATTATTCCCAAAAAATAAAACTATTGTAAAAAAGTCCAAAAAAATCACCCTGACCATTTCTAATTGTATATATTTCAAATATGTACTATATATTTCGGAAATAATTTTCTAAATATTGGAAATTATTTTTTTTATTAAAATAATCATTTATTCAAAAATACTTATTTTAAAATTATAACTAATATTAATAAAACTTTGAAAAATTTACTATGGCAACATAAAATTTCCCTAGAATAATAATAAACAAAATAATTAATTTATGAAACTATTTTTTGAAAATAAATATTATTTTAAATCATTTTATTAATTATAAAACTTTTATTAGACAATTATGTTTCACAAAAAACATCAATACATAATGTATTATTTTAAAAAAAATTATTTACTTATTCTATTATATAAATATACCATATTTTCATTTCTATGATGCCTAAATCTTATTTGTACTTTCATATGTGAGGTTACTATTATATTGGAAGTGTTATTATACCTAATGGTCACATTAATTTTCCAAATTTAATGTTACTATTCCACTAGTTTGGGTTCTTTAATTTTTATATGTAATTATTATATCATTCATTCGTCATTTATAAATCTTGTATTCTTTATTATAAGTTGTTTAATGTTATTATTGTTACATTTTATAATTATAAGAAGGTTAATTTCTTTGATATAATTCTGGGACATTGCATCATAATACCACACACCTAGCTAGACACTCCTGAGGGATATTCATATGTTAATTAATATTTCATTGCGAACCATTATAAGGAATGGGATGATATAATCAATAAAGGAAAATGATAAACCACATTGATATGATGTGAAATTAACGATTCATTGGTTAAAAGAAGGTCTCATATTTTATGGAATCATAATAATTATTTTCTTAATCAAATGATTATTCATATTGACTATTGATGTGTTATACTTAGACTATATGTTTTTGTGTTTTCCAATGGATGAAACAAGTTCGAATAATGTAAAAAATTAATGTGATGGCCAATGAAATGATCAAACCCATAAGGAAAAAAAATTAAATAGAAGTTCGGATGAAAAATCATGTGTATTTTATCACCAAAATATCTCAAGTAATGAACAATATTATGAATCACACTAAAGTTACAAATACTTAAAGAAAGAATAACTCACTACTGATTCTTTTAAACAGAAATATCTACCTTAAAATTGTAGTTCCTATAATCATCTTATTATATTATAATGGATCAATTTATAGGAAATATATTATCTTTTTCTATTCTTATTATATTATGATAAGGTTATTTTGTCCATGTATCATTTTAAGGGAAAAAAATCAATAGTTCACTCTTATCTAGAATAATAGTCATGTGGTTGAAATTGATTCGATGAATTAAGAAAGGATTAGGAGGGTATTTTAAAAAACGTTTTTCTTAAACTATTTCCATGAAAATTTAAAATGAGATTCTAGAACTAAAGAAAAATTATTCTAAATCCATATGAACTAGTGAAAAAAAATTAATCACACTAAAAAGTTATGATTTGAGTTTTATCATCAAACCTGAAAGAATATTTGTCCAATTATTTAGTGTCTTGAGACCAATTATTTGAATGAAATTGCAAATAAGAGATATTAAATGCTATAAATAAAACATTCATCCTACCCACAAGATTAAATTGTGAATAGATACTCCCAGTGTTCTCATAGTTTTATGGAAAAAATACGATTGAAAATTTTTCATAGAAATTTTAATAATCAAACCTATAAGGGAACGAAAATTAATATTTCTTCATGTGAAAAAAATTAACAGAACCATATAGGAAAATTTCCTCTAGCCTCTGTAAAATGCCTCATGCATGGAAAATATGTTATCCTAGACATATAATTTATATGTTATGTAAAGATAACTACAAATGTTTGCGTAAAAGACCAACTGAATGTTCCACCCATACTCTAATTCTATAATTGGATGGGGAATAGAAATTATGATATTTTTCTAATTAATCTAAAGGTTAATTTATACAATTAGAATCAACATTACCTTATTTCTTAAAACAAGGGAAATACCATACAATCATATTAACTAAGTTGTGTCCTAGGAAAGAATTTGTGAAAGGTATAATTATTATCCATTCTAGAATGGAATATGTATTATTTGATTCTATGTCTTCATATTTTTAATCTGACTAATTTACTAATGGAATCACCTAACCTCCTCAATGATTGTATTTTAAGTTACATTAAAAAATCATAATGGTATAATGATTTCATCTCATGTCTATAGATTCTCATTGATGTATGTTTGTTGTAATGTACTTCTAGTAAATCATGTGATTGTTACTTTAGTTAAATGTGTTTATATATTATTAATTGATTGGCCTTTAATATATATAAACTATATCAAATTTTGTGGAATGGATGTCACATTTTATATTCTAAATCAATTAAAGATTGTCTCTCAGTTTGTGTAAGAATATGAAATACTAATGGAAATTTCTTTTATTGTATCAGTATTACTACTTATTAATGAAGGATATTTATTTGAAATGTTTATAGAGGACACAACAATTAATTTATGATTTTTGTATATTATTATAATTCTGGTCTAGAATAATTTCATAGTATTCTCCTATATCTTTAGTTTGAGTTTTCAATAAAACACATGCATGGTCAAATAAATATTTCAATGAATCCTTATATAATGAAACCAATTGAGTTTATTCTTTTTAAAAAGCAATACAATGATAATATGAAAATGTTATTCATACTCCTTAGTGTGCACCATGGGTTCACCTATTATTATTTTAATAAAAAAATATGTTTCAATTATTTTTCACATTTATTATTAAGAAAAAAACAAGATCACAATAAATAACATATATCATTTACCCTATATTGATGAAATGTTTGATCAAATTCATAGAGATTAATACTTTTCAATGAATGAACTTTATTTTATATATCATTAATTGAATTTCAATATGTAGTATTACATTTCAAATTAGTTCTGTTCACTAAGAATTTATATTAAATCCATTTGGCCTATACAAATCTCGTACGATCATAATGGATCTAATGAATAAGGTCTTTAGTGATTAACTTGATTTATTTGTGTTAGTCATTATAGTTGATATTACTATATATTAAATGTGGAATTATTCACATCAAGATCTTTTTAAGATCGTGTGGAGGATGATGGGGAATTATTAATTATATTATAAATTTTTGAAGTATGAATTTGGGTTATATGATTTTTCAATCATAGATTATATAAAATCATGCATAGTAATATCAGTATATCCTTAATAAATGAATGTTATTTATTAGTGGCCCAGACAATCAATGATGACTGAGATCCGTAGTTTTCATTTGTTGTCTAAATACAACATATTCATTATGAGGGATTTCTCATGGATATATAATCTAATAATTGAGTTGACTTGGAAGGATATAAGTTCTTTTGGAATTATTAATATATAATAAAATATCAAGGAAATGATGTGAAGGTTATTCAAAGTAAATGTACACACACTACACTATAATGGAGAAGGGTTTTTGGTTTATAATTATCCATCAATGAAGGGGCTGTGATTTTTTATCACGCAGAATTGCATCGTGATTGATTATACCCCATGAAAATTTATAATTCATAAGAAAAATTCCCCTTTCCAACTGAATATTTAAATGTGAAATTACCCAAATCATGATTGTTAGATAGTAGTTGTAAATTTAAAATAAAAAATGTCGTGGAATTATATTTATATTAAAATTTGTGATACATATTCTGATCACAAAATATTGATGTATATTTTCACCATAAGGGTGGAATATGTCCCAAAGGATATGGATAATGTTTATTAAACAATATGAATTCTTAATAGAATACTATCCTGGTATGGTTATCATGGTAGATAATGTTATGAGTAAGATAGGGCATTATAGTTTTACAAGGATGAGGATTGAAATATATCCAATATTTATTGATTTTATGATGATGTATCTTGAAAATGGAGGAAACGAGATATATTATATCTTTCCCATTTGAATATTCAACTATGCATTAATGTTAGGAATAGAGAGGTGAAAAAAGAGGATATGCAACTATAAATGATAGTGTAAAATATTCTTCAGTTTAACAGTGATGGTTATATAATGATTCGGTTTAGAAACCATGTATGTTTTCTGTCAATACAAGTCTTGAAGAAGTATCTATATAATGAAGGTTGTAGTTCATCATTATCTATTCATCATGGAATCCCAAAAATGTATAATGTTAAGAATGATTATTCTTATGTGATGACATTAAAGGGGATATTACAGAGTCTATATGATGATTCTAGTATATCTTTATGTTAATTTAAGAAAGATTATTTTAAGGTAATGTTACAACCATTACCCATACATTAATGAAAATTGGATAGAATTACCTTGGATTTTATAATCAGAATCCCCAAAACATATGAAGGGAACAATTATATTAAGGTGATAGTTGACCACCTTATGAAGTCAAAAAATTTAATAATAATAATAAAATATCTATTAATTCAATTTAGAATATATATATCAATTATGTTGTCATATTTTACATATTACCACATAATATTATATATAATTTGTATATGTGGGTTACCTAGATGTTTTGGATACATTCTCAACATGATTTGAACCTGATGTTAAATACTAGAAGTTCCTATCATTATCTTATAGACTGTTATCTTTATATAAATAATAAAAACCTAGAATTAATATTGATATGATGTTCTATTGATTTTAATGTTCTATTTTATATACCCCTTTCTCTGTTCATGTTTTCATAAAACAGTAATTTTTATACAATCATTCAGATTGATTATTGTAAATCCATATAGGATAGAAACTAAAAAAATAAATATTATGGTTTGATGTTTTAGAATAAAAGTTATGGGGACTCATTATAGATAATTTAATTTAATACAATTTTATATACATCCATCAATACATCAGGGAAGCTGATAGTTGATAAAATAAATTTTATGGAAAATCATCAATGAGTTCTTTCATTGAATGTTGGTGATAAGTTATACCTAGTCATACCTATTAAGAAAAATTTTATTTGATTTAAAAAAGGGTTAATTTAATCTCTATATATATCAGACACTTTAAAAATATTGATTATATTGATATAATTTCTTATTTCTTTTTTGATTACACTGAATCTCTCTCGTGATCTTGATGTATTCCATATATCTCTTTTAGAGAGGTATATACATAATACATGACTTGTAATTAACTGATAGGTCATACCATTGGTGAAATATATCTCTTATGAAGACAAAACACCATACATTTTGGATCAAATTGATATAGTGTTGTGGAATAATACCTCTCACCTCGTCAAAAACTTTTGGAAAAACCATAATTTTGAGAAAACTATGTGGGAACTCCAGGAAGTGATAATGAATATGAATTCTTTTCTATGTGTATCATAGTGATGTAATTTAGAGGGAGATATTTTTATAATATGGTAGATTATAAAGACTTATGATTTTAGGGTATATTTCACTTTTTTTAATATAGTTTTTTTATATACAATAGTACACACAACATTAAGATTAAATAAACCATGATATATTATTGAATTCTTATTATTTAATATTATAGTTATCACCCATATGTTAGTTTGGTTGATCATAATAAGAATAAATAATTTATGAAAAAATATGTTATAAATATATATATTATTATTATTTGGGTTTTCAATTATTTATAAATTTAAATAAAATCATTTTATAGTAAAAAAAGGTTTCACTTAAAGAATGTTTTGATTCATATTTTAATTAATTTTATCATAATACATTAAAAAATCTCTATTAATGAATGATTTTAATTAAATTTTTATATAATATATTTTTCCAAATACCTGAATATTAATTTAATAGTTTTTTTATATAATTAATTAATGAATACTCTGTTTTGTTGTTGAAAATGAATTTTGTTAAAAATGTTTTTTTTTATTATTCATAGTTATTTTAAATTATATATCTAAGAATTATATAAATTTAATATTATAAAAATGATTCAATTTTTTTTGATAATAATAATTAATATTTTATAATAACATAAACATAATTTTTTCATTGTGAAATGTAATTGAGGTAGACAATAGTACTACAGTAAATGTAAAAAGGGGTTGATGAGGGGTAAACTAAGTAGATAAATAGAAATGAAGAAACCATACCTTATTCATATTTAATGAATAAATTTTAATTATATCCCATCATATATTCAAAATATATTCTATTTTTTTCACTTTACCATGTTATCAACTTTATTATATTTTGATATTCTAAACAATTACAATTGTGTCACTCCTATCACATATAAAATGGAACCCATATCCTTTCTTTCGCACAATAATTATCTATTTAGTTCAACAAAAATATAAAATTATATCTTATAAACATTATCACACATTTCATATATGTTCTTATCTTCCTATAAGACCAAACTTAGGGAACATAAGAAGATATTCAAATTGGTTTTTCAAGGTAGTGGTATATGTTTTCACCGATCTTTTTCAAGTTTTATTCTTCTTAGACATCCTCTAAATATATTGTATTAATCATAAATGATGAATATGGTAAAATAAAGAAAATTAGATGTTATTTGTACTGTGCTAAACCAATTTTCCTCCTCCATTCCATCAAATAGGAAATGATAGTATCACTTGGGCATACATGTGGACTATATCCTCCACAAAGTCATATGATTAATTATATATCTCCAATTTCATGGATGTTTGTTATGATTGAATTATATATTATATAAAATACTTATGAAAAAATTATTATTGAATTTTAATATCTGATATATATTCTTACACAACCATATAGTTAAAAATAATAATGTTTCCCAGACTGATTGTAGACTACCCCCTCCGTGAAGCGATATGATTTGTTTTTCATTTCAAACATACATGTATAGTAGAAAGGATAAATTTTGTTATCATATATGTTATTTTTTATATACTATTTATTATATAAATTGGTAAATATTATTTACCTATCTTTAATTCAATCCGTCAAAAATTCGGAACATCACTCATGCATACGTAAAAACTACCATCAACAAGATGTTGTGTAATTCATTTTTCACCAAAATTTTTTATTATATTATTTAAAAGAGAATATAAAGAATATGTATCAAAATTATATAATAATTAATATTCCATATATATTGAAACCATAAATATATTATAATTAATGGAACAATGAAATAGAAACATGGATGAAAGATACCAGTTTTTCCTCGATTGTCTATTTTGATGAAGAATTAATAAACCAATAATTAATAATAATAGAGGAATGATACATATTTTTTTCTGTAGGAATATGTTTGTATATTATATTTATAATTAAAATATATTTATTATACATGATTTTTGAACACCTATGATGAAATAAGAGACATGAGTTATGGGGTTTATGTTACAATAACATGATTTTTGAATTGCATATTTAAAATATTATTTTAGTGAGATTATATAGAAATTATATTTTTAAGAAAATTTATTTTATAATAATCCGAATATTTTAGGAATATTTATATATTATTATAATTTTTCAATCTTTGGTACATAAAATAATAAATAAAATAATTTCAAATAAAAACCCCCCATATTCACACTTTGGTAGAGAAATTTTTTTTTCCATAACCATGACCTTGAAATTTGTTTGATAGATGTTTTTAATTTTAAATTAAAGGTAATAAAAAGATCATTTTTTAGCATTAAAATTTTTACAATGTTCTAAAATTTTATATTTTTAAATACATATTTTTTTTAATATTATTTTTTTTAATGTGTGAAATGATTATACTATATTAACATATATAGTTGTAATTTATACTCCCACAATCAGGAATATTAATTTCATCGAAGATTCTATAAAATTTTCCATGGATATTTTAAAATTTCATATATTTTAGAAATATTAGTTGATTTTTTCATTAAAGATGTAAAAAAATAAAGTAATATTTTTATCATTTTTTAAAAGAATGGTTAAATTTTATTTTAAAGGTATTTTTATCTATACCAATATTTTATATGGATATTTATGTTTTATTGGGGATATTATATTATGATGTAATCCAATTATTTTATTGACATATGATGATGATGATCTTAGAATGATAACAAGAAACCCATTTCTTTCCAATAGGATAATCAAGTTGTTATTATATATATATAATGCTCTTGTAATACCATATACTTACACTCACTAGTTGTAACATCCCAAGTAAGTAATGAATAATAGATATTTTTATCTATGTCTATTAATGATAAAGATAGTGTTTTAGAGGCCTAAAATGAAAATAAATACAATCTTATGCATGGAATACACTAATATTCTTAAAAGATTGTTTTAGTGCCTTTTGATGGAAAACCATTTTTGAATCTATATTTTGACAATTTTATAAACTATGTTTGTCAAAATAAACTTATCCTTTATGATTGGGACATCAAAATTTACCTTGTGTGAATTTTTGGTATTTTTCTGACAATGTTCATTTTTTAATGAATAGTGAAAAATACTGCATTTTACATAAAAACTACTTTTAATCTAATTTATTTATATGATTAGATTATGTTTTGAATTGGTTTTGAAGTGAAATTAGAATATATTTTTACCATTTTATCTAATGGTGGTCATTGGAATCAATTTCACTTTGAAATTAGACTTAAACTGGTGTCAATCTTTTGATACTTATTGTTTTGTAAAAACACGCTATTTGCTCTGGCAGCGGGAATTAATTATTAAATTAATTAATGTGACTTATATGATTTGAATTTTGTAAAATAGACTTCATTTTTGAATTCGGAATATCACATATAGCTTAGAGTGAATTTTTGGTAATTTTCTGAAAAACTTCAATTTTTGATGAATAGTGAAACCACTAAGTGGTAATCAAGCAAACTGATTTTTCAGTTAAATGAAAGTTTACCACTAATGTGTATTGAATTTTGAAAATCCGACATACATGGTTGTCATTAAAAAGTAAAATGTGGTTCAATGAGATTAAAATAATTTTTTGGTGAATAGTAACTTATTAAGTTTTTAATCGCGATTAGTGGTAATTAGTGTAGTTTAAGGAATAAATAATGCTTTAATAATATAAAATGACCTAGACACATGTCCCAACCTTATTGGTTGTGTCATGGCCGACCAAGACAAGCCATGGGTCAACTTGGGGACCCCATGGATCCACTTTTGTTGGGAAATGACATAAATTGCTTTTTATTAAATGTTAAAGTGAAAATGACACAAACATAATATGTTTTACGAAAACAATTTTTAAGTGGGGTTATACAAGTCCAAATTTTGATTATAAATATTAAATGGAAATCTAAAAAGATTTCCTACATCATAGTAATTTTTTTATAATTTTTAGACATTAAATAAATTTAATTATTTATGACATAATAATGATGCAGCGATGACATCATTATTTGACGATTTAAATAAAATGGAAAGATAATATAAAATCTATGAACTACACATGGCAAAAACCAATTGGATGAGTGGATTTCGATGCCTTATAACCTTATCCACGAATTATATCAATGTGGGACCTTTTAAAACCGAATCACATTTTCAAATAATGTAATGTTTCTTTACTTTCCAAAAGTGCCCCTCCTCTCCCCTTATAAAAGGCCCCCACCTCTACCTCATTTCACACACTCTTCAAGCCATTGGCTCGGCCAAACCCTGCCCATTTGCTCTCTCCACATCCCTCTCCTCATCCTAGATGATTCCCTTTGGGCATAATCCTTTCAAAGGAATCCTTTAGGCTCAACTCAAAAGGAGTTACACTTTTTAAAGGTAATTCATTCTCTCAAGTTCATTTGTTTTATTTTGCTTCTCCAACCCCCTAAACTCTTTTTATTTACTTCTTTTGTAACAACACCAGTATCTTCAATATACTAGGATGTTGTTATAAGATTTATTTGAGCTACACTTCCACACAACTACATCAAATGGTTAAAGAAAATAAGGTTTCCGTGGATGGCGAAATTCTGCCTCCCGAAACGATGATTGTTCAATACTCATTTAACACCTTCAAAGGTGGCCATTATGATGTCACTATTTTTATATATGATATATAATATGTTTATGTTTTCCTTAAGCTTCTGTTTTTTTCATTTTTGGCATACCTTTATGATTTCCATTATGGGTATACGCGATATCTTCATTTTAGGAAGTGCGGACTACCGCCCCCTAAAAGTGATTTGATTCATTAATACCATATGTGGGATGTGTAAAGGATAAAGTTAATGATATTATACATGATGTTATACTGGAATTATAATATACCTATATATATCATTATCATTTATTTCCATTAAAGTATGAGATAGAAATGAAAGTAGCGTTCATGCGTACGTACGGACTACCGTCTCCATGAACGGTGCATTTCATTTCTTATCCCCAAATGTAATGTACTATTAAAAGTACATGTATATAATGGATATATATAATTAATGATATATCTAAATGATGAATATAATTCTGGAATTAAAATATACATAAGTCTCATTTAGTTTTAATTCCATTAATATGACAAAGAAATGAAAGTAGCGTTCATGCGTACGTACGGCTTACCGTCTCCATGAACGGTGCATTTCATTTCTTACCTCTAAATGATTATGTAATATTTTAAATACATGTATGTACTGTATATATATGACATATATGATATCTACATCATGAATACCATTCTGGATATAATGAAACATTGACCAAATTAACAACATGTAAGTGTAAGAAGTCTATTTTTGACTTAGGAACCAAATACCGACAAAATGAACATTATTAACTTAAATGATTACATGATGTTCATAACATGGTATAAAAGGAATAATGAACTTGGAAAAGATTCATAATCAAGTAGAGATTAACTAAATTTTATTATTCAGGAGTTTAAAGAACGGTCGGGTCAAGTCAGATACGAGGTATGGGAACTTCTTAACCCAATTTCCATTCTTTGGGTTAATCTCCTACTTTCAAATTATGTCATTATATTATTATGTCGTATCTTGTATTTGTACTTTATTTATGTGTAATTATAGTGAATACACATAATGTATCTATTTTATTTTAAAAATTATCTTTGTATGGGACTTCGTCTCAATCTCCTTTCATTGAGGCATATTTTGTTTTATACACAACTTTCTTGTATACGGTGTATAAACCCCTTTGACTTTCACGTTTATTCAAAAGGAATATGTTTTATACGAAGTGTTTACTAAACGACAAAAGGGAATGTTTTTGTCGTACGTATGCGGCGACAACGACTTCTCCGCCGTCGTAACCGTTATTTGAGTTTCAGCTTCCTCTACAAGCCATACCTTCTTTTTTAAAAGAAAAATAAATACCATGTTTTACTTTGGTATTGAAAATGGTTTTCATAATGTTTTTATTATATCAATGTGTTGTATTGATATCTCGTGATTGAAATTTGGAAATGTTATGTTTCCTTTATGCATGTTTTATGTGATATGATTATGTTATGGTTCTTGGGCATTATTATGAAGACGGGTGGTTCCGTGATAAACTAAGGGCGGGTGAGCCCGTTATAGCTCTCCAATGCATTGGGTAACGCGAAGGAGTGAAACGTTAAGGTTTCTCCGAAGAGATTTTAGGGAATATACTGTGATGGGTATTCCAAACGTAACCAAGAGGGTTACTCCCTACGTAAGAATGTTATGAATGCCTCAAGTTACCTTTATGTATTATGATTTCTATGATTTATTCATGATTTTATGAGGTATATTAAAGTGCCTATGTTTTATGGGTAAAGTATGATTTCATTCTTATGTATATATTAACTCATGTTTCCTTTCCATGTTTTTTTTATAACCCATACTGAGTTTTTATGCTCATCCCAAGTTTTTGAAATGTTTTTCACAGGTCAAGGGAAAGGTACATGATAAGATGATAGAGTCAAGGATGTGTCAAGAAATAAACCATGTTTTATTTTAAATGTGTGTTCCATTGATGGGAATGAAGAATACTATCTTTATGTAACCAATTTGTTTATATGTGGAATGTAATGCAAGTTTTATGATCTAATTCTCTAAAACTCTAAACCCGAAAAGATCCTCAATGTGTAATCTTGTAATAACTCAAGATTAAGTAAGGTTTAAGGTTGGGGCCTTATAGTTGGTATCAAAGGTCGGTTTAGACAACTTTAGGAGTTAGAAAAGTGTTAAATTATAATATGATTTAAATGATATAGCATTTACAGATTACCATGTTGCTTCGCCTAAGATATTTCGGTGTTCAGAATGGTTTTCCGCAGAGGAAACAAAGCATCTATGTTGGGACGACATCAGGAGGAAGACAACCTTCCAAATCAGCAACCTGAGATGGTCGGAATCGGAACTGAACAGTTTGTTGCAGTAATGGCACAGTTGACTCAGGCTATAAATGGTGGTGGTAACCATGCACGAGATCAGCCAGATCAACCGCAGAGGAACATGTCAGTGGTGGAACATTTCATGAGGCAACATCCACCATCATTCAGAGGATCATCTGACCCTGTGCAAGCTGAAGGGTGGATTAAATCACTGGAGAAGATTTTTTATGTCATGGGATGTTCAGACAATCAAAAGGTTAGTCTTGCTATTTATCGTTTGGAGGGTGAGGCAGATCAGTGGTGGTCTATGGTTAAAAATATCAGGGACGCCGATGAGATTGATGCTCTTGACTGGGATGAATTCAAAGGTATGTTTCTGGAGAAGTATTTTCCTAAGGCTGTTCGACTTAGGATGGAAAAGTAATTCTTGGAATTGAGGCAAGAGGAAGACTCAGTGGCTTCCTATGAAGAAAGGTTCACTCGATTGGCAAGGTATGCTCCAAATTTTATCCGAGACCTTGATAGTAAAATCAATCATTTTTACTCAGGATTAAAGCCAAAGTATCGAAGGGCATTATCTTCTCGTGAGTTTAAAAGTTATGAAAAGCTTGTTTGATGTGCTGAGAAGGTGGAAATGGAGTTTGCCGATGACCAAGTTTTCTATAACAACCATCAGAAGAAGAGACCGAGGTGGCAGGAGAAAGGTAAGAATTCTTCAAAAAAGTCTGATGGTAAGAGAACTAAGTTTCCAGTTTGTGATAAATGTGGCAAAAGGAATGCTGGGGAATGTCTTCTGAATTCTGGAAAGTGCTACCGATGTGGTAAGATGGGACATAAGGCTCGTGATTGCACTGAAAAGGATCAAGGTGAAGGTAAGAATAAATTTGATTTACAGTTAGTGAAATGTTATAAGTGCAATGAGATGGGTCACTATGCAAACGAGTGTCCGACAAGGAGCTTGAGTGATGGGAATCAGTTAGACTACAAGCAGAAAGGGGTGGTGAAATCCTTTGCAACTACTTCAGCAGATGTTGGGCCATCGAATGAAGTGGTGTCAGCTCCAGGGAGCTCAGTATTTTTCGAAGATTGACTTGAGGTCGGGGTACCATCAGTTGAATGTAAAAGAAGCATACGTTTCGAAGACTGCGTTCCGTACTAGATATGGCCATTATGAATTTGTAGTTATGACTTTTGGGTTAACTAATGCACCTGTTGTATTCATGGACCTTATGAATAAAATTTTCCATGAGTTCTTGGATAAGTTTGTGTTTGTGTTTTGAGGTTTGTGAAGAGGTTATGTGTGCCTTGTGATTCACAGTTGAAGAGAGAGTTGTTATGTGAAGCTCATAGTTCTCCGTTTTCAGTTCATCCGGGCAGTACTAAGATGTATAGAGATCTGCGGGAGTATTACTGGTGGGATGGAATAAAAAGAGATATTGCTTATTTTACTGTGAAGTGTTTGACTTGTCAACAGGTTAAAGCAGAGCGGCAGTTACCGAAAGGGATGCTTCAGCCTTTACCAGTTCCAGAGTGGGAATGGGAGAATATATCCATGGACTTTGTTGTTGGATTACCAAAGACATCTCGAGGTAATAATGCAATCTGGGTTATTGTTGATCGCTTGACTAAATCTGCTCATTTCCTTTCTAAACGAGATACTTTCTATCTAGATCAACTTTCCCGTTTGTATCTTAAAGAGATAGTCAGGTTACATGGAGTTCCTCTCTCCATTGTATCGGATCGTGATCCCAGGTTTACTTCTAACTTTTGGAAAGGCCTTCAGAAGTCGTTGGGTACTGAATTAAATTTTAGTACAACTTTTCATCCTCAATCAGATGGACAGTCAGAACGAACAATTCAGACATTGGAGGATATGCTATGAGCTTGTTCTATGGATTATCAGGGAAGTTGGGACCAACATCTTTCTTTGGTTGAGTTTTCATATAATAACAGTTTTCATTCTAGTATACATATGGCACCATTTCAGGCATTATATGGGAAGTGGTGTCGAACTCCAGCTTTCTGGGATGAAGTGGGTGAAAGAAAGTTGATGGGACCAGAATTGGTAGAAGAGATGGCAGAAAAAGTTCAGCTGATTCAGAAACACATGAGAACAGCTCAGAGCAGGCAGAAGAGTTATGCGGATAACCGGAGGAAGGATCTATCTTTCGAGGTAGGTGATCATGTTTTTCTCAAGGTTTCTCCTTGGAAAAGTGTGATGAGATTTGGTAAGAAAGGAAAGTTGAGTCCAAGGTTCATTGGACCATACGAAATTCTGGAAAGAGTTGGATCAGTTGCATACCGAGTGGCTTTACCTCCGAGTTTATCTTAGGTACACAATGTTTTTCACGTTTCGATGTTGAGAAAGTATATGCCAGATCCATCTCATGTTTTGAGTCCAGAGGTAGTTCAGCTGGAAGAGAACCTATCTTATGAGGAACAACCGGTCCAGATTCTTGACCACAGGGAGCAAGTGTTACGGAATAAGGTGATTAAGCAGGTAAAGGTTTTGTGGAAAAACCACATGATTGAAGAGGCAACATGGGAATCAGAAAATGCAATGAGGGATAAGTACCCCCATTTATTTGATAAGTAAATAAATTGCGGGGACGCAATTTTCTAAAGGGGGGAAGGATGTAACATCCCAAGTAAGTAATTAATAATAGATATTTTTATCTATGTCTATTAATGATAAAGATAGTGTTTTAGAGGCCTAAAATGAAAATAAATACAATCTTATGCATGGAATACACTAATATTCTTAAAAGATTGTTTTAGTTCCTTTTGATGGAAAACCATTTTTGAATCTATATTTTGACAATTTTATAAACTATGTTTGTCAAAATAAACTTATCCTTTATGATTGGGACATCAAAATTTACCTTGTGTGAATTTTTGGTATTTTTCTGACAATGTTCATTTTTTAATGAATAGTGAAAAATACTGCATTTTACATAAAAACTACTTTTAATCTAATTTATTTATATGATTAGATTATTTTTTGAATTGGTTTTGAAGTAAAATTAGAATATATTTTTACCATTTTATCTAATGGTGGTCATTGGAATCAATTTCACTTTGAAATTAGACTTAAACTGGTGTCAATCTTTTGATACTTATTGTTTTGTAAAAACACGCTATTTGCTCTGGCAGCGGGAATTAATTATTAAATTAATTAATGTGACTTATATGATTTGAATTTTTTAAAATAGACTTCATTTTTGAATTCGGAATATCACATATAGCTTAGAGTGAATTTTTGGTAATTTTCTGAAAAACTTCAATTTTTGATGAATAGTGAAACCACTAAGTGGTAATCAAGCAAACTGATTTTTCAGTTAAATGAAAGTTTACCACTAATGTGTATTGAATTTTGAAAATCCGACATACATGGTTGTCATTAAAAAGTAAAATGTGGTTCAATGAGATTAAAATAATTTTTTGGTGAATAGTAACTTATTAAGTTTTTAATCGCCATTAGTGGTAATTAGTGTAGTTTAAGGAATAAATAATACTTTAATAATATAAAATGACCTAGAAACATGTCCCAACCTTATTGGTTGTGTCATGGCCGACCAAGACAAGCCATGGGTCAACTTGGGGACCCCATGGATCCACTTTTGTTGGGAAATGACATAAATTACTTTTTATTAAATGTTAAAGTGAAAATGACACAAACATAATATGTTTTACGAAAACAATTTTTAAGTGGGGTTATACAAGTCCAAATTTTGATTATAAATATTCAATGGAAAGCTAAAAGGATTTACTACATCATAGTAATTTTTTTATAATTTTTAGACATTAAATAAATTTAATTATTTATGACATAATAATGATGCAGCGATGACATCATTATTTGACGATTTAAATAAAATGGAAAGATAATATAAAATCTATGAACTACACATGGACAAAACCAATTGGATGAGTGGATTTCGATTCCTTATAACCTTATCCACGAATTCTATCAATTTGGGACCTTTTAAAACCGAATCACATTTTCAAATAATGTAATGTTTCTTTACTTTCCAAAAGTGTCCCTCCTCTCCCCTTATAAAAGGCCCCCACCTCTACCTCATTTCACACACTCTTCAAGCCATTGGCTCGGCCAACCCCTGCCCATTTGCTCTCTCCACATCCCTCTACTCATCCTAGAGGATTCCCTTTGGGCAGAATCCTTTCAAAGGAAGCCTTTAGGCTCAACTCAAAAGGAGTTACACTTTTTAAAGGTAATTCATTCTCTCAAGTTCATTTGTTTTATTTTGCTTCTCCAACCCCCTAAACTCTTTTTATTTACTTCTTTTGTAACAACACCAGTATCTTAAATATACTAGGATGTTGTTATAAGATTTATTTGAGCTACACTTCCACACAACTACATCAAATGGTTAAAGAACATAAGGTTTCCGTGGATGGCGAAATTCTGCCTCCCGAAACGATGATTGTTCAATACTCATTTAACACCTTCAAAGGTGGCCATTATGATGTCACTATTTTTATATATGATATATAATATGTTTATGTTTTCCTTAAGCTTCTGTTTTTTTCATTTTTGGCATACCTTTATGATTTCCATTATGGGTATACGCGATATCTTCATTTTAGGAAGTGCGGACTACCGCCCCCTAAAAGTGATTTGATTCATTAATACCATATGTGGGATGTGTAAAGGATAAAGTTAATGATATTATACATGATGTTATACTGGAATTATAATATACCTATATATATCATTATCATTTATTTCCATTAAAGTATGAGATAGAAATGAAAGTAGCGTTCATGCGTACGTACGGACTACCGTCTCCATGAACGGTGCATTTCATTTCTTATCCCCAAATGTAATGTACTATTAAAAGTACATGTATATAATGGATATATATAATTAATGATATATCTAAATGATGAATATAATTCTGGAATTAAAATATACATAAGTCTCATTTAGTTTTAATTCCATTAATATGACAAAGAAATGAAAGTAGCGTTCATGCGTACGTACGGCTTACCGTCTCCATGAACGGTGCATTTCATTTCTTACCTCTAAATGATTATGTAATATTTTAAATACATGTATGTACTGTATATATATGACATATATGATATCTACATCATGAATACCATTCTGGATATAATGAAACATTGACCAAATTAACAACATGTAAGTGTAAGAAGTCTATTTTTGACTTAGGAACCAAATACCGACAAAATGAACATTATTAACTTAAATGATTACATGATGTTCATAACATGGTATAAAAGGAATAATGAACTTGGAAAAGATTCATAATCAAGTAGAGATTAACTAAATTTTATTATTCAGGAGTTTAAAGAACGGTCGGGTCAAGTCAGATACGAGGTATGGGAACTTCTTAACCCAATTTCCATTCTTTGGGTTAATCTCCTACTTTCAAATTATGTCATTATATTATTATGTCGTATCTTGTATTTGTACTTTATTTATGTGTACTTATAGTGAATACACATAATGTATCTATTTTATTTTAAAAATTATCTTTGTATGGGACTTCGTCTCAATATCCTTTCATTGAGGCATATTTTGTTTTATACACAACTTTCTTGTATACGGTGTATAAACCCCTTTGACTTTCACGTTTATTCAAAAGGAATCTTTTTTATACGAAGCGTTTACTAAATGACAAAAGGGAATGTTTTTGTCGTACGTATGCGGCGACAACGACTTCTCTGTCGTCGTAACCGTTATTTGAGTTTCAGCTTCCTCTACAAGCCATACCTTCTTTTTTAAAAGAAAAATAAATACCATGTTTTACTTTGGTATTGAAAATGGTTTTCATAATGTTTTTATTATATCAATGTGTTGTATTGATATCTCGTGATTGAAATTTGGAAATGTTATGTTTCCTTTATGCATGTTTTATGTGATATGATTATGTTATGGTTCTTGGGCATTATTATGAAGACGGGTGGTTCCGTGATAAACTAAGGGCGGGTGAGCCCGTTATAGCTCTCCAATGCATTGGGTAACGCGAAGGAGTGAAACGTTAAGGTTTCTCCGAAGAGATTTTAGGGAATATACTGTGATGGGTATTCCAAACGTAACCAAGAGGGTTACTCCCTACGTAAGAATGTTATGAATGCCTCAAGTTACCTTTATGTATTATGATTTCTATGATTTATTCATGATTTTATGAGGTATATTAAAGTGACTATGTTTTATGGGTAAAGTATGATTTCATTCTTATGTATATATTAACTCATGTTTCCTTTCCATGTTTTTTTTTATAACCCATACTGAGTTTTTATGCTCATCCCAAGTTTTTGAAATGTTTTTCACAGGTCAAGGGAAAGGTACATGATAAGATGATAGAGTCAAGGATGTGTCAAGAAATAAACCATGTTTTATTTTAAATGTGTGTTCCATTGATGGGAATGAAGAATACTATCTTTATGTAACCACTTTGTTTATATGTGGAATGTAATGCAAGTTTTATGATCTAATTCTCTAAAACTCTAAACCCGAAAAGATCCTCAATGTGTAATCTTGTAATAACTCAAGATTAAGTAAGGTTTAAGGTTGGGGCCTTATACTAGTTGGAATATGATTTAGTGATAATGAGGTGTTTTCAAAACAAGTTAATTTTCTATGGGTTATTCAATAATAATATGATGAATTGTTTTATCATGGTTCACAAAAAATAGTGTTTTAATTATAAGATGGGAGAGACAAAAAACATATGTCCCTCCAATGAATTGGGTAAGGAATTATATCTCATGTCATAATAAATACTATTATTGGGATTAAACTCAATTCATAAAGTGACGTGTTTCACAATAATTGTTCTAATAGTAAACCTTAAATAATGAAATGATTGAGTGAGGAGTGAACCTAGTCTACTGTGATATCCTTATATGTGAGTGTTGACTAAGGAACAGATTTTATATCCTTATGTTTATGAAAAAAACATATGTCTTATTATTAATATATGTTCTCACGTCACATGATTGATTTTTTATTATTCCACGCACTTATGTCATATGTATTTTTATTTCAAAAACCATATTGTACGATTCAGTATTAATGATATTTTACTGACTGAGAACGAATTTCATACATTATGATCATGTTAAAATTACATTTTTCATATGCTAGCTTTTGATTATTGTTTGATAACTACTATATTTACCCTTATCGAGCATTTCATCTCACCCTTTCATATGTTTTCTTTTCCCCATGTTATGAAAAAAGCTATTAAGTATGAAATGTCTAAGAAGGGATCTATGGTAGAAAAATATTTTGGGAGATATTAAAGCTCTTTTGTGAAATATTTTTATTATTTATGTAGTCTCTGAAAACACTAAACCTTTATGGTTCACTTGTATGTGTAATTCTGAACTGTTTTGAATATTAATATGAAAAAAATGAAATATTTATATATGTTATTCTTGGGTATCCTCACTATATAAGATGTATTATTGAGAGTTTTATATACCCCCATCCAACATGATTTATTAGGTTTATGAAAATTGTGATCATAAGCTTCTCAAAAATATATAACAAAAGGACTACTGTAGAGTTCTGGTATGAAATATTGTGTTCATCATTGTGCCCAAAACATCACATTAAGCAACACATTAGGGAGTCCCTAGTTATAAGATCATATAACTATCTCATTTTCATATAAAAAAATTCTCAAATACACCCTCAATGATTGATTAGAGTGGATTATTGGTGATTCTCCCCCCTATGACAAGTGAAAAACTATTGCATGCATGCCTTATGTTATAATAGGATGGTAAATTGATCATGGTTTGAAAGAGACGAGTGTGTGAATGGAAATAATTACATTATTATCACCTAAATGGATACCTATGTTGAATTTAAGGTTAGTTTTAAATTCCATATCTACTATCATGAAATTATAAATATAGAACTCATACACCAATTGATCATGCAAGGAAAAAATGTGTTATCTCATATAACCTATTACTCATATGAAGGAAAGGTTCACCCAAGGTTAGAAGAACCCAATTATACAAATTACCCTTGTCTTTTCCCTATTCTATTTAATCCATAACTCTACAACATGTATAGGATCATAGGGTTGTCCCCTGGTGATCATTTGAGTTCCGTTTTTTAGAATAATAAATAAACCATGTATGTGACAAGTGTGAGGAAAGAGAGATCTGGTTGTCGTAAATATGATATTTGTATCATGTTATGGACTTATTTTTACATAATATGATACTTCCATTAAAATTTAATATGGTACCATCCCAAAATCACTTTTTCTAAAGGAAATGTATCCTTATTATAGTTTCTTATGATGAGGAATTACTCCATGATTTCCATTTAACCATTAATGAAAGAGATTACACCATCATTAATGAGCTCATACAGGTGAAACACAATATAGAGAAAAATCATAGGACAAAATTTACTAATTCTGTAGTGCACAAAAATAAATATTACATATGATTAATTATCTATTATCATGATATATTCATGTGAAACTATAAAGAGATACTAGCGATTGATCCCTACGTCATCATCTATCATTTGAGACTTCCCATAAGCCATCATGGATATAAAAACGAATCGAATAGAATAACATCCTACCATGGCTTGATGGACAAGGATAAATTTGATAAAATTATTTAATCCAATTTTATTAGGTAGCTAAATTACCCAAAATCTATGGATAACATTATTCTTTTATGGAAGAAGAATAATAGGTTAAGATATTTTATGACTACTGGGACCTCAACTGTAACATTATGAAGAATAAATTTATTATTTTTGTCACATAATTTAGAATTGATATAATTATAGTTTCTAGAACTCTCCATCATATATTGGTACTCAGGATATTATAAAATTTAAATTTATATAGAAGATTAAGAGGATAGTCTATCCAGAAAACCCTAGGGAATATGATGTTCATCGGTGATTCTCGTCAGCTTAATAAATGTTGAAGTAACAAATCACATATATTTGGATCAAATATTGAAGACACTAATAAGAATGTTTATATAGTTATAGGGGTATGTTTTTTTCGTCAAATTTTATTAGTTTATGAATCATATAAAAGATATTTAGAATCTATTGGGAATTATTTCTAACAACAAGTTAAAGAGAATCCACTTCAATTGTGTTATAGTGGTTATGTATGGGAAATTTATTGGATTAATTTTCCAAAACATAGGTATCAATATCAACCAAGATAAGATCAAATCCATCATTTCTATAGACCATTTTTATTCTTCCAAGAGATGAGATGTTTTTAACTCTGTACAACAAATATATAAATTTTTGTCTCTAAACTAAAAACTAGTTTATGACCTTCTCAATGATTATTAATAAAGGTTACTTATATTAGAGTGATGAATAATTATAAGGTGATTTCAATGAAATAAAGTAGTTATTATTAAACTCCTTTCTTTTGATTCCTCATGACTATGGGAAACCACTAATACTCTATGTCACAACCATATAGTGATCTTACTATACCCAATTAGACAAAAATTACAATCTGCATGGAGAGAATAGTTTGTAATAACTTATGTCGAGTTCTATAAATAATGGTTTTACATTCATGTTTATATCTAAACATTTTATTTGTGTATTAATCTCATGGATCACACCCAACCGGTTCCCCATCTTCATAGTTTTACATATAGTGTTTGATGATATATTAAAACCCTAACTCACCAACATTGTCATATACTGTCATGTAACATGAGTAATATTACGTTTAAGACTATTTATCACATTTATAATGACTTAATAAGGATTTGAGTCTTTGGATGATATATTTTTAAATATTATTGAAACACAAAAAATAAAAACTGGGGAACCCCAATAGTCCTAGCAATAATAATTTATAGTATACCCCCACCCCAATATTACAATCTGTACGAGTTTAACATATGAATCCACCAATTGTATATTCTATATTAATTTAAACTGTAAAAACCCTAATAGTTTTATCCATATTTTATTAAACTACTACTAACATTTTACCCACCATATGATGTTATCGTTTGTAAAAAAAATTCTTTCCATTCAAAATTTAACTACATGGTTATCATTCTCACCACAGGATGTTAAATTGTGTGATCATAATCCACATTGTTTGATTTTATATTTCATGATACATTTAATAACATATTAATTAATTAATTTTGATGCTTTTTTATCCTCTTGGTAGGATACCACCTTTTTGGAATTGGACTCATACCTGTCTCCACCTTGGGTGTTGGTCGCCTACAACACCACAATTAGAAATACATATAGATTGATTCATATATCATAGGAAATGTACTAGTACCAAAATTCCTAATACCAATTCACATAACACGTATTATCATTATTCCCTTAGTTCACCCTTTGATGGAAACTCATATCGAGTCACATTTGTCTTGGATTCACTACCCTTTTCTCAATAGGCAGCCCAGTTATTTCCACCCCTTTTTGTTCACAATTTGGCGTTGAACTGAAAAAAATTTCCCTATGAACTATGTGTGAATTGATTATTATTTTATGTTATATGTGGTGATATATTAAAATTTTATACTAAACTCATCCATGAATCTCTATTCACTTTATCTTTTCAATTGGGTTATTTTTTCCCCTCAAGGCACTAAGACTATGACCCTATTCTAAGGAGATTATCTATGCAATATGACTATATTCAATAATTCCCTATTAGGTTATATTTTTTAAAATTAATCTTTATCCCCATTATCTATGAATCATGAAAATAAACATTATTTAAATATACTTTATATTACATAAATTGGTATTGCGCTCCAAATTCATGTCAGGTCTTATCACTCGTATTGTTATATAGACCATCTACCCCCCCTTGGTCCGAGCTACAAGAACTGAAAATTGTCTCTTTATAATTTCTACGTTCTGTGATATTTAACAAGAAATAGAACCCATAGTGATATTTACACACACATAAACCTTATTGTCGCAATAGACTACGCACCAGGAGCTTAAACTGTCAGAATTTTCCCCAAAGATTGTTTATAATAGAATGCAGGCTTTCCATTAACATTGGGTTTACCATACAATTAATAATATATAGTCTACCCTAACATATGATCTAATATATAATAATTTAAAATATTATCCCCATGATCTTATATATAAATTTTTAATCTCCAACTCCATGATTTTTTGAGCACCATGACTATAAAATAGTACCACCATCAATATATGTTTCATTGACTTAATATATAATCCTATGATATCACAAAATTACCATTATAGATAATTATTGTACATTATTCAAATATCTTTCATGGTACTATAATTTTCTATAGATTATTTGTCATCATTCCATCAATCTTTTTTGGAATGCCACATAGATATGATTAATGCATGAGGATGTAACTCCAAAAGTGTGTGCAATCTTCAATAGAATAACACAATTTCAAAAGAAAATTTTTTATTTCTTAATATGAATTATAATACACTTTCACTTTGAATAATTCTACTTTAAAGCATAGGGATTTCAAAATTCCCTAATCTAATTTGGCCTCTTCTTTATGGTACATATCATGATGTAATCAACCTTATTATTATTGTAGTGGAACAAATATTTTGATCCTAGTCAGTGGTCATTATTAACATATTTATACCCAACTCTAGATATATATTATAGGAAACTTTGTTTTAAACTCCAAGAATGGTTATCCTCTACCAAAATATCACTTTAGAATCATATTTAGAGTAGTATAGAAAACATTTCACCTTTTACCAAATCCCATTACTCTATTGGAATATTAATATACTTTGTTTTTCTCCCCTATTCATTTTTTTATGTGACATTAGGGTGAATCAGTCATTTATAGTTACTATAAATAGATTCCTCTATATTGATGGAAGATATGATTGTGGTTGATGCATAATTATAATCCCAACCCATACCTGCATGTTGTACAATCATTAGTAACCTAAACAATCTTATATTAACATATTATTTCTATAAAATTGAGTATCAATAATGTGGAAATAGAGGTTTTAAAATTATTTCTTGATAATCACTGTCATGTTGAAAATTTTAAAATAATACAATACAAAAATTAGTAAATTTAATTCAAGAAACAATTATAGAGGTTCATACACAAATTAGATCCCCTCATTTATTAAAAAATTGGTATATGGTAATTCTTTCTTTATATCATTATCAAGATTTTCTATCTGATTACTGGGAAGAGTTAATAAAATAATGTTACATTGAATAAATTTTATACTCATCATCTACATTTTGACACATATTAGCTACCTATACCTTGAACACAAAATGCTTGGCCCTACACTACAATTTTTGAGATGTGGTTTGGAATGTTGATCTTAAACAATATACAATTACAACATTAGGAATGTGGCCACCTAATCTTCTAGGCAGGTGATTTCCCAGATCGATGACATTTGATAGGCAGTGTGGGGATGTCAAATTTCTCCCTTTTTGTGAAGATAATGGAGGAACTTCCAATTCCACCTTTGGTCTCACATAAAGGTGACAAGTGGCATCGGTGATGCCGCCATTCCCCTAGAAACCTATAAAAGGGCAGCCCCTCTTCTCCTCGCATCAATTTTCCCTAATCATTTTAAAATACAATGATTCTCTATCAGAAAAAATTTCTTTTTTTTGTGGTGGAGCCAATGGTCTAAAAGAATGCGCTTTTGGGAAGAATCACATTTAGGTATTCTTTTATTTAAATTTATGTTTTTTATTAATTTTATTTTAATTGTTTTTATTTCTAAATATATCAGTTTTTAAGTATTTTAGTTAGTTCTAAATATTTTATTTATTATGTTGTTTAATTAATTATATTTTATTTAGAATAATTATTATTATTAGTATTAGTTAAGTATAGATTATGTATAGATTAAGAATAGAATAAATTTGGATTATGTATTGTGAAATTTTTTTAGCATAATGTTAATGTGTTTATCATAGAAATCAAATCCGTGCATGGATACAAACAAGTGGATGTGGCTCTAGAACAAATGCACGTTGGGGTAAACCCAAAAAACATCACATTGAGCTAGACACGAATGGGAATGGTGCATGACAACAAGCCTTACTACACTCCTATTTTGACTATCATGGGGGATATGTTTAAGATGATTCATATTTTCATTATAAACTACTAAAATTCCTATGAAAATAAAAATCAAATATGTATATTTTTTAATTATAAAATTACAATTATGTTTATATTCAATGAAATTGAAAATGAAAAAGGCATTAATGAATGAAAGTTATTATTAGTAATTGAATTATTTTTAGTCATTTTTAAATTTGTTATTTATTAAGTAGTTTAATTCGTTATATATATTGTTTACGAAATAGTATATATTGTTAGTAATGATTAATTATATATTAATTAATGTTAACTTATGATTAAAAATGAATACACATGATGACTTAATTATAGTCAACAAATGAATATCATATGATTAATGGTTAAAGAATAAATAAATAATTAACGAATAAATTAATAATGATTAACTAGATATTATAGAATGATTAATTATTTAAAAATGTTTTAAGAAACATTATTATCATTGTTTTGGATATAAAAAGATATTTTAAAATTTTAGAATCATAAATATTATATAATTTAAAAATATTAGTTTTTATTAGTAATGAATAATTATAGATTAATTACTAAATAACTTAGGATTAAAAGATAAATACATGTAATGACTATCTAATAATAATTATCATTGATAAAATTAAAATTATGATTATATAATATTAAATAGATAAGAATAAACACATTAAATTAAACATGAATGTTTTACAACATACACAAAACACCTTGACATTTTTCAATTAAACATGGTTTGGATGAGATGAGCATGGCTTTGGAAGTGAGGTAAAATCATGATTATTTTCATTTGGTAGATTAATGAGGTCATCTAAAGATATGTACATAATAAGTTAATTATATACTTATAGATGATGTTATTAAGCTATCAAAAAAAAATTAGTTGGGTTTTTCCTCACTTTTGATGTTAGGATAATATCAACCAAACCATGTTTTATTGAAAATTTTTGGTATTTATTGAATTCGGTAGAACATTCATGTGTTATTTGATCTATTTTTTCTTATATTTTATAGAGTGAATGAATAATTATAAACTAACTATTCAATAATAATATAACTTAGTAATGATTAACTAGTGATCAAAAAATGACTAATTTAGTAAAAACTGTACTAAGAAACATTAGTATCACGGTTTAGGATTTATGAAAACGTTTAAATTTTTTAATATCATAATGATTATATAGTTTAGAAATATAATTTTTATTAGAATTGATTAATTATATATTAATTAATAAATAACATAGAATTAAAAAATGAATGCATATAATGATTTTCTAATGAAAATTATGACCATAAAATGTGAAACGAAGAAGAACAAATGCATTAAATAACACATGAATGATTTATAAAATACAATAAATTCATTTAATTTTTCTAATATAATGTTTTTTCGATGAGATGAGTCTTACTTCGTACATGATGTAAAAATCTACTTTATTTTTAATTTCCATCCTTATAACATCTTCGAAGAATATGAACATCACTTTTGAACTTTCAAAAGTTTTTTGCTTTCTAATGAAATCTATGATGAAATCTAAGATATGTAATTAGAAGGAAAAAGTATTTTAAATGATCAGAAGTTAAGTAAATATCATCCAAATATTTTATTATGCTGTTAATAAAAAATATGTTGGTTTTAACCTCATCTAAAGTGAGACTCATCTCATCCAAACCACATTTTATTGAAAAATGTAAACAAGTTTATTATTTGTTATTAATAATTAATGTGTTATTTAATGTGTTTTTTATGCTTTATTTTAATTTATATGATCACAACTATCATTTTATCAATGACAAATAAACTGATTTTATGTTAACTCTTTTTTTACCTCGGTTTCCAAAACATTATGTGATGAATATTCTAATAAACATTTATATAATGAAACATTAATAGAATATATTAGGGTATAAAAATTCATCCTAAAATTAAATTATAATAAATATTATATGGTAAACCATCATTGTAAATATTTTTTACACTGTCATTATTTTGTTCAAAGAAACATTTTTGACGCTGAGAGTTATGTTTCCATGCATGTATTGCTATGGGGAGGTTATTCAAACTAAGCAAAAAGATTCTTATAGTACACAACAAATAAAAATGGATATTTAATATCATTGTGTATCACTAAGAGACGTTCAATAAAACATTTTTGGTTCTTTAAATTTGTGTCCCAATAAAAGGCTCAAGTCTATGAGCTAAAATTATTCGCAATTCCCTGCAACACTATGAAATCTATCTTATTCATTGGTTGCTGATGCACAGTGGGTCTAAGCAATTAATTTATTTTCTCAATGGCCATATGGTACCATGATATAGTTATATGTTTACATTTTCACGGTACAAAAATAACATCCAATTGTATGAAGACATATACTTACAAGATTGGGTGAAGATATTTTTCCCTAGGACATTGAGCCTATTCAAAAAGATGTAGAAGAGGAAAACCTAGATGTTATCTTGGATGTAAATGTCAATCCAACATCTACTTTGGAGTTTCCTAATGACGAAACAGATGGTGACAATAGTTCTGATGAGGAGGGACTAGTGGAAGTTAGGGATGAGGTTTTGAAGAAATTCATTAGTTCTATAGTGTCCTCTACCTACAGTAAATCATCCACAACTCATTGCATCTTGGTAAGAAGAAATGACACATGTTCCTAAATTCAAAAATTATGGTCTCACACTAGAAACTGAGTTTCCTAGAGTTTTACTATATATTTTTAGTGATCTGGACAAAGCATTATTTGTTGGAATGAATTTTCCTTTTAAAGATGCATTAAAAAGCATGCTAAAGAGATTTCACATTGAGCGGAACTACATATATATTGTACACGAATCATGCCATATTAAATTTCCCACATGGTGTGAAAAGTAGGGGGCATGATTTTAGATTTCACTTGAGGGCTATTCTGAACATTTATTTTGGTGGTTGGAGAATCTCGAGTATTGAGGCAGCTCATACATGCATTCACCAACCCTAACACAAAATCATACATCATTGGTTGTATAATTTGTGTCATCCAATATTGATGAGATGATTACGAAATTCTAAGAGGTTCTGATATCCCTTGTGAAATAGAGGATACAACATATATTCGGTTATAATATTTCCTATAATAAGGCATGAATGGAGAAATAGAAGAAAATTTCAAAGCTCTGTGGTGATTGAGATGACTCATATCTACTGTTTCAAAAATTTATATCAATATTGATCCATCATAATCATATTTTCTTCCATATTGATACAAATGAGAATATCTCTCACGAAAACCAACTTGATCCATCTCGCGTTCAATTTCATCTATAGTTCTGGGAATTCCTCCTCTATATCTCCGCATTTTGTTTCAATATATAGTTCATTCAGATTAATGGAAGGTTTCTATATGAAAACCTCATGGGTATATTTTTGATTTGGGGAACCCATGATGGAAACTGTTTACCTATTCTACATTCATTTTCCATTATAGGGAATGAAAGCAACGAATTATGGAGTTGGTTTTTGGTATATATCAACAACCATTTTAGCTACATTGGGGGTGTCTATTTGATATATGATTTCCATCGGGCAATTAATGAGGAAATCAATGCTGATCCTAATACATTGAAATACCAAAATGCTCATCATCGGTTCTACATTAGACACATTGTTAGAAACATTCATAAAAATTTCACAACAAACTAATGAAGAAGCAATCATGAGGCTTGGTGCACAATGTATTTTTATTTGTTACTATTTAAATGTAAAGATAAAATCAAATTATGTGAAATATCATATATTCTATGTATCATATGATTTGGATCATTGGAGGTTTTAAAATTGTTTTGAACAAATATTCCAGGCTAATCAATAATTTTATGATAATATTATACGAATTCCAAAATAAAAATATACATTATAATATAACATGGGGCGGAGGTATAGACACATGAATACAAAGATTATGGAGTTCATGAATTGTGTCTTCAAAGAGTTTTGCAAGATACCGATATTTTCTCTAGTATAAGAGACATTATATCATTGTGTTATGTACTTTCTTGTTAGAAAAAAACTAGCAACAGGCAGAATACAGTAGGGGATAAGGTATGTAAGAAACTTTTAGAAAGAGATTTAAAACATTATTGAAGAAGGTTTTGGTTATCATGTCTTCCTATTTCGATAAGAGGACTCTCTATTTGAATTTCAAGAGCATTTAGACCCCATCACAAATATAATCAATGAAAAATGGTTGTATTAATGGAAAATAGGAAATTTCAATGTAGAAACATTCAGGCCTTATGGTTTCCATGCACACAATCCATCACAACAGGTTCCTCTGTAAACATATAATGGGAATAATATGATGATCCACTGTACTAGATGGACACCATTGCTAACCATTGTGTTCACCATGGATACCTATTAGGGAGTTTCATTATTTTCCAATTACTGAAGGCCAATCGATAGTGATACAAGAAATTATTCAGTTGCATCCTTATGGGAGACTGAAGGCCAGAATGATGTGGAATGAGATGGACTAGCCTCAAGAATAAGGGCAGAGTTTGAGATGCACCATAGGTAATCAAGAAGGTCATAACCGAGAAATATTCCCGAACATTTTTGGGTTATGTTCACACTCTCATCCTTAATGATGTATTATCTTAATTGTGATATTATTAAATTATAAATTATATGTTGTTATCCCTTATTTTTACCTCCGTTTTCTAAACCCCAAAACCCAAAAGTAGAACACTAAATCCAACAACATATTCCCTATACCGTATTAAAAAAATACTAAACCCTAAACCATAAAACCTAAACCCTAACCATGAAATCATAAACCAACACCGTAAAACCATTCAAAAAATCCAAAAGCGAATATGTAAACCTCAATATCTAAAACCATAGTCTCTATATCCTAAAACCTAAAATATGAACCCTTAACCCAAAAACATGTTCCCTTTACCTTGGTTTTCAAAACCTTATGTGACTGATATTCTAATAAACTTTTATATAATGAAATAATAGAATCATACATTACTGTTTAAGAAGATGTTATAAAATTCTAGTATGATAAAAATTACATGATCAACCATCTGTATCAATATTATTTACACTATTAGAATCCTGATTCGAAAACATTTTTGATGTATAGAGTAAAATTTTACCTTTGTATACTACTATGGGTAGGTTATAAAAATTGATATAGGAGCTTGTTATAGTACAAAACCAACAATATATGTTTGTACAGATGATTAATTATCACTAACTAAACTTAAAGAAATAATGTTCAGAAATTACCCATGATATAGAAGAAATAGATAAAATGTTGGAAGTGATGGAATGAGTTAACGTCATCACCGTCGTCACTTTCACCATTCATCCTGCATCATGGTTCATTTTCCCTAAATTTTTTATTGATGTTTTTTTAGTGTTACAGAATCACCATTACATGTGAAAAAATAATCATGAAATAAACCATCACATGGACAGTCATACATAAATTACAAAGCACACCATTTTCTAATAAACATCTACATAACAAATACAAATTGTTTATATATATAAATATATAAAACCATGTCTTACAAAACAAACTTTTAAAGGTAAAATCATATCTTAACAACATGTTAGTAATATTCATTGTAAAACATGAATACATGCCCATTTATTTTGGTTAAAAATAACTACATAAAACAAAGTGATTAAACATGGCTTTTATTTCATTCTAGAATTCATAACATTATGATGACCATAACATTATGTTTACATTTTACACTTACAAATAATTTCATTTGTTTATAAGTAGATAGATTATACCATACTACTCACTCTGTAGAATACCCATATTTCTTATATCGTGCTAGAAGTTAGTGAGGATCGATAGATTAGGGTGCATCGGTCACACCATTTTCATCATAGGTAGCTTCTAAATTTCATTATACCGTACTTCTTTCATGCTGGATTCAATGGAATTGTCATATCAGATATCATATTTTTCAACCATCGCCTGCTTACTGCCCTCGTAGAGAGGTAGAAACTAGAGACACACACATTCCACCACCTTGAGAAAGACATGACCATTACCCTCCAGGATGTGGTAATGCTTCTCGGTCTTCCTATCTATGGAAGATCTTTTATTGGACTCACTCATGCATCTTAGACCAACCATGCTCAGCACTTGTTAGGTATCGGTATTTTTACTGACCGGAGGGCTACATATGGAGCATCAATTTTTATGAACTGGTTGTAGGCATAGAATCCACATTTACCCAATGATGCTAACGAGAAGACTATCATGCATTATTACTGTATATATATATATATATATTATGGCTCATTGGATGGACCATGTGTGTTGATAACTTAGGGATTCACATGAAAATGATGTATATACCCATACTAGAGTTCTTTGATCGGGCTGAAACGTATAGATATGGATTAGCCTACAAGGCATAAATATATAAAGCATTATGCAGCCTATCCCATAGAGACCAGACATATCTCAGGGGATGGCTCATCCTTATTCAAATTTGGGAATGGGAGTGAATCCCTGCATTCTTCCCTAAACTTACTGGTCTGCCGATCAAGATTTAGGTGCTTCATGACACTCTGAATGAATTCAAGTATATTCAGTCATTTCTATTTGTTTTTTATGATACTAGGAGTTATTGAATTTAATTTATCATTTCTTATCACTATCGATGTTGTATTTCACAGGTGGTGCCAGTGACACTATTTCCACGGGGTTCTAAGATGCTATTTGGGTGTATATCATTTCTAGTTGGAATGTCTCTTACCTTACAAGGTATTTATATACAATCTCTCAATCGCTAATAAATTAAATAAGAGAATCATTTTTTGTTTTTGGTTAGGATTTTTTAACAAAGGCCACATGTCATTTCAGATTTCATGGCTTCCATACTATAATTTTTTGGATCAGATGCCACCATACTACACTTTTCTCTTTGAGGATACTATAGTTGTAATGCCCCTCATTCGCTTATATATTATTAAGTAGAAGTAACCTGATAGAGTCATGTACCAATTTTTCTATGCTCAGCCGATTCCATTTCAACTGAGACAGACTGAGAAGCTTAATGGGATTAAGCTTACTAGGAGGAAGGATGATGATTGGCGCCAAGTACATGCTCAATTTCTCGATTGCTGGTGTAAAGGTGTAGAGTTTCATATATATAGTGTACCTATTAATCGACTCTTTCATTCAGAGTAGGTTGAGTATAATCCAAGGTATATATTGAAGTCTATACCTTATCATACATGACACGACAGAGATATTAAAATGATTGTATGTCAATAAATCTCCATTAGTTTGTTTATTGAACTAATTTCTAATTAATGTTTAACATATTTATAGAGAAGTCACTCAGAGAATATTCATTGCATGAGTAATTAAGATAAAGAGGGGTCCTTAGATGCGAATTCATCCATGCTAATTCATTGGAGATGAGATTATCTTACCATCAACTTTTTGAGAGAATCTTTGAGCGTCTTGCCCAGAGAGAAGAGGCTCCTACCCCGGAGGAACATACTACAGAAGTTGATGGTGCTAATAATCCATGACCATGATGATATAGAAAACATTGTACTAATAGTGAGGCCTCACTTGTTCCAAAAGCATATATAGTCCCTTTAGTAATCTATCCCCAGCTAATTCTGGATGTGCCTCATGTGTCATGGGCTCCATATTTCTTGATAGGATATCAGCAGTTCTCCCCATAATGGAGTCCATATCCATAGAAGCCTTTGGTTCTAGACCCATCGTAGCTATGGGTAATAAATCCATCGTATCCTTTGGGTCCATATCCATTGCAACCTTGGGGTATAGATTCATCGTAGGCTTGGTTTCTCCTACAAATATGGTATATCCTTCTACCAGCCTAGTGGGAGAAGGATCAGGATGGAAATATGAGATGCAGTTGACCACTCATTCCACTGAAACATAGGTGGATGATGCGACAATCAACATTCCAGTGCTCAAGGATCCTCCCTCCCAAGGCTATTAGACTCCACAGAAAACTCAACGTAGATGTCTTATTCGCATACCACTATGTGGGACGAAATCTCCTCAACATAGACATAGACACTGATTGTACATGTTCATGTATATTCATTATGACTATTAAAATGAAGATATTATTATTACAATAAGTCATTATTACATGTTTATCCAGGTTTTTATTTTTCATTAATATTTTAGGCGCAATTTATATTTGACATCGTTCAAAGTTGACTACTTAAAAACTAGGAATAAATATTAAATTTTATGTCATAACATTAAAATATTATAAAATATAATGTAAAAATACAATGTATATAAAATTTATAAGATAACATAAATATTAAAAAAATAGTTGAAAATAATTAGTATCATAAATAAAATAAATAATTTAAAATGAATGGAATGTAAGAAAAATTACTCTGAAGTGAGAACGAAAAGAAGAAATGTTGAGGTGGATCCAAAGACACCTACTTCACTTTGAAAGCCTATATAATATAAACAATAAGACCCATATAAATAAAAAATAAATCATTGATTATGTAATATATTATTAATAAATTTTTAAAATTTCATTTATATTTGTCTTATAGTTTATATTTTATAGGCTATAAAAGTAACGTACTTGAATCATTTGTATGTTTCAAGTAGGTAAATTATAAAGCTTATAAATTATTTTTCATCAAAAAAATTTATGTGATTATTTACATATTACACTACCTCTTATATGATTAATCAATGTTCAGTTTTTTCATTTATATTGGTATTATAGTTTATATTTTTTAGGCTAGGAAAGTAACGAACTTGACACATTTTTATGTTTCATATAGGTGGATTTGAAAACATATAAATTATTTTTCATCAATATTTTTTAATTAATTATTTATATTTTAAAAAATTATTATAAATTTAGTGCACGTTTAATGTTTAATTTATATTGGTCTTGTAGTTTATATTTTATAGGCCAGAAAATTATCATACTTGAAAAATATTTTTAAGATTCAAGTTGGTGGATCAGAAAGATTATAATTTTTTTTTCATGAAATGTTTGTAAAATTTTTTTCTTATAGAATAATTCATATATGTTCAATAAATTTTGAAATTTTCGTTTTTATTTGACTTATTTTTTATATTTTATAGGCTAGAAAAGTCAGATACTTGAAAAAAAATCTATGTTTCATGTACGTGGACTAGACAAATTATAAATTGTTTTTCATTAACATTTTTTAGGAAATTATTTTTTATTTTTGAATACTTTTCATATGTTTAATAAATGTTTAAATTTTCATTTATATTGTTCTTATAATTTATATTCTATAGGATAGAAATATCACACACTTGAAACATTTTTATGCTTCAAGTTGGTGGATTAGAATGATAATAAATTATTTTTCATCAACATTTTTATGATTTTGTATTTATTTTTGACTATTTCTTATACATTTGATAAATTTTTAAAATAAAATTTATATTTGTCTTGTATTTTAAAGTTTATAGGCTATCAAAGTCACATACTAGAAGAATTTTTAAGTTTCTAGTTGGTGGAATAGAAAGATTATAAATTATTTTTCATCAAATTTTTTTTGAGAAATTCATTTTTATTTTTTACTACTTAAAATATGTTTAATCCATGTATTATTTTTAATTTATATTGGTTTTATAATTTCTATTTTATACTCTACAAAATTCATATACTTGAATAGTAGATAAATTATGCTAAAACATTTTCTTTTATTTAAATATATATATAAACATAACAAAATAATAATAAAACATTAAAATATTAAAAATATAAATATAAATAATTAATATAGAAAATATTTATTGTTTATGTTAAAATATGACATTGGTGATGTTACCTTTAAGGAATATATTTTTAAAAAATAACCTATGATTTTTATTTTTTTCTCAAAAACCTATTAAAAAACTCCCTAAAACATCCACTCTCTTCTAAAGGACAAAAATTTAGGAAACCCCCCCTTTTTATCATCCTATTTGAAAAAAAAACTCAACATATAATCTCTTAAAAATTGATCAATGAATTTTTGTAGATATCAAGTATGAAATTTATTCTATAATCATAGAAAATAAAAAATGAACTTCAGTTTCACTTAATTAATTAGAAGCCTCAAAATTAATATACCATAAAGTTATTCCAAAACCCTAATAGATGACCATTATACAATTAGAAAAAAAAATTCATAAGAAATGTATATAAAATAAAATTTATAATCAATGTTTTTTAAATAGAAGAAAAATTTAGGGAAAATGTTACTTAGAAAAAATATTACATTAATTCCACATGATTTGAGAAAGTCTATAATACCCAAAAATCAATAAATATGTGAATATAAAGTATATGTTTTTATATCCACTAATACATATGAGGGGTAAGAGTGCACTGATATCAACATGCCACTCAGATCGTAAGGACTAAAATTTGTACTTTTGTATATAGTAATATAATTGGAAAGAAATGGAACATATAAGATGAAATAATCAAAAAAATTAGTAAAATAACAGATGGATTTACATGATTCGATCCCATTGAGTCCTTTTTTAAGGGAACAAATAGCTCAAAGATTCATTAATTTTATCCAATCGCAAAAGAAGAAAAAAAGTACAACATTAAACTGCGAAGAAACATTGACAGAAACATCAAAACTACTACTATAAAGAGAGAGTCAAGAAAATGTATGAAACACACAAAGCCAGATGCAAGGACGTTCAACTACCTTAATATCTTCAAGAATTATACAGATATATATTCCAAAAATTCCTACTCACTGATGATTGAAGTGATTGTAGAGGTACTAACATGTACTGAATCAACTACCACTATGGTACCCACCCGCTTGGCCTCTTGACCGAGGAAGGCTATTGTCGAAGTCCCACAAGAATAGGTACACCAGTAGTGTACCTCGATGAATATCCAACACATATACATACCACCAAGGAACTCAAATCACCGATTTTGGGTTTAAGATCATGTAATGTAAGTGAGTGCATACAACTATCACTTTTGAATGAGCCGGATACGAATGTTGAACTGACCAAATAGGGGGGGTGATCAATTCCCCTGACACCGCCTGCAACTCATAAAAGTATATCAAACCAAATTTTTTTACAAAGCCAAGATGAATAGATAATAATATAGTACCCTAAATAAATAAATACATATAAACAACATATATATAAATGAAAAAACAAATGATCAATAGCAATGAAAGCGGCATGAATTACCGTGAGGAAAATACAAAGGACAACACAGGCTGCAGAACAAAAGAAAAAAAAGTCTGGTTAATGGTTGAGGACCAATTAATATTCCCAAATTCCATAATGTGCCAACCTATGATCCACATAACTCATTCCCCAATCCAGTGGGTCACATTAACACAAGTTCACCTCCCCGTACATCAGTGGCTACTGACTAGAAGTAAGAGTGTAAGTGTGGTATAGTGGAAATACTATACCCTCATATCAAAGTGTCATAGTTGACAAGGTAAATAATAAACAACATATAAAAGTTTCATAATAATAACAAAAAAACATAAAAAAACACGATAAAAACATGAATAGTTACCCGTTGTAGCAAAATCATGATATAACATAATAAAATAGTTGAAAAAATTATCATAAACTATAGAAACATAAAAAATAATGTAACTATAATAATATTAATAACAAATAGGTTGATTAATATGCAATTGTGTTATGGAATACTGATATATATAAAATTGGAAGCAAGGGAAAGATATATAAAACATGTTGTACAAAATTAAAAAATGTCCAAAAGACTGCTCTACTAGAATCTTGAGCATATGGTCGGTCCTCTACTCCCATAATCCATGATATAAGTTAGATGAATCAAACTTCTATAGCAGGGTGCTTGAACATATCCATAACTGCAGACATTGGGGTCATCTTAGGTACCAAAGGCGGCCCAAGAAGAGAGTGAGATACACTCAGGGGCCTCCACCAATGATTTTTATAAATAATCAATGCATTGTACATAGATAATAAATTTGAATATATAAGTGAATAAAAAGCAATGAATGAAATAAATAAATAATATTCAACTTGGGTTCATGAAGGAAACTTGGATTATTCTACTTACTTCAATGTATGACAAATTATGTCTAATATAAGTACCATATATATATATCATATACATGTATATTCTCAATGTACATGTAGACATTAGTAGGCATATACATGGTAACTAGGTGATGGCTAGACCCGTGAAAAAATTTAGGAGTCCATAACCAGACTAAGGAGCTATAAACTCAATCAAGGGTACATGACCTCAATCTCATGATGAATGCAACACATCATGCTCATCAATAATGATATGTGGGGTGAGACATCATGCCCAACACCTGATATATTGGAACATGAAACCTCATTCTCGTCGCCCAAATAAAAGTGTCATGATGTGGGATGTCATGCTCAACACCCAATGATAGGGAGAGTGAATCAACATGCCCAAAAAACCCTTAACCATCATTCACCAGTCCATAACAATGGAATAATAACAAAAATAGTAATAACTAAGGGATCAACTCATAAAAATCATAGTCATCAAACCCCAATATGTAAATAGGTGTCACATTTCATATCATTTATGAATTATTTGATTTATTTCAACTTCATTTAAAATTAAAATTATTCCACGATTGTTCTTCCCTTTATATATATTTACCATGCCATGAAAACCATGGAAAAGTTTGTTTAATTTAGTGTTTATTATTTTTCTCATTTTTTCGATGCTAAGGTTTGTTGTCTTACAGGGTTGAAGTTCATTAAAGGCTCTTATACATTGGGCCTTAGCTTTTGGCCAGGTCAACTCCCTATGAAAATCTGTGACATAAGGATCCATGGTGTTTTAATTTTAGATTTTCAATTAGTTTTTCTCCCATTGCATCTCCGCCATCCACTTATTGAGTTTTTATGTGTTTTTAAGTTTTTTAAATGATTATAGGATAACAATAATTTGAAAAAAAATTATTAAATAGCAGCAGTCCATACCACTTTCTAGTTAAGTCGAAAAGTGGCAGGTAGGATGCCACTTTTCTATAAAAAAATAATTATTTCAAGTATACTAATTTTTATATTTAAATGTTTTATTTTTATTTTGTTTATATAAATATATTAATTAATTAAACAAAAATTTTAACCAAATTTATCTGTTTTTTAATATCCAACATTGCTTGCATTAAAGAAGTTTGGATTTCTGATAGAAACCATCATCCATGGATCCCTTTTATAAAAGGGATTTCCCTAAAAATATTTCTGCATTTCCGATGTGGGATTCAAGTTCTTTCTTACGTAGAATTACTAAAATATTATTATTAGTTATTTTCAAACAATTTATTAATATATTAACTAGTATGTAATACTATGATTAAAAAATTAATTAATTTATAAATAGTTGATGATAAATAATAAGTTTTAATTAATTAGGAATTAAGTAATATACAATTTAAAAAATATTATCATAACTTAATAATAATTAAAAAATATATAATGTATAATAATAATTATGATTAATTATTAACTAATGAATACTTTTAAATTTTTATTATTAATTAATGTTTATTATAAATTAATATTTTTTAATATTAAATAGTGTTTTTTATGTAATATTATTTAGTAATAAATATTAATTACTAATAATTATTTAATTAAAAAATAATAATTTAATAATTTTAAGTAAATAAATAATGACTCATTAATAATGAGTACCTAGTTAGTTAAATAATATAAATTATAATTAAAAAATATTAGTTTCAAATAAATAATATTTTCTAGTTAATAATGATTAATATTAAATATTTTCAATTTTTATTTTAATTTTTAAAAAGAATTATATAATTATTAATTATTAATTAATTATTAATTTAAAAATATTTAATTACTTTTTCAAAAAACTACTTACTAATTAACTAATTAATAACTAAGTAATTATTAATTTATGAAGAAATTTTTATAATTATTATTATCCTTTTACTAATAAATATATAAAATTATCATTTAGTTATAAAATATTATTAATAATTATTAAATTATTAAATTACTAATTATTAAATAATTGTTATTATATTAGTATTAATTAATTAATGAATTGTTTTTAATAGAAAATAATTACTAGTATATATAAATTAAATAATATTATTTAATATTGATTAATATTAATTTCTAATAAGCATAATTATTATCCAATTTTAATAGCTAATAAATATTTAAAATAATTTTTTAGAAACTAATTGAAAAATAATTATTATTTATTATTTATTAATTAATTAGTAATTATTAAATATGTAATGACTTTCTAATAATATTTTCTAAAAATTAAATATTTATTTATTTATTTATTTATAGTTATTAATTAATTATTAATTCATAATAATTCATAATAATTCATAATAATTCATAATTGTTATTTTACAATTACAAATAAATAGTTAAAAGTATTTCTTAGTTAATAAATATTTGTAATGATGATTATAAATATTAAAATAATAATGATTAATTAAATATTATCAAATTATTATTATATAACTAAATAATTTTTGATAATTAATATTAATTAATAAATTATATAAATTAAATAATATTATTTACTTTTAGAAAAATTTAATTTCTAATAAACATTGCTTGCGATGTAGCGAGATTTCCACTCTCAAGAACTCCAAGGATTCTAGAGTTTCTAATGGCCCGTCAATTCGATATATCCCATACATTAATCCAAAAGACATCTTTATTGGTCATTGGATTAAGGTCGGTGGCCTCAATGATTCATCTCTATTGGGTTAAGTGGCACCGAAGATTTATATGGGAAAACTATTACTAATGCTCATCGATGGGGTCATCGTTTCTTCTTTGTTGTTCGAGATGAACTTGTGTCTCAAAGTAAGTGTATCACCCGAATTAGAGGATTAACAATTATTGAAGATCACTTGAAGGTTCTTGAAGAGAGATTAGATGAATTCCAGTTCTCGATCTTTACTCGGTGTGTTGTCCCATGGCAAGAAAGCCCTTGGAATCTGAGTTCCATTAAGAAACATTTGATCCCGGTCAAGGGTTTCATTAGATGGAACATCATTTAAATTGTTAAAGGGATTTTTCATGTTTTTTTATCATCATGAGATTCCAATGCCAAAGCATGGAGTCTTGTTAATGTGTTTTTGAAGCTAGGTTTCTTTAAAATTCTTGATTGAGATCTAACGTTTGACATAATTCTTTCTTGAAAATCCATGTCATAGATTTGGATCTGTATTCACAGACTTAGATGGTTCTTCTAGCACCCAGAGATTTTATAGGGATTTCTCCTCCATTGTAGGTGTTCCAATTATATTTGATAAGGATACTGAATGTGAGAGGTATGGAAACTTTGCTAGAATATTGGTCGAAGTTGGCATTTATACTCCTTTGATCACGATGGTAATGATTGTTGCATGTCAATTTTCAACATCAATTATCAATTGATTTTGAAATAGTTCAATATCTTTGTTCGAAATGGAAGTGTATATGTAATGTTTCTAAAACATTTCACCATAATATGATATGTATTCTCTGCTCAATGTCTGGTTATTCTGTTGAAAAGTAAAGGATGAATCAAACTAAAGATTTATTCTCTGATCAAAGGGAGAAGGATGTGATGGTAATTCATCGAGATGGTGGTGCAACCTATATGTCTTTGCACTTCGGAAGTATTATACTAGTAGCTTTCCTATTCATGAGATTTCATATACTTATAATGTAGTGGAGGAAAAGGCATATGTTGTTTGTAAAATACATGTAAATAACCTCTTCTAATTATGGAAGATGATTTACATTCGGTGAGTATTGCTACTACTTTTAAGGATTATTCTGATATGGTGTATATTTAAACAGATACACCATCCAAGGGTGTGTCTTAGAAGGCAATGCATATTGTGGTTTCTTAAATGGATTTTCTTGGTGACCATTTAGAAGCTATAAGAAAAGATGTAATTGATAATGATGGTTATCAGCTGTTTTTCCATAAGAAATCCATCTTGATGCATTCTTCAACATTACCTGGTTAGGGTGAGACTTCATCAAGGGCTACATATGATTTTGTTGTGGATGATAATCAGACCACCTTTCCTCTTGATGTTGTCGATGGTGCACTACTAGTATATACTAGTGAGGATAAGGCTGAAAATTGTAATCCCTCATTGAAATCTTACTCTGGAAAAAATAATATTAATTTTATTGACATTTTGAACAGTTCCCTTTGTAGGGTCATTTTTTGGGAGTAATTCACAATGTTTAACCTCTTCGAGTTGATGATCCTCCAAATATTGATTCTCTCAAAAAAATCTAGAGATCAAGATAGTGTATCCCATTATAAGGAGTCATCTAGTATGGATGATAAGGATTTTCAAATGTAGCTTCCAATGTAGTGGAAGAGAGGGAATCACCCAAGAAGTTGGGGTGTCTCACAAAGAGGTGGAAGGCATAATAGATGATGATTGTTGGATGTTTTATATTTGGAGATATTTTCCATTCCATTTTCAAATTTAAACTATTCCTTTATACACTTCACATTTTTAATAAATTTTATAAGACCATAGATAACATTCTCTGGTTCACACCATTTGGTTAAATAATTAAAATTATACATAATATATATTTATTTATTTTTTATTTTAAATATTTTTTTAATTAATTATATTTTATTTAATTTCTAATTAATTAAAAAATATTATTTATTATTACTTATTTAGAAATTAATTTGTTAACCATTATAATTAAATACCAATTAATTGTATTAATTAATATAGTTTAAAATAATATTAATATAAATTTTTTTATAATTCATATTTATTAGTAAACATTAATTATTATTTAATATTTATTAGTAATTAATATTTATTTTTATTTGATTAAATATTAGTAATAATAATATATTTTTAATTCTTCACTAGAAAATGAGTACATGAATCCCACATCAGAAATACAAAATGATTTTTAGGGAAAGACCTCGTATAAAAGGCAGCCTTGGGTGATGGATTCAATAAAAAATTTAGAGTTATTAAATGGTTATAATACTAGATATTAAATAATAGATAAATTCTTCAGATATATATATAACAAAAAAATTAAAATTTAGATATAAAAAATCGTATCTAATGTAACATTATTTCCATTTTGGAAAAGGTGGCAGGGGCCTTGATGCCTTTTCCCAATTTCTTTTGAAAGGTGATGAGGTCCTTGCTGTATTTTAACTGGGAAATGAAATCAAAATGGTGATAGGGGCCCTACCACCTTGGGGAAACATTTTTCAATTTTTTTACCTAGATTATTTTATAAAAAAAAATTAAGAACACTAAAAACGCTCCACATTCCCCACTATTTATCCAAATGCACTAGGTTTTCTATTTCAGTGGTATGTGCATAAAACACCCTGGTTGGCTATGTAATTTCTAGGTGTAGGTTGTGTTAGTGGGAATTGATACCCCCCATGATGAATTTATTTGAAAATGGATGACATTGGATTATATCCCTCACTATTGGCACTACTCTTAGTTTACATTTAGTGAAACCCGAGTTCACTGCCTACTTTATTGAAGACATGTACTAGCCTATTGTTCTCCCCCAGCACTATCTCATTGCGGGATGTGTAGTGCAGATGACTTATTTCAATGGAAGAAGAACTGTGGAAATTCTTAGTGAATTTTTTGATAGCAAGGATATGAGAAATAAGAGATAGATTTAGGTACGTTGTACAATTAACTTATTGATCAAAGAGGCCAAGATAATGAGGCCTTGAATCATCCAGCACTGTAAGTTTCATTATTTTTCCATTCATTTTAAATCTAATAATTATAATACTTATTTTCATGTTTTGTTTCTCTCAATAAATTTTGGTTTGTTTCACCCTATATCATTTCATTTCCTTGTGATTAATAAAACACTTGCATATGGTTGGTGTTATTACTGTCCATGTCAGTCCCTTCAAGACTGATTCATGTTAAATAATTATTTTCATTTTTTATTTTCTTGTAACCTTTTTTTATTATATTTTTTTCTAATGTTTTTATGATTTTAATCTTTGTACTTAAATAATCCATTTCAGTCCTATTTTTGTTTTATTTTTTCATTTTTTGGATCACCTTTTTACCTCATTGAGTGATATTTCAGCTTCACCAACTCACTTTTTCAATAGAATTTGATTTTTCAACTTTTCATTATTTATAATTCTGGTTCATATTTTATTTCAGAATAGTGATTTCAATCCTATTTGTCAACTGTATTTTTTGATTTCAATTATATAAATCCCCCATCCTGTCTACATTTATATGGATTTTGTATCTCTTTGGATTTAATTTTATTACCAAATAGATTTGTTGGTGATTAGGGGAACACAAATAACTTTTTCTTTAAAAACATTTCATCTACTTTTTGGGAAAACATATCATCAATGATATATGAAATGGCAAAATTTGATGTCGATAGTGACTTTAAATTGTGGATAATTATGATGAGAGCCCTTATAATTCAACATGTCCTAATTGATTCCCTATGTGGGTCTAGAAAAACATATATAACTATAAGGGAAACAGGAAAGCCTGTTACTAAATTACATAGTTGTTTCCCCTAATGTGTTAGTAAAATCCCATAACTATTTACTACATTAATTAGGTGATAAAGTCCTTATATAAGTCCATTATGAGTTTATTTCTACTTGAATTTTGTTTAAACCCAAAATCATTACATGTATACTTCATTAGTAGGTAGGATATACAAAAAACGCCACATGTTTACAATAATTATGAATCCTGGTAGTTATTTTAAATACCTTATAGATGAGTTTCATAAATTAGTGTTATATTTACCTAATATTATTGTTTTTGATGATGATTAGGATCAACCAATGATCTTACTCATATATTTAGATAATTCTAACAACACACTTCTTGAGACCATGATGTATGGGCATGAATATTAAACCCTAAAAGAGGATAAATTATAACTTCATTCTAAGGATCTTAATTCCAATCCAAGAATCAATGGTGAGGCTATGAGATTATCCACTATAGGTAGGCCTCAAACAAAAATTACGAATAAATATTTTAATAATGATAAGATCAAAATCAATAAAGTACCCAAACTGAGGTCTAAATCTATGGATAGACGGGGTCACATATTTTCATTGAGGAAAACAAGTGAACAACAATTTGAGAAAGAATGAAAATAAAGCATGGTATAAAGTCTAAGAAACCCACTGACAAATCCATTCTTATTAAATATGGATATGATTATTTTTAGGTCCTTATTAATCCACCCATGCACTGAATCAAGAGTGGTTCCTTGATTCATGTTGATATTTTCATATGCGTTCTTTTATAGGATATTTTATAGATTTGGTTGAGATGGTATAAGGATATGCACACTTATGTAATAGAAATAGGTGTAAGGTTGAGAGTATAGGTTTTTTTTCTGATAACTTGATGATCATGCTAACATTACATTATAAGATGTTAGGTGGGTTCCAAAACATCATATAAACATGGTTTCCTTAGATATACTCGCCCAAAAAGGATTTACCTTTAGGTCATAAGTATAATGTCTTTAAATCTCCAAAGGCCCTAGAACCATTATTAATTTATCTTTAATCAATGGTATGCATGTCTTTAATGGAATAACCCATTCAAGTTAGTTGGGTAGTGTCTATTCATCCAATACTAACAATACTATGATTCGACATAGAATTTTGGGGAATGTCAACTCAAAAGGCCATGAGGCACTAAACAATAAAGGGTTGTGGAATGACATCACAGAATGAAATATTCCATCTTTTGAAAATTTCATATTGAAAAATTCCAGGATATCCTCTGATCTATAGGGAATATCTAGGATATCCTCCCATAGTAGAATGTTTACTTTCAAATCTATCGACCCCTTAAAATATTTCCACTCTGATCTATAGGGTCAATCTAGGATATCCTCCCATAGTGGAGGTTTCTATATTGTTATTTTCATGGATTAATTATCTATAGTAGTGTGGATTTACATTCATAAAAACAAATATGTTATTTTCAAAACAATTAACATCTAGAAAATTTTAGTTGATGAAAAAATAGGGATGAAGTTAAAACTCAAAGGATAAACAATGCAGTTGAATACCTATCCACCAACTTCATATAGTTTTCTAAATATGACGGTTTTAAAAGATATATAATATTTGAGGAAACTACCCAAAAAAATTGTTTAGTAAAAAGAATGAATAAGTATATCCTAGAAATAGTCCAGAGCATGATTTCATGCCTAGACCTCTCTAAATCTTATTGTATAGAGGATACTAATGCTGATGTAAACCTAATTAATGGGTTTCACTCTTCTTCTAATCAAGTTAACACATATGAAGAATTATGGAATGGTAATCCATCTTCTTATACCCACTTAAGAGGATCTGGATGTATAACTTATAATCACATTAAGACTGAAATATTAGAACCAAGAGCTCTAAAATGCATCATTGTTGGGTATCCAGAGGGTGTTAAGGGATAAAAGTATTGGTTAGTTAATCCTTTTATTCAAAATTGAATTATAATTAGACCTATTTTATTTCATGATTATTCTTCTACTAAAACCATGACTTCTAATTTAGGCATCATCGATCCATACCTTGAATAGGTTGACGAAGGTAAGATTTCAGCCCAGTATGAGGCCCTTTTCCAAACCAGTCCACCATATGAACAACCAATTGTACATGATAATTCCTCTTCTACTTCAGATTCATACTCTAAATCTAAACCTAATTCCTTTAATAAAGACTACCAACTAACCAAAAACTATTAATGGAGGTTTCCAATATATCCTGCTTAGTTTATTTAGTATGATATTGCATCGTATTCCTTTCAGGTGGCTTACGATCTAATAAAAGATGGTCTACACACATATTGGAATTCTTTAAATGAAAAAGAGTCAAAAAAGTGGGTCTCTTCCCTGAATGAAGAAATGAAATATTTGAAAAATAATCACAGATGTATTGTCGTGTGAAAACCAAATAGTGACAAAATAATTGGTTCCAAGTGGATCCTTAAAAGAAAAGAATATAATAATGAGGAAAATAAAATAACATATAAAGTATGGTTAGTTTCTAAGGGTTTCTTTCAAAGAGAGAGAATTGATTACTCTGAGATATTTCCCCTACTATTAATTATTCTTACATTAGTCACTTACTTGATTTTTCTACTTATAATGATATGTCTATTTAACAATTTGATGTTAAAACTATTTATTTACAAGGTTATTTTAATGATAATATCTTTAAGAAACTACCTAATCATTAGCTTAATGAATTAAAATTAAATAAAGTCATCGTTTTACAAAAATAATTTTATGGACTAATACAAGCCTTTAGGTAGTGGTACATGAAACTTGATTCATTCATGTTAGTTAACTATTTCATTTGATATCAATATTATGCATGATTCTATTTTAAATCCATAACAAACTGCATGATTTATTTTCTACATTATGTTGATGACATGCTTATCATTTTCAAAAATATAATCATTATTTCTACAATTAAATCATAATTAAAAGGATTTTTTTAAATGAAATGCATTGGTGCATCTATGAAAATATTATGTATTGACGTAATTAGGTATAGACTAAACAATGTGATTTATTTGTCTCACCAAGCTTATGTATAAGAAATAGTGATGAGATATATGTTTTTATCTCCCAAAAAATAATGTATACATATTGGAAAAAATCTCAAAGAATCTTTATCATCGGTAACCCCAACCTCTAATAATGTACATATTATGTCTCAAATACCATATGCTAATATTTTATATAGTTTCATGTGTTGCATGATTTACACCTGCCCACATATTCCCAATATTTTATGAACATTAAGAAGATTTATGGCCACACCTTAGAAGCTGAATTGGAATTCTCTTATGTAGATTTTTAGATACCTATATTATATGTATAATATTGAAGTATACTATTGTAGAAACATTGATACTGTAGAAAACATTTCTTATTGTAATGATGCTAACTTTGATTGAAACATTAACACTATTATTTCTTAAACTAGTTATGTATTTACTTCCTATGGTGGTCCCATTTTAGGGAAATGAAACTTGCAGTCCATGGTTTCCCTTTCAATCATGGAATCTGAGTATAATTCATTAAATGAGGAAGTTAAATATGTTTTTTGACGAAAGGTATATCATCTAAATCTAGCCTTTATAACTATCTTATCAATGTGGATTCTAAGAGCCATTCTAAAATTCAATTATATAAATATTTATTATGTCATGTTAAATCTAGTAAAATAGATATTAGGTTGTAGTTTATTAGATAATTTGTGGAATTAAGAAGCATGTGTATCAATAAGATACAAACAAACTTCAACCCAGAAGATAGTTTGACTAAATCCATATTGTTGTTTAATTTATGTTTTTATTTGAAATATTGAATTTGGTTTCAATTCAATGACCATATGTGCCAGAATATCACCAATTTAAATTGAGAATGGTAGATATTTCTTAATTATGTATTTCATTTGATCATTGATTCTTATTGAAATTATTCCATAATTATTCTACCCTTTATATGTATTAACCATACCATGAAAACCATAAAACATTATGTTTAATTTAAAGTTTTTTAATTGGATCATTTTGTTATTTCTGGGGTTTGTGGCCTCATTGGTCCATTGATCCACAAAGGATAATGTATATTGGGCATTGGACATCAATCGAGCCTACTCCCCACATGCGATTGTGACTTAGTGATCCTATATTTATTAATTCATGACCATTAATTAGTTTTTCCTCCCATTGCATCTGCATTGTCCACTTTCACCAAAAATAATGCCATGCGTTGGGTTTTATATTTTGCTTGAGTTTGCATTGAATTCCCCAGTTGGATATGCTATTTTTAGGTGTAGATAGTTTCAGAGGAATTTTTCACACCTGGTACTGTATTTATATTCCATTAGATATCTTTTGGTTCTCTCCCTCACTCCTAGATCTGATATCGATTTTCCTTCGGTAAAACCCTAGAGCATTATCGGCTTCATAGAGTCATTTCTTACCCTATTTATCTCCTTTGGATCAATCTTATTTTTGGTTATATGGTATTTATGGAATCCTTCCAAAGTGGATTATGTGAGTCCAGTATCAGTGAAATTTCTAAAAGCTCAATGAGTAAATGAAGTGAAAGTTATAGGTACAATATGACATCCGCTTCTATCTCAAATAGGTTATGATATGCAGAACATGAAAAATATGACCCTATAAGTTTTTTTGTTATTTAAAATATTTTTAATACCATAATAATCATACCTTTAATATTTTTTTGTTTCTCTCAGTTCATCCATGTTTGTGTCACCATGTAGAATTTCGTTTCTTTGATATTAATAAAACAATTTTTTATGGGCAGTTTCCTTTCCATGCACATTAGTCCCCATGGGACAAAAGCATGTTAAATCATAGTTTTATTTTCTTTTATTCTTGTAACCCTTTTTTCATGTTTACTATTCAAATGGATATGTAATATTCATCTTTATACTATAAATATCTAGTTTGGTCCTACTGTTCTTTGATATTGTGCCACTATTCAGATCATCGTTCAAGCTCACGTCATTCAATATAATAAAGTATGCATCACACGTAATGAACATTACATAGTTATCATAAATTTATACAATCTATTTAATTAGTTAAAGGGAAAATGTCACGACCCACCTTCACCAAAAGGAGAGAAGGGTCAACAAATTTCCAGGCCCTTCCTTCATTAAGTTGAAAGAGAGATAATGACCCCTGAAACCCTCCTTCAATAGGTCCCGGAGTGGAAACCAACACCAATGGTATAGAATCTCACACAAAATGGATGGCATTACCCTATTTATTTTTTATAGGATCGAGAGATAAGATAGCAACCCCAACAATACTGAAGCTGAAAGTAAAGGTAAATCCAAAAGTAAACCATTCCCATATGCATGTTCAAAAGTAAAAGATACAAGCCACAAAAACTCCAAAGGTAATGTACCAAGAAAAGGAAAACGACCAAAAACTGCCCCAAGGTATGAGCTAGTATGACCTCGCATGATCCCTGATGTCCTCCTGGAAACCTGAAAATAGTTTTATATACGTAGGGTGAGCATACAAGTACACTCAGTAGGGAAAACCAGAGACACTCATGCACAAGTGGAGAGGAATTCTAATTCCCTGTGAGACAAGAAAAACCAAAGCACATAGCAAGGGAAAAAACTAAAAACCCAAGCCTCTCCAAGGCACACTCCCCAAATAACGCTAGGCAAGTGAAGTATAATAATATCACATCGATATTTGGGTACCCCGCGCCACTTTCCCACTATTTATTGAAGACATCCTACGCATTGAACCAATCCCACCATTCTCACCACAGTCCCACTGCCAAACCCTGCCTGGAAACACCTGGTCCACAACCACCATGCGTAACCACACATGCAAACACCTGGGTCGGAGTAACTACTCCCACGGCTGAAGACACATGTGCCTCATCCCGAAGACACATGCGAAACAACCTGCCCGCAAACACCTGGGCCAACCACCACAACTACCCTGCCCAAATATTCTCGGGCTAATAATAGACTTCAAGCCATCACATCCTGCTCGAAGAGTCTTGGGATATTTAGATAAGGGAGCATAAAAGGAGCTAATAACCAGCCACTTATAGGAGTGTTGGCAAAAACATCCTCCCCATGAAATATGGTGTTCGGCACTAAGTGCTCAACTTGGATGGGGTGAAAATAAGAAACATAAAAGCTACAGATATAAGTATAGGTAAGAAACACTCATCCCAACCTAGGGGTTCCAAAACCTAAGCACAACACCCTTGTTACTATTCATTCACAAAGGAAGCCATGACACTCACAGCCAAGCCACAACTCATTCCCAAACTAATTCCCCACTCAACAATTCTTGTTTTCATGTTCCAATGATCCCATTAAGGTGAATTATGAACTACCAGGCAACTAACATGCATAAACACATGCCAGGGAAAAAAAGAAACTGCCAGACAACAATTTATGTAATCACACCCGGTTCTCTTGTAAAGTCACAACAACAAAGTGATAAGTAAGATCCCTCAAAGTACTGGAAACAAAGAAAACCTCACAAAAGGGATAAGTGAGATCCCTCTAAGTACTAGAAACAATGAAATCCTTGAGACCCAGCCCCATGTCCCCAAAACTAGGAACCCACCATTTCTCAACGATAGAGGATTCCACCCGAGTTCAGGTCACAGTAGAGAAACCACAGAGCATCATTTTCACAACCAACAACCGTGCCACAATAGAGGAACCCATCCCCATTAACATCTTCCCATAATCACAAGAAGAACAAAACAGCCACCACCAAACAGTGTGGAAAACTTCCAGGTTTAAGCACATCATTCATTAGGTTCTTCTTTTTGTTTGTTAACCGGTGTGGTCACACATAGATTCTTGTTTTACTAAACATCCATTTAAACCAACTATGTTTACTTGATTAACCAATTTACAGGTTAAGTCATTTAATCATGGAAGACAAAAATTCATTAGTGCACAAGAAAAGACCACCAACGGCCATGATTTTCAGTGAGCATAGGCCCACACAATTCACAACACATACAACATAAAATTAGTACAACAGAAACATCGATCACACCCCCCCTTCATTATTTAAAAGACTGTTCATTATCTTCATTAAGTTTTGTTTCATCAATTCCTATAGAGACAAAAGCATACCTACCCCGCATGATAAACAGAAAGGAGTGGAGAAGGAAACCCCTACTTGATTGTTCAAAGATAAAAGTTCTTCTCCACATGACAAGAATAAGGGAAGGTTCGACTTGTAGGGGAGGGACGTCGGGAACTCCAAACTCACTAAGAAGAAACAGAATCCATCCAAGAGGAATAAGAAAGAAGAAGAAATTCCCATGCGATATATAGATAAGATCCCGTTGTTATGGGATATGGGGATTTGAATGGATTTAAAGTCATATCGTGGTTCACCATGCGGTTGGGTGGTTACACATGACGGGATTAATTATTACCTAATGATCCCCGTCGAAAAAGGTGGTAACATCTGTGATTTTAAAGGATTTTATATAAATGGAGGGGCCTGATACACAGACACACAGCTGGGTCCATTGGGGGTCTCCCCACCCTTAGTAATTTAAACATTGATTGAGGGCTTAAAAATGGACTTGAACCACATCCAAAAGGTTAAGGAGGCCTAAAAGTGGCATTACGGGAAAAAAAGTAGAAGAAAAACCCGACAAAGACGGGTGACACCGATCGGTCACGCCGATCGGTCGCGCCGATCAGTCGAGTCGATGGGTCACCCCGATCGGTTGCGCCGATGGGCCGCTCTGAGTGGTCGCGCCGATCGGTCGCCCTGATCGTTCTTATCGATCAGTCACCCCGATCGGTCGTGTCGATCAGTCACCCCAATCATTCGCGCCGATCGATCGACCCGATCGGTTGCGAGGATCGGTCACCCCGATCGGTCATTCTGATATGATGTCCTACCACCGAGGCGCCACCCTTAGGATCCAGAATTCAGCAAAGGGATAGACCGTTAGGTTCTAGGTAATCACATCAGATACCTCTCAAACCATTCTCGCCCTCCAGAATTTAAAACCAGGCCTGATGAAATGAGGGGGGTTCCGAACAACCGCCGTGAAAGATACCTCTCAAGAGTGAACCCGAACAATTACAATCATCGTAATAAAAAATATTAAACCGTCCAGTCATGTGGTGAGGGGTTTCCCTTCCTCCATGTTAAGATATTATCCTCTTTGGGTGGCTTTGACTTTCCCGCACAAGTTTAGGCACATCCACTCTAATGCATCTTAACTATGGATTAGGTCCTCCCCTCCCCACATCTCAGGATACTTCACACACATCCATAGAAAAGGAAAACCACACATTCCATAGTTAACAAGTTAAAGAGTCCCATCACAACAAGTACAAAATAGAACATCACAAAACTCAAAACAAATCTAGGTACTGGGAACACATATGTGATCCCCGTTCCCATGTACTTTCCTAAAGACCACCATGCCTCCACAAGACACGAACCAAAGGAATGGTTCGTCCATGAAGAACCTTCTCCTCACGATCCTCAGTCATCACTGGTCGCTCCACAAACATTGCATTGTCTTCGATATCTATCTCTCCCTGGTCAAGAAATTGTGAATCGTCATGAAGATACTGACAAAGCCGGGACACATGGAAGACGTCATGTATCCTCAGTAGCGGCGGTGGTAACGCTAGCTTATAAGCCACTTCTCCGACCCGCCGTAACACTTCGAAGGTTCCAATGAATCTGGGAGAGAGCTTGATCCTCCTACTAAACCTCCATTGCCAACGCCGAGGGGAGACCTTCAAGAACATGTGGTCCCCAACCCCGAACTCCAAGGGCCTACTCCTATATTTCGTCATATGAATTATGTCGGTCATGTGCCGCCTTCATCCTTTCCCGTATAAGCTGAACCTTTTCTTCCATGCTCTGACTTCTTCTAGGCCAAGAACACTCGCTTCCCCAACCTCATTCCAGCACACGGGTGAGCAACATGGCCTCCCGTACAAGGCTTCGAACAGAGCCATTCCAATGGTAGAGTGATAGCTATTATTGTAGGAAAACTCTACTATAGGAAAGTGCCACACCCATGATCCCCCAAAATCTAGAATACATGCCCGTAGCATGTCCTCCAACGTCTGGATGGTGCGCTCTGTTTGTCCATCTGTCTGGGGATGGAAAGTAGTGCTAAGACGTAGATGGGTGCTAAAAGCATGTTGCAATCCCCACCAGACTCACAATGTAAGCCGTGCGTCCCTATCCGAGACTATGGATCTTAGAACTCCATGAAACCTCGCCACCTCATCCACGTACCTTCCTACTAAAGCATACACTGCACCCGAGTCCTTGATTTCCAGAAAGTGGGCCGATTTCGTCAACCGGTCCACCACTACCCAGATAGCATCGCAGCCCCCTTGATCCCTGGGTAGTCCTGTGAAGAAATCCATCAATATGTCCTCCCACTTCCACTCGGGGACATCTAGAGACTCCATTTGACCGCCTGGAACACGATGTTTGACCTTCACCTTCTGACACATGAAGCACTTTGATACGGTCTCTACTACTGCATGTTTCATCCTGGCCCACCAAAATTGTCTTCTGTTACCCCGGTACATCTTGGAAACTCCCTGGTGCACCGCTAGGGGTGAGTTGTGGAACATAGTAAGAACTTTTCAAAACATTACCTCTAGAACAAACATGATTCCTTGGAAAATCATCTGGTTCTGACCATCCTCTGTCCACCCCTTCCAGAGCATTACCCTAGTTAACTCGGTCATGCATCACCTCGCTTTCTGAGTCTCCCCATTGGGACTCCTCTACCTGCCGCAAGAGAGAAGATTGCACTGTCATATGATACATGCAACCTCTACCACCTTCCATCCTAGCATCCAGGTACAGGGCATCCAACTCCTCCATCGCCTTCCAAGTATCCGCCGACTCTCAGCCCGCATCCTTCCGCGACTTCCTGCTCAAAGCATCAGCCACCACATTCCCTTTTCACCAGGTGTATGAAATATCTAAGTCGTAATCTTGAATGAATTCCATCCATATTCTCTGTCGTATGTTCAAGTCTTGCTTGGAGAATACATACTTCAAGCTCTTGTGGTCAGTGAAGACCACGAAGCGCTCCCTAACGAGGTAGTGCCGCCACACCCTTAGTGCGAACACGACCGCTGCAAGCTTCAGATCATGGGTGGCATAGTTAAACTCATGGGGACGTGTCTTCCTAGACCCATAAGATATCACCCCTTGCCGCTGCATCAACACACATCTGAGGCCTTTCCCTGAAGTATCACAGAACACCTCATATGATGACCCTTCTTCCGGCAACCTCAGCACTGGGGAACCAAGAAACTTCTCCATGAGATAGCTGATGCCTGCCTCACACCGCTCGTCCCATACAAAATCCTGGTCCTTTTTGGCCAAGGATATTAAGGGTGCCACAACTCGGGAGAAGTTGGTAATGAACCTCTGGTAGTAACCTGCCAGCCCGAGGAAACTACAAACCTCCTCCACATTCATCGGTGTTTCCCAAGAAACAACTGGCTCAACCTTCGATTGGTCCATTGGTATCCCCTTCTTGGATACCACGTGCCCAAGGAAATGCACTTCTCACATCAAGAACTTGCACTTGGACAACTTCCCATAGAGTTGGTGCTGTCAGAGGACCTCTAAAAGTGTTCTCAGATGCTCCGTGTGATCCTCCTTTGATCTTGAGTAGATCAGGATGTCGTCAATAAACACAACTACAAATCGGTCCAGATATTCCTGGAATACGGAGTTCATGAGCCCCATGACCACAGCTGGTGCGTTCGTAATGCCTAACAGCATGACTAAAAACTCAATGTGCCCATATCTTCACCTGAAGGTAGTCTTTGAGATGTCTCCCTCCTTCACCCTTACTTGGTGATACCCCGACCGCAGGTTGATCTTCGAGAACCAACCTACTCCCCTCAGCTGGTCAAAGAGATCATCTATCATCGAAAGAGGGTAGCGACTCTTGACTGTCACCTGATTCAGCCTCCTTTAGTCTACTTATAACCTTGGACCACCATCCGCCTTCATTTCAAACAAAACAGGAGCACCCCACAGGGACGCACTTGGCCGAACAAAACCCTTCTTCATCAGATCTCCAATCTAGATCTGCGACTACCGCAACTCCGAAAGTGCCATCTGAAAGGGAGACATCGAAATCAGATGAGCACCAGGTTGCAAGTCTATCCCAAACTCAACATCACGTCGAGGGGCCAGAGTTTCCACCTCTTCAAGAAAGATGTCTATAAACTCACTGATGACCCCTGGAACTTCCACCATCTCTTCATCCACAGACTCCACTGATAGCTTAGCCAGCAAGGAGATGAGGGGTTCCCCTCGCTAGCTAATTCTTTGGAAACTCCGCTCGCCAATGAAATTCACCCGTCGGCCGCCCAAGTCTGACAAAAAAACCCTAACTCGGAAGTAGTCAATGACGACACATACAGAGAAAATCCAGTCAAATCCTAGGATGATATCGTATGGTTGTATCTGTAACAGTAGAAGATCCCTGATTGACTGATGTGGCCCTATCATCAGTCTGCATCCTCGACAAACATACAGCAAGTCGGTCTGTCCTCTGATTGGTGTGCTCAGCACCAAGGGCACTGGAAGTCTCTCAGCATCTAAACCCAGAGCATGGGCCAGGATGGGTGTAACAAAGGAGTGCGAAGCTCTTGTATCGAACAAGGCATACACAAGGGTACAAAACAAGATGATTTTACATCGAACAACCTCTGGTCCTGCTGGAACTGCTGCCTCCGCGGCGTGCAACTTCCCATGCCATGCTCCTCTGCCTCTCGACTATCGGCCACCTCCCCGACCATGCCCGGGTTGAGGTCCCTGAGGAGTGCCCTAAGGTCATCCTTCTCCTGCAACGTCAGCCCTCGGCAGAGCGGGAGCCCACTGCCCCTGCTACTGCTACAGAAAGGGCCTAGCTGGGAACTGCTGCTGCTGAGGTGGGTGTTGGACCTGCTCACCCCCATCGTACTATACTCTATCTATGAACTAGTTTCGAAGGTTCCCATGTCTTCTATAGATGAAGCACCTCAGTCCTGGGACTGAAGGGAAAGGGTGAGAACCAGGACACCGGAACTGGAACTACTGCGGCCTGCTCCCTGCTGGTCGGAACCTATAGGGCCCTGATATTGGAGGCCTGCTGCTGACAGCCTTCCCATTGGATGATCCCAACTAGATCCCCTCTCATGACACACCTCCCAGCGTTTGCATCCTCTCTACCACTTCATCCTTCTTCTTCACCTCTAAGTATGTCGGTTGGGTGAAGGAAGTAATAGCGTACTGAAGAGAAGGTCGGAGTGCCTCCTCTAAACGTCTTGCCCGAGACTCCTCATCTGGAAAGAGGTCCGGAGAAAAGCGAAGGAGATCCTTGAACTTGATCCCCATCTCTCTCACTAACATACTCCCCTGATGGAGAGAGAGTAATTCTGGCCTCTGCTCTTCCTTCATCGTGGGAGAGAGGAATTCCGCCCGAAACACCTTCTTGAAGTCAGCCCACGCAGCCTCATCTTCCCTCATCTCTCCAAGATAAAGCGTCCACAACTGACGCGCTTCTCCACACATCTGGCTAATAGCCAGAGGGACCTAGTACTCCTTCGGAGCCCGAATCAGGCTGAAATCTGTCACTAGTTCCTCGAGCCAGCTCTCCATCTCCATATCTGAGGTGCTGCCCTCGTACTTTTTGAGGGTCTGTCACTGAAAGGCTCAAAGTTTCTTCTGCCACTGATCATCCTCGTCCTCTCGGTCAGTCCTCTGCCGATCGGGAAATTCAACCTCCAGGTCTTCGATCGCCCGCACTACTCATGGTAGCCTCCTAGGTGCCATAGTTGCAAGGAAAACAAGGAATGCCTAAGCCCGAGTAGTGTTGAATATTGTTCCTAAATTATCATAGACTCCTTTATTTATTTAAATCCCCAAGAGACCCATGAAACACAAGAACACAAGTCATTATGATGCATGTACCTTCTCTAGGGTCTTAAACCTGCAAGAAGTGTAGCCTCACTTGGTCGTTCGGTAGGTCCAGAGTCCTTGCATCGGATCACGGGGAGCCCTAAAATCCCGTGTCCTAGCCGATCTTCCCTGGCCTATTTCACGCACCAGGATCACCCACCACTGTTTCTCTACCATCCCATGCAATCCTCACCGTGCCTAACTCCAGAATCCAACCTATATCTCAACCTTCGACCTCTAATACCATTTTTTTCCAACCCGCCTTCACCAAAAGGAGGGAAGGGTTAGCAGATTTCCAGGCCCTTCCTTCTTTAAGTTGAAGGAGTGATAATGACCCCCGAAACCTGCATTCAATAGGTCACAGAGTGGCGAAAAGAACCAAGGGTATAGAATCTCACACAAAATGGAAGGAATTACCCTTTTTATTTTTTATAGGATCGAGTGATAAGATAGAAACCCCAACAATACCGAAGTTCAATGTAAAGGTAAATCCAAAATTAAACCATTCCCATATGCATGTTCAAAAGTAAAAGATACAAGACACAAAAAACTCCAAAGGTAATTTACCATGAAAAGGAAAACGACCAGCAACTTCCCTAAGTCCAGAGCTAGTACGGTCCCACATGATCCCTGAAGTCCTCCTAGAAACCTGAAAACAGTTTTATATACGTAGGGGGAGCATACAAGTACACATAGTAGGGAAAAAAAGAGACTTGTGTGCACAAGTGGAGTGGCGTTAAAATTCCCTATGACAAAAGAAAAACCAAAGCAACTCGCAAGGAAAAAACTATCCACCCAAGCCTCATCAAGGAACACTCCCTAAATAACGCATGGAAAGTAAAGTATAGTAATAGCACCTTGAAATTTTGGTACCTCGTGCCACTTTCCCATTGGTTATTGAAGACATCCTACGCATCGAACCAATCCCACCATTCTCACCACAGTCCCACTGTCAAACCCCACCCTCACACACCTGGGCTATAACCTCACCACAATCCCACTTCCATACCCCTCCCGCACACACCTGGGCCACAACCACCATGTTTTACCACACCCACAAACACCTGGGTCAGAACAACTACTACCACACCCGAAGACACCTGGGCCTCATCCTGATGACACTTGGGAAACAACCTTCCCGCAAACACCTGGGCCAACCACCACAACTACCCTGCTCGAATATTATGTCACTAATGATGGACTTCAGGCCATCAAAGCCTCCCCGAAGTGTCTTGGGTTATTCGGTAAAGGGATAATAAAAGGAGCTAATAACCATCCAGTCATGGAAGAGTTGGAAAAAAACACCCTCCCCATGAAATGTGGTGTTTCGAAATAAGTTCTCAACTTGGATGGTGTGTGAATAATAAACATAAATTCTACAGATATAATTATAGGTAGAAAACACTCATCCCAACCTAGGGGTTCCAAAACCTAAGCACAACACCCTTGTTACTATTCATTCATAATGGAAGCCATGACACTCACGGCCAAGTCACAACTCATTCCCAATATAATTCCCCACTCAACCATTCTTGTTTTCATGTTCAAGTGATTCCATTAGGGTGAATTCTGCACTACCTAGCAACTAACAGGCATAAACAGAAGCCAGGAGAAAAAGAAAGATCCAAAAAACAATTTAAGCATTCACACCTGGTTCTCTTGTAAAGTCACGACAAAAAAGGGATAAGTAAGATCCCTCAAAGTACTGGAAACAAAAAAAACCTCACAAAAGAGATAAGTGAGATCCCTCAAAGTACTGGAAACAAAGAAAACCCTGAGATATAGCCCCATGTCCCCAAAACCAGGAACCCACTATTTCTCAAAGCTAAAGGATTCAACCCAAGTTCGTGTCATTGTAGAGAAACCACATAGCTTCAAATTCACGACCAACAACCGTGCCACAACAGAGGATCCCATCCCCATTCACATCTTCCCATAAGCACTGACATAACAACACACCCACCACCAAATAATGTGGAAATATTCTAGGTTCAACCACATCATTAATTAGGTTCTTCTTTCTGTTTGTTAACCGGTGTGGTCACACAAAGATTATTGTTTTACTGAACATCCATTTAAACCAACTGAGTTTACATGATTAACCAATTTCCAGGTTAAGATATTTAATCATAAAATACAATGATTCATGAGGGGTTCCCCTCGCTAGCTAATTCTTTGGAAACTCCGCTCGCCAATGAAATTCACCCGTCGGCCGCCCAAGTCTGACAAAAAAACCCTAACTCGGAAGTAGTCAATGACGACACATACAGAGAAAATCCAGTCAAATCCTAGGATGATATCGTATGGTTGTATCTGTAACAGTAGAAGATCCCTGATTGACTGATGTGGCCCTATCATCAGTCTGCATCCTCGACAAACATACAGCAAGTCGGTCTGTCCTCTGATTGGTGTGCTCAGCACCAAGGGCACTGGAAGTCTCTCAGCATCTAAACCCAGAGCATGGGCCAGGATGGGTGTAACAAAGGAGTGTGAAGCTCTTGTATCGAACAAGGCATACACAAGGGTACAAAACAAGATGATTTTACATCGAACAACCTCTGGTCCTGCTGGAACTGCTGCCTCCGCGGCGTGCAACTTCCCACGCCATGCTCCTCTGCCTCTCGACTATCGGCCACCTCCCCGACCATGCCCGGGTTGAGGTCCCTGAGGAGTGCCCTAAGGTTATCCTTCTCCTGCAACGTCAGCCCTCGGCAGAGCGGGAGCCCACTGCCCCTGCTACTGCTACAGAAAGGGCCTAGCTGGGAACTGCTGCTGCTGAGGTGGGTGTTGGACCTGCTCACCCCCATCGTACTATACTCTATCTATGAACTAGTTTCGAAGGTTCCCATGTCTTCTATAGATGAAGCACCTCAGTCCTGGGACTGAAGGGAAAGGGTGAGAACCAGGACACCGGAACTGGAACTACTGCGGCCTGCTCCCTGCTGGTCGGAACCTATAGGGCCCTGATATTGGAGGCCTGCTGCTGACAGCCTTCCCATTGGATGATCCCAACTAGATCCCCTCTCATGACACACCTCCCAGCGTTTGCATCCTCTCTACCACTTCATCCTTCTTCTTCACCTCTAAGTATGTCGGTTGGGTGAAGGAAGTAATAGCGTACTGAAGAGAAGGTCGGAGTGCCTCCTCTAAACGTCTTGCCCGAGACTCCTCATCTGGAAAGAGGTCCGGAGAAAAGCGAAGGAGATCCTTGAACTTGATCCCCATCTCTCTCACTAACATACTCCCCTGATGGAGAGAGAGTAATTCTGGCCTCTGCTCTTCCTTCATCGTGGGAGAGAGGAATTCCGCCCGAAACACCTTCTTGAAGTCAGCCCACGCAGCCTCATCTTCCCTCATCTCTCCAAGATAAAGCGTCCACAACTGACGCGCTTCTCCACACATCTGGCTAATAGCCAGAGGGACCTAGTACTCCTTCGGAGCCCGAATCAGGCTGAAATCTGTCACTAGTTCCTCGAGCCAGCTCTCCATCTCCATATCTGAGGTGCTGCCCTCGTACTTTTTGAGGGTCTGTCACTGAAAGGCTCAAAGTTTCTTCTGCCACTGATCATCCTCGTCCTCTCAGTCAGTCCTCTGCCGATCGGGAAATTCAACCTCCAGGTCTTCGATCGCCCGCACTACTCATGGTAGCCTCCTAGGTGCCATAGTTGCAAGGAAAACAAGGAATGCCTAAGCCCGAGTAGTGTTGAATATTGTTCCTAAATTATCATAGACTCCTTTATTTATTTAAATCCCCAAGAGACCCATGAAACACAAGAACACAAGTCATTATGATGCATGTACCTTCTCTAGGGTCTTAAACCTGCAAGAAGTGTAGCCTCACTTGGTCGTTCGGTAGGTCCAGAGTCCTTGCATCGGATCACGGGGAGCCCTAAAATCCCGTGTCCTAGCCGATCTTCCCTGGCCTATTTCACGCACCAGGATCACCCACCACTGTTTCTCTACCATCCCATGCAATCCTCACCGTGCCTAACTCCAGAATCCAACCTATATCTCAACCTTCGACCTCTAATACCATTTTTTTCCAACCCGCCTTCACCAAAAGGAGGGAAGGGTTAGCAGATTTCCAGGCCCTTCCTTCTTTAAGTTGAAGGAGTGATAATGACCCCCGAAACCTGCATTCAATAGGTCACAGAGTGGCGAAAAGAACCAAGGGTATAGAATCTCACACAAAATGGAAGGAATTACCCTTTTTATTTTTTATAGGATCGAGTGATAAGATAGAAACCCCAACAATACCGAAGTTCAATGTAAAGGTAAATCCAAAATTAAACCATTCCCATATGCATGTTCAAAAGTAAAAGATACAAGACACAAAAAACTCCAAAGGTAATTTACCATGAAAAGGAAAACGACCAGCAACTTCCCTAAGTCCAGAGCTAGTACGGTCCCACATGATCCCTGAAGTCCTCCTAGAAACCTGAAAACAGTTTTATATACGTAGGGGGAGCATACAAGTACACATAGTAGGGAAAAAAAGAGACTTGTGTGCACAAGTGGAGAGGCGTTAAAATTCCCTATGACAAAAGAAAAACCAAAGCAACTCGCAAGGAAAAAACTATCCACCCAAGCCTCATCAAGGAACACTCCCTAAATAACGCATGGAAAGTAAAGTATAGTAATAGCACCTTGAAATTTTGGTACCTCGTGCCACTTTCCCATTGGTTATTGAAGACATCCTACGCATCGAACCAATCCCACCATTCTCACCACAGTCCCACTGTCAAACCCCACCCTCACACACCTGGGCTATAACCTCACCACAATCCCACTTCCATACCCCTCCCGCACACACCTGGGCCACAACCACCATGTTTTACCACACCCACAAACACCTGGGTCAGAACAACTACTACCACACCCGAAGACACCTGGGCCTCATCCTGATGACACTTGGGAAACAACCTTCCCGCAAACACCTGGGCCAACCACCACAACTACCCTGCTCGAATATTATGTCACTAATGATGGACTTCAGGCCATCAAAGCCTCCCCGAAGTGTCTTGGGTTATTCGGTAAAGGGATAATAAAAGGAGCTAATAACCATCCAGTCATGGAAGAGTTGGAAAAAAACACCCTCCCCATGAAATGTGGTGTTTCGAAATAAGTTCTCAACTTGGATGGTGTGTGAATAATAAACATAAATTCTACAGATATAATTATAGGTAGAAAACACTCATCCCAACCTAGGGGTTCCAAAACCTAAGCACAACACCCTTGTTACTATTCATTCATAATGGAAGCCATGACACTCACGGCCAAGTCACAACTCATTCCCAATATAATTCCCCACTCAACCATTCTTGTTTTCATGTTCAAGTGATTCCATTAGGGTGAATTCTGCACTACCTAGCAACTAACAGGCATAAACAGAAGCCAGGAGAAAAAGAAAGATCCAAAAAACAATTTAAGCATTCACACCTGGTTCTCTTGTAAAGTCACGACAAAAAAGGGATAAGTAAGATCCCTCAAAGTACTGGAAACAAAAAAAACCTCACAAAAGAGATAAGTGAGATCCCTCAAAGTACTGGAAACAAAGAAAACCCTGAGATATAGCCCCATGTCCCCAAAACCAGGAACCCACTATTTCTCAAAGCTAAAGGATTCAACCCAAGTTCGTGTCATTGTAGAGAAACCACATAGCTTCAAATTCACGACCAACAACCGTGCCACAACAGAGGATCCCATCCCCATTCACATCTTCCCATAAGCACTGACATAACAACACACCCACCACCAAATAAAGTGGAAATATTCTAGGTTCAACCACATCATTAATTAGGTTCTTCTTTCTGTTTGTTAACCGGTGTGGTCACACAGAGATTATTGTTTTACTGAACATCCATTTAAACCAACTGAGTTTACATGATTAACCAATTTCCAGGTTAAGATATTTAATCATAAAATACAATGATTCATTAGTGCAAATGGAAAGACCACCAACGACCATGATTTTCTATGAGCATAGGCCCGCATAATTCACAACACATACAATATAAAATTAGAACAACAGAAACATCGATCACACCCCCCCCCCCCCCCTCATTCAATAAAAGTCTGTTCATTATCTTTATTAAGCTTGGTTTCATCAATTCCCACAGAGACAAAAGCATACCCACCCCGCATGATACATAGAAAGTAGAGGTGAAGGAAAACCCTACTTGATTGATCAATGAACAAAGTTCTTCTCCACACGCCAAGAACATGGGAAGGCACGACTTGCAGGGGAGGGACTTCTAGACCTCCAAACACTCTAATAAGAAAAGGAATCCAGTAAAGAGGAAGAATAAGGAAGAAGAAATTCTCGTGTGATATATATATGAGATCCAATTGTTACGGGATATGGGGATTTGAACAGCTTTAAAGTCGGTTCGTAGTTCCCCATGTGGTTTGGTGGTTACACACGATGTGATTAATTGTTATTTAATGATCCCCACCAGAAATGGTGGTAAAAGCTGTGATTTTAATGGATTTTAAATAAACATAGGGGCACGATACACGGACACACAGCTGGGTCTGTTGGGGGTTTCCCCACCCTTAGGAATTTAAACATTGATTAAGGGCTTAAAATGGACTTGAACTACTTCCAAAAGGTTAAGGAAGCCTAAAAATGGCGTTACGGGAAAAACCCAATAAGGCTGGGTGACACCAGTCGGTCGCGTCGATCGGTTGCGCTGATCGGTCACGTCGATCGGTCTCCCCGATCCGTCACGGCAATCGGTCGCGCCGATCGGTCACCCCGATCGGTCGCATCGAAATGACATCCTACCACCAAGATGTCACCCCTAGGATCCGGAATTCGGAAAAGGGATGGACTGTGAGGGTCCGAGTCATCACAAAAAAATTCATATCTACAGTAAACCAACCACTTATAAGGTAATTTCATCAACTATAAATTTTTTCATATGGGGAAATCCGTTTTAAGGAAATAAAAACACTTATAATGTGTTTAGTCCATTAAAAAAATTTATATAATGAATTATTTTATTCGTATCAACCAAAGGGGAGGGTATGATTGAGGCTAACATCCTATAAACACTTACTAAGTGTCTATAGAATTATAAAAACAGTTTTATAATTAATTTCAATAAAATAAAAATTTTTAAGGTGATGCATGGTAATAGAAGGCATGAGGCATAATGGAGAAGAAATAAAAAAAATCAGATTTAATGGAAAGAACTAGACCACATACTATAAGGCCTTAGATGAATTATTCTACCATATAGTCTTCAGATTTTAAGTAGATCAGATGAAAAATGAAAAATGGATGAACTCAGAATAAATCAGGGGAATGGGATCACAAAATAATTACAAAATAGTTATTAAGGTAAAATATTATAGTAATACAGAGTATTAAAGATCTTACTGATGTGGATCCAATGTTACTGATGATGCTTGATTTTTATTTTGGACTTAATAGAATCCTTGATCCCTTTGATGGACTTGTAGTAAAGCTCACCTAAGAATGGATAGGGGTTCATCTGCTATAAATGAGAGAGGGAAAAGGGCTTCCGTTTTTAATCATTCTGAGTGAAAAATCATAAAATAAACCTTCCAGACAGGGTCACAAGGTTTGGACTCATGGTTGGAAAAACCATTCGCTAACTTAGCACAAACCACTGTCTATTGGGAGGGGGACCTCACACAATCTAGGGGAGTAGATTGAATATCTATGTTCAAGTTGTGCCTAATTCCACATTCACAATGTCTAAAAATTTTACATGGGTGTGCACCTTGGATTTCATGGCTACTTACAACCATGTTTCTCCCATATCCCATTTAAAACACCTTCCATGGTTTGGGGAAACCATATGAGTAAGGTGGAAAAGATTCTTGTAATTATGTGGCCCAGTATGTTTCTCCAAAGTCAGGGGTTCCGAGCCTTGAATAATGCCCAAATAACCTTGTGTCCTACATAAATCCATTATGTATCATTATAATGATCAAACTAAATAATTTAAATGAAAAAAATAACACATAAATTTGATAAAATTTGGGTCATTACAACCTCCCCTCTTTAAAGAAACATGTGACCAAGTTGGCCTTCTAAGGGTAAAGAGGTGTTGTTAGAGAATATCTTCAGCCACAATTCTTATATATCAGGTTCCCCTCCTTGGTCTCATCATGTACTTGGACTTGCTTCCATAACACTTGTACTAAAGGAACTGACCTTCCTCAGATTGTGTTAATGCCATGTTCCATGATATGCATGGTTTACCTCTTAAAAGATGCATCCATATTAAATTAATATCATCATTTTGGAAAACATGTGATGTGTTTGGATAATACCAGTGATGTTGAGGTATGTAAAAGGCATCATGAGTAGATCAATATCTCTATGGAAGTGTAATCTAGTAAGATACTACTCCAATTTGTTTCAAGACCTCAAAGGGTCTAACGAATTGATAATAAGGCTTAACTTTCCTCCAAATAAGTCGATGTACCAACATGGGATAAATTCACAAAAAAAAAACCAATCTTTGACCTTAAACTCAAGTAGTTATCAGAATTTACTGGTATATGATTTCTGTCTGGACTAAGCTAATAACATGCACTTTCTGATCAACTGGAGCTACTCTTATATCTCATGGACGAGATGTGGTCCAAGAGAATATACATCTCCTTCCTCTGACAAGCATATAGGTGGAAAATATTCCTAGAAAATAATTCTTCATAATTATTTATCTGAATGGTAGCAATCAATCTATTTTTATAAGATAACTCAACAAGAGGTATGTGTTTCTCATATGAACCCCTAAAGTCAAGGACACATTCACAAATTATTTCCTCTAACACCTGAATCATATGCTCTATATATCCATAAATCTGAGGGTGATAAGCCATTATCAGAAGCACCTATGTACCTAAGGCCTTATATAACCCTTTCTAGAACTGATATGTGAAACTAGAATCCTTGTCAAATATTATAGAACTTGGAGCTCCACGAAGACATAATAACTCCCAGATGGACCCCTAACTTATCAACTGAGAAGGTCTCTTGAATCGGTAATAAGTGTGAGACCTTTATCAAATGATCTATGACTACCTAATAGATGTCCTTTCTATGATGAGATCTAGGAAGAATAGTCATGATGTCCGTGGAAATATTATACCATTTCCACTCAATAATGGAAAATGGATGTAAAATTCCTACCATTCACTAATGTTCTGCCTTCACCAGCTAGTAGTAAAATCACCAAGTGATAAAATTAGTCATATCTCCTTTTATTCTAGGACACCAATACTACAGAATAATTCTCAATACATTTTGTGACTATGGGACGTACTACCTAAATAGAGGCATTAAATTCTTTCATCGTCTCCTCTTTTATGTCTACTCAGACCTAAAAACTCTAATGAATGTATTGGGTCTCATCCACATCCACGATCGAACCAAAGGATGAATAATAACTTGAGATACTTTTCATTAGGACTAAGCCCTTGAGATCAGATAGATGCCTCATTCTCACCCATTAGAGAAGGTAAGATGTCACTTATATTCTTAAGAGGGTAGTCTGACTATTATCCTCTTGAACCTCAACATGGATCACTGAAAACAATTCCATGAGCTTCCACTCCCCACTGGCCTCATGAACCAAGCAGAGTAGTTAGGGTAGTGAAAATTAATCATAGAACCATGTTCCATTATATATATATAAGTTTACATACCCCACATTAGAGTGTCATTCTTGTATTAGGCTAGTCCATTTTTTATATATATTATATTAGTTTCACTAAAGGAGATCATGGTATATATCATGTTTTGGAAAGGACTTAGCTACCCCTCAAAAGATAGGTAGCTAGAGATACATTGGATGTTCAAACAAAGGCAAGGGACATGGTTCCCCGGTGTTGGAATATATGTACTAGGTAGAGGGAATATCCTAGGAGGGTTATAATGGAGCACAAGGAAGAGGGGAAAGTTATCTATTTTCAATGTAGTATACTCTGACTTGTGAGGATATAGGAACCTCTACCTTTAAAGGTTTTATTACTATTTAACATACCATTTTATGTGTTTTTTGATACATGACCATCATATTACTATTTAGCTACTGTTTTTGAATTTTTTTGGCTTGGATGTAGAATTATTGGATGTTTCGTTGACCATTGATACATATTTAGAATTTTGGTTAAGAATATTAAACGTTTCAAGGCATGTTCTATAGATATTTGTGGTTACAATTTCTTTTGGAAAAAATTTGTGTTATAAATTAAAGGATTCAATTTTATTATTAGTATGGATTGGATAATTATGTACTATTACAATATAAGTGATTATCAAAGTGGGGGATAGCATTTTATATCCAAAAGGTTGAAAATATTTTTCAACAGGGAGAGTGGGATATTCATGCTGGTCATAAACAACCAATTCTTTGTTGATTGAATTTTCATAGGGCTTAGATAGAATGCCTTATAATATATTATGTTGTAATGTAGTTGAATTATCATCCCTTAGTCGTAGACAATTTTTAGGATATATTTTTTGATTATTTTTATATCTTACCACTCGAGTAAGATATCAAGCTACTGTTGGGAGCATATTTAGCATTTATACCACCATATAGAGAAGAGACAACCAAGATTCAATACATGAAATTTGAGTTATATGATCAAGAAAATAAATGATTCATACATACTTTAATGTCTATATGGTGTTTCTAGTTATTGTTTTCAGGAAGGCAGACAAAGGAAACCAAAAATCTCTCACCATATCTTCATGCAATCCTGTAGGAAACCATTCTCAGACACAGAAAAGATGATAATTTTTACTAACATCTTAATATGGGTGATCATGTATTGACTAACAAAGGAAACCCAATTTTTATCTATTAGAGAGAGATTCACCACTAAGGATCTATTTAGTCTTTATGTGCATGAGGTAGTTCAATTACATAGTGTTATGAGGATTAACATTTTTGATAGCAATCGTCATTTCATGTCTTGGTTCAGGATAGGTATTTAAAAGGCTCTAGGATTGTAGGTTTATTTGAGCACAATATATCATCCTCATACTACCGGTCAATCTGAGATGACAATATCGATACCGAAGGATATTTTATGAGCCAGTGTTTTCGATTTTTTTAGGTCATTGGATAAATATATTGAGATCATACAGTGTTCATATAATAACAGATTCCAAACATCGATCAAAATGGAACCATTGAGGCTTTCTTTGGATGGCAATGTCGTTTACCTATTTATTGGTGGGAGGCAGGTGAGTCAGTGCTTGTTTAACCAAATCTCATGTAGGGGATGTATGAGCATGTTTAGATGATTATAAGGCAGTTGGTGACCATGCAAAGTAGGTGAAAATATTACTCTAACCATCAAATATGACCTATGAATTTTGGGGTTGGTCATCTTGTTCTCCCTCAGGTGTTTCCTAGGTTGGGGAAACACCATATCAAGATATTGGTAAATCTCACACCTATTATTGCTGGGGAATTTGTGATACTAGAAGGTTTTAGTCTATACCAGAACTAATTATTCATATCATAGTGTTAAAATTCCATTCATGATGTGTTTCATGTGTCGCAACTTCATAGATATCCTCTCAACCCTTCTCATGTGGTATTCCTCAAGGAAGTCAAGATTTATATAGATGTATCCATTAAGGAGAATTAGTTATCGATTTTGGACTGTAGTGAGAGGTATCTCTATAGTCGGATTGTTCTTATATTTAATGTTTAGTGGTATCATGGGTATGCCCAATAGGATACCTGGGAGAGGGAGTCAAATACGCAAGCACAGTGTCCATAATTGTTTATTAAGTCCCCATAATGATTCTTGGAGAATCATTGGGATGTTTTGTTCTATGGTGGGTAAATTTTATGATCCCATATTTTTATGTATGTCCATATTTGAGTTTTTTTATTAATCAATAATTTTTTGGGTTTTCCATTATCTTTAAACCCTAGTGGTTGAGTCTCGTTCAAACATAGAGATCATTATTGCAAAGCATTTTTCTAAATATCAAGGATGTATATATGTCTATGTTAATGGATTCTATGTATAAACACGTTAAATGGGATTAAAAATTTTTTTTGTGAGTTTTTTGTCTTTGGAGGTGGTTCAATAACTTTTATAAAATATGAGATTAAAGTTTTCTACAAGGGATTTTCATACTGTGTAAATGTGTTAAATGAAGTATAACTACTGATGGGTAGATTTATTGAAATGGGTACATACTATGATCTTTTTCATCATTTTAACTTGTTAAATCCTTTTATCTACATTACATGACATTTATTGTTCATGTAGGGCTAAAATCACCCAACGCGACATAATTTTCGGTGTACACCTCACTTATGAAATACACGATGTGAAATGAGATTACAAGCCATGTATTTCTCAGGTCTCGTGATCCTAGGTAATTTTGTTCCCTTATGTATCTCATTACACCATGTGAATCCCCCTTCTCTAATACCCTATATTTTATCGAGGTTATTTTTGATCACCTTCATCCATTTTGATCGCCCCGATAACACATGTGATCCCCAATGAGTTGTTTTTATTATGTTTCCCTTTCACTCTTATTTTTCTCTCCATCGTTGTGGTTTAAATATCATGACCCCAATATTATATATTTTTTTATCTCATTGTTTCATGATCTAGGTTACTTCTTATGATCTTCCTGACCCCTTCGTTTTTGGTGATTTCCATTAGAATCATTGTGTTGGTAGTAGGTTAATGATAGGGGACAAAAGCAAACCCTATTATATGTGAAATTGTTAAGTATGTGCAATACAATGATTGTGATGACACAGAATGAAAATTAATAAATTTAATGATGTATGATGGTAAACCATGTGTTGGATTATTCTTTTGATCCCATTTGATTTCATGATATTGTAACCTGGTTTGTGGCTACCTTTTGGGTGGGTAATCCCTAAAATAGTTACGAATTAGAAAATGGATTATTTTTTGTTATAATAATAGATATTTCAATTGATTGATTGATTTAGAATCAATTATGTTATCTATGATTTCTTATTGAAATTATTGTAGATAATTTTGATAAAATTGAAAGTTTAATTGAATGAAAAATGGAAACTTTCAAAATTAACCTTTGAGGCCTACGATATGATATTGTGATATCCTTCTATTATGGTTTGTTCTATTTTGTATGATGTAATGATTATATAGTAGTCTTGGTCCATTTTGATGATGAAATGATTATATTGTGGTATTAGACCAATTTGATGCTGAAATGATTTTATATCAGGATTAGCCCAGATTTATGTTGAAATGATTATATAGAGGGATATGCCCAATTGCTAAAATGCATATATAGCAGTCTTAGCCTAGATGATGTTGAAATGATTATATATTGATATTTAATTAGAGGTATAAATGATTGTACAAATGAGTTTTCCTGGTTATGTGTTTATTCCATGGTTGGCAGTTATGGTTGGCATGGTTATTCTACATGCTTAGAGACATTATAGAATTGTGCTGAAGCTGGTTTATTATTATATTATATTATGTTTATTAAATAATAAACCTATGTACCACTTTATGGAATGAACTTATTATCAAACTGGTTTTATTTAGACACATTGGTGTTGACCTATAGAATTTTACTCACATCCTATTCAGGTCACTATTTGGTACCTAGAAGGATTAAATGGATGTATATTTAGACAGGGGTAGGAGACCGTGTTTTTAATTCTTCTTTTTTCTGAAGTGATGATTTTTGGAGATAGGATTGATATGGGGTTCAGAAATAGAGCCCTTGGAGTTTATTATTGTAGTTTTTTCATTTATTTTAATTTATTTTAGATTGTCTTTTATATAAATTCACCAAATCCTTATGTGATTAATTACTATTGGTTTGTTGGTTCATCTTTTACTTCAAATTTCTATGTTGTATTATTTCATCTCTTATTCATTTATATGATATTTTTTATATTTTTTACTTACACTACATTGTAACTCTATATCAGTTGGTATTGTATCCACACTATACTTATCACACTATTTTTGATATTCAAAATCATATGGAATATCATAAGGTGCACTTGACATCTCTTAAATAGCTGGATCATTCCAAAAGAGTGACTATCAGATTTGTAGATGTTATAAATATCCTACACCACAGCAAACCAAAAATATTACACAAATCATAATTGGATATATTGAGCTACAAAAACCTAATTATATGTATAAAAATGATCAATAGTAAATAAACTTACACAATAATATTAATATCATGATAACAAGAAATCATAAAATTTATCTCAACTCTCTCAACATCAAAAGATGAACTCTCCTCAGAACCATATACTGAAAAGATAACATTTTGTAAACATTACATGATCTCTCAAATCCTTTAAAGTCGTCAAAAATAGGTTAACCATTTGTCACTAAATAGAAATGCGCAAAGAACAATTGATGTTCTTTTCTCACAAGTCCTTACTAGCTATGAAAAATTTAACATGATTAATCAATCTCTTAATCATAATTTCATTGTAGCATTCAATAAATTAACCTTACTAAATATATTCTATATCATTCATACATTTATATATCTGTACATAGTAAAAACAATCCATTTTAAATGATGCATGAATATTTACCTATTAGATCCCATTTAGGATACCATGATTCAACCTCTAACAAAATCCTGCCACCTTATGAATCAATATTATTTCCATGTTTACCCATAATCTATCTATGGATTTAAAAAAATTAAACAAAAACATAGATCTTTAATTTCCATTCCTAGTTTTCCAAATTGGTTCTTTCTTACGAATCATTAATAATCCTTGATGGTTAAAATCCAATATCACCACATCTCTAGATTCCCCCTTTCAACTTAACATTACCAATATTCATAAAATATTCCAGAGATATTCCAAAAACAATAAAATTAGGAATGGTTGTAAAAAATAATTAAATGGACTAAAAACATAAAAAATCATTATTTGAAGACAAATATATTAGTTAATTAGTTACACCAATTCACATAAAAAACACACACCACTATAACAAATAAATTACATTACCTTATAAATAAACATTATTCAAAATTATATATGCTCTTCATAGTTGTGTCATCAACTCCACATAATCCATAAATATCAATTTACTATAAAAATAAAACATATAAAAATTTCCTTATCCAATAAATCACATCCATATTTCAACCATTAAATATTTAGGAATAAAACTTTCACAGTGAAAATTATTTTAACATAAAAAATAATTATCGTACCAACTTCAATATATCATCACTAGGTTCCTATATATCATCCCAAAAATATGAAAATATTACATTAAAATTAAATCTATTAATGGAATAATCAATTTAACACACTAAAAAATTTATTACAAACCAATACACTAAAAAATTTAAATTTCACCTTCAAACCATATATTTTTTGGAAAATTTACTATTTAATAATTAGTCCAAAAAAACATTTATTACATTTTTTTATATCATATTGTCAAAAAAAATATCGAAACCCTTAAAAGAAGAACAGTAAGAACCCAAATATTCATTTCATATATATATCATGATTTTGGGCTGCTTTTTTGGAAAATGAAACAAGTGGATGTTTTCTAGGTACACTTCGTACACTTCTTAGTACACTCCATGTACTCAGGTACTGCATAAAGTCACAGACTGGGCATGTAATAGAAGAGTACATGGCCATGAGGTGACCTAGAAGAAAACATAATGTGGGGGTTGGTTAAGGATACTACATGGTGTGTACCTTTAATTAACATGAAATACAGTTTTCTTTTAAACTAATAAATTGGATTGGTGTTGCATCTCATGTCCAGAATTTATTTCTTCTACACTGGGTTTGTATAAGAGAGTGATGGAAAGACCATTGAACATCAAAACCCTCCCGATTATCCATCCAACATCCAATTGAGATATCGTTAGATGTGTTTGAATCACACCGGTGAGTTCTAGGAACCCCTAGATCCTTTCTTCCTGATTCTTCGTCTCTCAAGAGTTATTCAAGGTTGGGTGTTTTTTATCTTTTTTAGATATACATTGTTTTATGCTGATTCAATGGCCGATGTTCCAGAGTATTAATTGTACGACATCATGGTTGGTGTTTTGTGCCTTTCATTATTTGAATTTGGATTATATATGCTTAAATTTCACTATACCCATGTTTGGTGTATTTATTGATTTGTATTTTAACCCTCTTTATAACCTTCTATGGTTTGATTGTTTGATAAAGGGTAGTTTCTCATGAAAAAGGTTATATACCTTGTTTATAGGTCACACCATGGGTATGTTCCCTTATTCTATTTTTCAAGGATTTTGGGTCTAGAATTAATGATAGGCTTGCCTTATTTTCATAAGCCTTGATTATTAGGATGAAGTTTCTGATTATATGAGATTCATGGGATAAGCATTGTGAATGTTTGACCAAGGGGAATTTCATTGTGAGGGCTTCCTGAGGTGGGGTCACTTATGTATGTTTTACTCTTATGTTGACCAAGGGAGTATTTATTGTGAGAGGTGCTAGGTGGTCATCAATCCATGGGTATTTTTCATGTGATCGGCCTAGGTGGTAATTTATTATTTATTGATTCTATATTGACTAGGGGTATTGAATATTTCAACAACTCAGGTGATCGTTTGTAAATGATTAGTGATATGATAGACTAGAGGGGTTGGGCCATGATATCTACCCACAGGGTAATTTTTAAATAAATTTTTTTTAAGTTAGATTAGGTGGATTATACAACGAGAACATTTTAGAATGTGTCGTTATTGAATAATTGAATCAGTGTGACGAGTCTCCCAAGCCAAAGCACATTCTTGGACATCCTATTACATGTTTTATTAGTGGGTCTTTTGAGACGTATTCTTTTAATATTAGACATGGGATACAGAGCTTATGAAATATCCAAAGGTTTACATGATTCAATATATTGAATAATAAATTTTAATTATTGTAATTGAAAAATGTAGGAAAATTTACTTTTGAGTACTTCTTAGTTTATTGCTTAATTTCTACATATTACATGCAAAATATATTCACTAACATTTAGGCACATATATTTTGGTGGCTTCATATTGGGATTCATATCACATCTTGTTTGGGTCATGTTTATGGACCCAAATAGATTATATGGTCGTAGGTATAGATAATAGAAATCACCCTTTTTCATCAAGTACCTTATTGCAATTGGAGATGGAGAGGATGTGAACAAGATGAGGCTTCTGATACTATTTGAGTTTACTATTATTTTTTAATTTTGTTTTATTATTGTATTTACATCATTTTGAATTATTTGGATACGTTCTTAGACACATGTGACATGAATAATTTTTATATGCTAAAGTTCATATATTCTTATCAGTCTTCTGTTGTTTACTTTTATTTTGTGTATTAATACTTCCTCTATTGTTTACTATTTTATTTTCTCTATGTATACTCTGTAAATGGAGGCATTGTTTCCCCATTATTCCACTATGGCTCTTGCCTCTAGTCAGTTGCCTCTAGCGTTTGGGGAAATGCACTTGAGGTCATGTGACCAACTGGGTTTGGGGCACCTTTGGGTGGCACCAAGAACTGGGATGTTACAATGTGGTATCAATGGAGGTTTTCTTTTCTTCGTTTCCTTTCTATTTGGATCCAATATATTGGGATAGGAAGGAATATGTATTTGGCAATATGTTGTGCCTAGGATTAGCTAACCCGTGTACATGGAAAAGAAAAGTTACCTACATTATTGAAAATTTTCTGGTTTTGAAATTGACACAGTAGATTTGATTTCATCGTTGGGTGATTCACTTGTTTTCTGTTGTTATGATTTATATCATTGTAGTTATATTTCTATTTCAACCTGATGAGATGGGGGTATTCCATCTCATGCATCATATAAGCACATGATATAGATCACATGTCATGCATTCTTTTCATGCCTTTAGGGTGCATTACTGATTGAATGATGTTGTGATAGACATTGATCAAGATATGCATGCTATTGTGATTGATGTCATGATAGAATATATGATATTTTGATAGGGTATTGGTATATTTATGGTTTCATTATGTGGATTCCAATATTTGGTCCCTAATGTGTTATGCGAACACTTGGATATGAATTTGGTGGATTATGTTTGAAATTAAATTGTATTAGGTTATAGTATGACAAGAATAAAGATGCCAAACTTTTATTTTCGGGTAGTATGGGCTCACATATATTGGGACATAGAATTCCTTGGACAAATTTTATGTTTTTAAGGGTTTTAGTGAAGTTTCGGAGGACTGATATTAGGAATCCCAGACAACACTACGTGTGTTGTTATAAACACAAGCTCTGTATTGTTCTATTCTTGAAGGAAACTTTTTTCTTAAGTAGAGGTCTTGTACAACATGTACACGATGTGTACAGTATATACACACCATTTAGTCATTGATCTTTTGACATAAGGTGTGAGATGCGACATGAGGTTGATAAATGTTTGGTAGATTACGTCATGTAATGGAATTAAATGTCTTGACGTAGAGACCATGTATCCGGCCATGTGACTAATGACACGAGTGGATGAAACATAGGTTGTAAATTCCATATATGGATTTTACACGCCATGTAGAAATCAACAGTGTATCTGGTCGTGGCACTAATGACATGGGTGAATGGAACATAAGTGGTACACACCCTATCTACAGTGAACATGTCTTGTAGTGTTACACCAGGAGAGAACCATGTAGTTCTAGACATGTTGAAGAACTTGGGCTGGAGGGGATATTCCTATACATGCTATGTTTGAGAAGGAATACACCATGTGTATGGGGTGTTACACAACCAGGTTGGAAGATGTAAAAACCCATGTTAAGGATTAAGGTAACACTCCATGTAGTAGTTATAAACGATGTGTAAATATATTTTTTAAAACGTTAATTCTTTCCTTCTCTTGTTCTATTTTTGCACTTCAATGTTGCAGTCCTTGGTAATCGTGAACTGAGGTGTGAGGTTGACCTTGCAGAGTCAGGCCACCAAGACGTCCTTTAGTTTTATGCTAGATGTAGGGTGATGATTATACACCAAAAATAGTATATCAGGGACTACCAATAGATCCTCCCATCATGCCAATTTTGGAACCAACAATTATACCAGATGTAGGTTCGGAGGCACAGTTCTATTAAGGATTCATGAGGATAAGACAAACTATTCAGGGAGCACCACATCCTGCCCCGTCTATAGAGTAGTTGATGAGGGTGTTCCTGTAGCAGCATCCTCCCACATTTTCATAGGATGGAGGACCATAGGATTTAGAGTCATGGTCGAAGGCCATGATTTCTATCATTTAGCATCCGAATATGACTTTATAGAGGGGGTGAAACTCACGACGTACATGCTATATGATTCCACCAAGAGATGTTAGGATTTTATCTCACAAGTGGGATGTCATCGAGATATGTATTGGGAATAGTTTTATAGGAACTTATATGATTACTTCCACCCCAAGACATTGGGGGCCGACCGTGCCTAGGAGTTCATGCATTTGAAGCTAGGAACTCTTTCGATGATGTATTATTCTTCTCGATATACAGATCTTCAGCACTTCACACCTGCTTTGGGAGGTTATGAGTTATCATTGTCTTGGAAATTTTAGGATGGTCTTAGTTATGACATTTGATTGTAGGTGACTATTTTCAGTATGAATTCGGTTAATGCTATAGTAAACCATGAACTTATTACTATGCACAATCTGATGGATTTTGGATCTATGATCCAGGACAATTCAACGTACAAGGCTGGTAATCCTTTGAAATATAGCATGAAGCACCCCCTTGAGATTTCACACGATGTTTCTTCATGTAGCCATGTGGTATTCTACTAGTGCGGGAAGACTGGGAATACATGATCACATTTCCCAATGGACCCAGTCGAGTGCCGATCTTTAAAAAGAGAGAGTCATATTTATCATTTCTTTAGATGTTCTCACCAACAACGAGTGAGATGTGATATGTTTTGATAGCATGTTCAAGAGTTGGACAACCAGATTATCATTATTTAAGGAATTGGAGTTCATCAGGACACTCAGGACGAGGAGGTGTTCATGGTCGTGTTAGCCAGATAGTAGGATTTCAACAATAACATGGTGGATTAGCTTAAGGTAGTCTGGTAGGGTCGCAGGGACGTGGTACAAGTCATACATTTGTGATGGAGATGACCCAGCAAGAGAAGGATCCTATACCCTCTATGGTTAGAGGTACAATTCTAGTTTCCTTAGTTTTATCTTTTTCTCTTTTTGATATAGGTTCTTCCCATAGTTTTATATTTGTTTCAATTTTGTAGAAATTTAGGATCTCTATCATTATATATGAGGATATTTTGATTTTAGACACTCCATTGGTGATTAGGATGACTAGTGTACGTTAGTAAAAGGAGTTCCCCTTAGGGATTGTTGGGTTCCGATACATATGGGACCTCTATATCTTAGAGATGACACTCTTCGATTTCATTCAAGGAATGGAATGGTTGTGCTATTTTTAGCCCTTTCTTGACTGTTAGCACCATAGGGTGATTTTAACATCATCAAAGGGAAGATCATTTCTACACAAGGGAGAATAGGATGTCTGGGCAAGATGTGCTAGACCCGATCATCATGGTTTTGGGGGAATTACGGCCCATATTCCTAGTTTATATATGGATGACCAGGAGAATACATATATAGAATTTCCTCTGGTGGGGGATTGTTTTAGATATTTTTTACTAGAATAAATTTTAAGTTTACCTCTAGAGCAAGTGGTGAATTTTCTTATTCATCTTGTGCCAAAAGATGCATTAGTGTCCATTATTTCTTAGATGATTTCTACACCAGAGTTAGAGGAGCTCAAAAAGCATTTATAGGATTTGTAGGAAAAGTGTTTCATCCAGAATAGTACTTATTCATGGGGTTCACCTATCCTTTTGCAATGAAGGAAGAAAATACCCTCAGACTCTATGTGGATTATCAAAAGTTGATCATGTTTATGATTAGGATAGATATCCCTTTCTATGAATTAATGATCTCTTCGATCAGATTCTAGAAGTGCAGGAGTTCTTGAATATTGTCTTGGGATCCTGCTATCTTCAATTGTGTGTTAGATGATCAGATAAAACTCTTACAGCCTTTTAGAGTAGGTATGTTATATAAGAGTATTTGGTTATGATTTTCAATATCACAAACATGCTGGTAGTTTTCATGGCACTGATAAACCGAGTGTTCCATCCTTATATAGATTATTTTTTGGTAGTCTTCATGGATGATATCTTGGTGTACTCTCACACACAACACGAACAAGACACTCATCTTGATTTTGTATTGAGTACACATAGAGAGAATCAATTATATTATAATATCTCAAAATTAAACTTTTTGATGGACTAGATCCACTTCATGGGTAATGTTATCTCAGATACATGAGTATCTGTAGTCCTAGAAAAAGTGAGATCAGTAGTTTCCAGGGAGAAAATGAAGAACATCATTGAGGTTATGAGTTTTCAGGGGCTAGCTGGTTACTACATGCACTTTATTCAGGACTTTTCATGCTTAGAAGTGTCTATGAAAGGCCTAAATAAGATGTTTTTTAATTAATTGTGGACAAATTCTATCGATTCAGCCTTTCAAGAGCTGAAGGGGATGTTAAATTTTGTGCCGATACATATTTTTATAGATCTGGGAAATATTTACACCATTTACTGTAATTCATTATTTATCGGGATAGGAGAAGTTCATATGCAAGGGGAAGGAGATGTTGGGTACAGGTCGTGGAAGTTGAGGACACCTGAGAACAATTTCCCAATTCCTGGTCTCGAGTTTGTTGTAGTTGTTCATTCCTTTCCCTATTAGAGACATTGTCTTTTGGGAGAGCATTTTGTGGTATACACTATCCAAAAAAAGTCTTAAGTATATATTTACTCATCATGATCAGAATTTGGGACAGTGTAGGTGGGTGGAGTACCTTCTTTCTTTTGACATTGAGCTTGCCTACATGCATGGGAAAGGCAATGCAGTGGTGGATGTATTCAGAAGGAGGACTCAGATATAGGCAGTTCAGGAGGCCATTAGTGAGTGGCAGCTTATGGATCTGTTCTCTGTGATGCATTTGGAGGTGCATGACTAAGATTGGGAGATGATTTTTTTCATCTATAGTTGTTTCCTATACTCTACTGGGTCGTGTGCGATTAAGGCGGCAATTAGATTCCGAAGGGCTATTCCTATGGGAGAGTGTGTCAGGTGAGGACCCTACTCTGAGGTGGATCGTAGGAAATGATGAGGTATTGTGTTTTCATGGACATGTATGGGTGTCAGCAGAAAAACATGAGGAGTTGTTGAAAGGGTTTCATGCCTCAGAATTGGAAGTTCATCCTAGTGACACTAATATGTATCGAGATTTACATTTTTAGTATTGGCGGTCATGTAAAAAGAGAGATGTTTATTGTTTTTTTATGATATGTTCCACCAATCTATATGTGAAGGTGGAGCATTAGTTACTGGAAGGGATTTTACAGAATTTACCCATTCCTGAGTGGTAGTTGAATAATGTTATGATGGATTTCGTGACGGGTTTACTAAGGTCTCCTTGATGGAATTATACTGTTAGGGTTATTGTCGACATGCTCACAATGGTTTCACACTTCCTAAAGATTAAGGAAACCTTCTGTGTTGATGATATTGTAAGGTTGTATATATGAGATATTGTATGATTTCATGGGGTTATACACTGTATATTTTAAGACAAGGTCACCAGGTTTACTTCTTATGTCTGGCATGGACTACAGAGGGATTTGGATTCACAGGTACTTCTGAGTATAGCATACCATCCCAATACATATGGCCATCCCGAGTGCACAATTCATGATAAAGAGGACTTTAATCAAGAATTGATCCTAGATTTTGGGGTCTCTTAGGAGAGAGACATACCCCTAGTGGAGTTTTCATACAACAATAGTTTTTAGGAAATCATTTAGATGCCCCCATATGAGTCTATGTACTGTAGGATATTCTTATCACCTCTATGTTGGCTAGAGCCAGGAGAGGCATCTATGCTGGTACCTCATCTTGTCCAGGACACCACTGAGTTGGTGGAATTGATTCGTAATTGGATGTATACTACACAATATCACCAGAAATCTTATGCTGATTAACAAAGATGACCTATGGGGTTTGAGGTTGGAAATCATGATTTATTACATGTCGCATCGAGGTTGGGACACATGAGGACTTGGAGGCAGGGGGAGATTTCATCAAGATGTGTCGGCCCGTTTGAGGAGTTGGAGAGAGTCGGGCTGGTTTCCTATCGGTTGCAGCTATCTCAGAGGTACTGGGATATGCACAACATCTTTTATATTTATTATTTATGGCTTTACATTTCATAACTGCTCATGTTTTTCAACCCGAGGTGGATGAGTTGGAGTTGGATGCATCTATCAAGGACCACCCCATTCAGATTGTAGATCATAGCACAAAGGTTCTCTATAGCCAGTCTATTCCTATAGTATGGGTGCTATGGCAGCATGGGAACATACATGATGAGACATGGGAGAGGGTGGTCGATGTAAAATCATAGTGGCTAGAGTTTTTTATGTTTCTTCTTAGCCACCACTGGAAGGGTAATTCCGGGATGAATTTTTCTAAGAGGGGAGTTTGTAAGAACCCAGATCTTCATTTTAGGTATGGATCATGATTTCAAGTTTTTTTGAGGGAAAATAAATAAATGATAATTTTATATGTACATGTTGGGTACGTATGAGTACATGCGGTGTACTCGAGTACTGCGTACCGTGGCGTACTTTCCGTGTAATGGCCGAGTACACGGTCATGTGGTGACCTGGTTGACTACTTAAGGAGGGGGCCAATTGAGGCTAATACAAAGCATGTACCATTAATAAACATGTCTTGTAGTTTAATTTTTATTTTATAAATTAGAGTGGGTTCACTTCTAAAGTCTAGAACTTATTTCTTATACCCATGCTTTGTAAAAGAGAGTGACAGAATGACCGACAAACACAAGACCCCTCCTGATTCTCCTTCCTACCTATGATTGACATGCCCTCAGGTGCATTTTAATCCCACCAGTGAGTTCTTAATTTTACATGGATCCTTTCATATTGATTCCTCTTCTCTCATGAGTTATTTATGGCCGGGAATTTTTCATCTTTCTGTAGGTCTACACCATTTTGTGCGGATTCAAGGGCCTATGTTCAAAATTATTGATCGTACAACATCAAAATAAGTGGTTTGTGCCTTTTGTTTTTTATATTTGAGTTATGTATTATTATAGTGTCATATACCCATGTTTTGGGTATTTTTTTATTTGGATTTTAACCTTCTTTTCTCCTACTAAGGATTGATTTCTTCACAAAGGGTAGTTTCTCATGCATAAGGTTGTATGCCTTGTTTTTGGGACACACCATGTGTGCCTTCCATTATATGATTGTTCATTACTATTGCGTCTAGATTTCTTATTAGGTTTCCCTTATTTTCCATTTCATGTTTATTAGGATTGAATTACTGATTATATGAGAAGCATGTGATACACATTTTGACTCTTTGAACATGTTGAATTTGGCTCTAAAATCTTCTCGAGGTGGGGTCACTTATGTATGTTTTATTATTATGTGGACCTAGGGAGTTTTGAGTGTGAGAAATTTCAAGTGGTCATCTACCTAGGGGTATTAACTGTGTGAGAATCCTAGGTGGTCATTTATAATTTATTGATGATATGTAGACCATGGTGTATTAACATAGTGAGATGCCCAGTTGGTCGTTTTTAAATGATTAGTGATATGATAATCCATATGGTTTTGACCATGAGAGATTCCCTGAGTGTCATTATTAAATGGATTTTATTTATGTTAGACGAGGGGGATTAGACTGGGAAAACTTTCCAAAAGGGGTCATTATTGAATAATTGAATCAGTGTGAAGAGTATGCCAATACAAACCATTATCTTGGACTAAGGGTTACTTGTTTGTTTAGATGGTCTACTAAGACGTTTGTTGTCACTATTACATAATGGATATAGATCATAGTATATATTCCAATGTTTAAATGATTCAAAAAGTTGAATAATAAATGTAAATAAATGTAATTGAAAAATGTAGGACTGTTTACTTTTGAGAATATCCTAGTTTATTGCTTCATTTCTGCATATTACCTTCTATATATATTCATTGATAGTTAGGTGCAGATATTTTGGTGATTTCCTACTGGGATTTGTCTCACACCCTGTTTGGGTCATGTTTTATGACACAAAAAAATATATGGTTGTAGGTATAGATAAGGTCAAGCTCCCTTCATCATCAAGTACTTGATTACTATTAGAGCTTGAGAGAATATGACCATGCCGAGGCTTGCGATGTGGTTGGAGTTTACTATTTCCCCTTAATTTGGTTTCATTATTGTATTCCAATCATTGTGAATTGTTTTTATTCTTTCCTAGACACATGTGACATGCATCATTTCCATATTCTCCAGTTTCTCTATTATTATCAGTCTTCCACTATTTACATTTATTGTATGGTATTACATATTCTACTATTGTTTACTATTTTCTTTCTAATGTGAATACTCTGCCAATGATGGAATTATTTTTCCCTTATCACATTATGTCACTTGATACTAGCTAGTAGCCTCTAGAGTTTGGGGAAATTCACATGAGGTTTTGTGACAAACTGGATTTGAGCCACCTTTGGGCGGAACCCAAAACCATGACGATATTGGAAAAAACCTCTCACTATAATTAAAATTATCACTTTTAGTTCTACATTATAAGAAAACATATTACTAAACAACCACTAAAAAATAAATATAATCTGAGGAAAATATTCATAAAAAATAAAAATAATTATTTTTTTATAGTTGCACAACATTACAAGATGAAACAATAATTTTCAAAACCATATGCTAAACAAAATTTTAAATGTGATAATTATTTTATATAATTATTACTTAACACATTTTCCACTAATTATTAATCAAATTGGGAAAAATTTATTTCATAACACATTGTATAAACATATTAAAAAACGAAAAAATCAAGGATATGACTATTTACAAATTAAATTATATCATAATAAACTTCTCATAATGCATTGTATGTCTAGTTGAGGTGAATGACAGGGTGGTTTCACCCTAAGCACAATCAAACATGAACTCTTTACTTATTTTATAATATTATATAATTAACTCAATTATCATACATGATAATAAATAAAAGTATACATGATAGAAAGATATAGAGAACTATATGATATTACTTATGTTTCCCAATAAGGTTTGACCATTATAATTATTTTTATTAAATCTTTATTATTAGTTTAATTGTATTGAATACATTTTTTATGGATTCAAAACATTTTAGAAAAGACGGAAGGTTTTTTATGGAAAATATATTGGTGAATCCCAATGAATGGTATTAGTAAATGGTTTTCAACGAAAGTATTGACATTTTATGTTTTATTAAGAAGATATTGGAAATTAAAATTTTATTTGGGTGTAATAATGACGTTGGGAAATGAGTCAAGGAAGCTCTATCAGAATAGCATATTCATGACATCATTGAACTGGTATTATATTTTTTAATGGTTTTTTGATCGGTCATTTTTATTGTGTGATTATATGGTATATTTTTTTCCATATGAGTTTGATTTATATTATGTTTTATTTTACCATAAAGACTTATCAACAAAAACATAATGAGGAATAGAATAAATTTTTGAACATATGATTCAAAAATATATCCTATGTTATCATGCTCAAAACTAATATTTTTCCAAATATATAATTATTAAAATGCCAGGATTATGTTTAAACACAAAAAAATCATAAATTTCTAATAAATTACTTAAGATAAACTATAATATAGTCATTAAAAAATAATCCTCATTGACACAAACATAAAGAAATTAAAAAACAAATAGTTTTACATGCAATATATTTTATTTTTGATGATTAAATTTCCAATTTTTTAATATTAATTCTATAGATATTTCCAAATATAATCATTTTAATCATATATTTAATACAATTAAGTTATATGTATTGTATTATTCATATAAAAAATATATTTTTAATTTTAGTCTTCAAAATAAAACTGACTTATAAAATGGATTCTTATAATTTAATAAAAAATTAAATGTATGGCATACAAATTAATAAAATCAAGAAAATTTGTTGTAAAGGTCTTACACATATTTTAAATCAATAAAAAATACACTAAATATTGAAATAATAATAAATTATTTGAAAAATAATATTAAATTATTTTCTTTAAATTTAAATTCAATAAACCATAATGATTTCATTACTCATTGATCATTCATTTCTAAAATGAAAAATTACAAATCATAATTCAAATATGATATAATTTTGAATTTCACTAAAAGATTATGAACACATTATTAGTAATCACACCTCAGCATTAGTAGAATAAATATCATCATTTTTCAATATAGGAATTCTTAAAATACTTAACACGTTATAAAAATAATAATTACACATACAAGCATAACAAATGATGATTTATGGAAATAACATATGTTTTTAAACCAAAATCACTAAAATATCTTGTAGGAATGTTTTATAGACGATCAAAGATGGTGAATAGGATTACATAGTCCATTAGATAGTGTAACTGCTCAAATTTATATAATATAATTTATTAGTATTATCTTTCTACTAAACCATTACAATCCCCACTAGTGACTACTCAAAAATCCATCTTAAAAGAAAAAAAAATTGGTACAGATTTATCATTAACTGAGATTCCAGAACCCTATCTATATTAGTAATATGATTGATAGTAACTCTCAATACCAACATCTATTAGGCTTTCAATTTTCAAAAAAAACACTAAGAGGCTAAAATCATCTAATATATCTCATTAATATTTTTAATACTATGAAAATATTCAAAAACCCTGAATCAATATATTTGATTTATTTCATAGGAACTCACACTACACTAGTTTAAATAAATAAATCAATTCATATAATAGTAAAAATTATTCTTAGAATATATATATATTATTTTTAATATTATATTAAATCTATAAGAATCTCCTCCAACAACCCAAAAAACAACCTATTTTCATTATGGAATCATTTAATATTGGAACAAAAAATTCTTGGGGTAAAATATACCAGTAATGAAATTGATGAAACGTCAATAAAACATGGATACATTTAAAAGAAAGATTAAAGTGAGAGAATGTTAGAAATGAATATTATTTATAACATAGAAATTCAATATTTATAGAATCATTAGAATCTTGAATCTCCATCATATACATAATATTACATCTCTATCTAATGTACCCACTTTAATATTAACATTCTAATGAAATCATTAATGTAATAATATATGAATATTAAAATATCCTTATATATAAACTCTGATACAATAATTCAAAAGAATAAATAAATAATAACAATAATAAAATAAATAATGTTAACTCGGCTAGTAAAGAGATAAAAAAACAATATAATTAATATCCTTACGAAGAGGTAAGTGAATATTCATTAAATAAATAAAAACATTATAAAAAAATAAATAGAAAAAAGACCTACTCCATCACCAAACTTACTATATAGTCTAGAACTGAGACCTATCACCACTAGTAATGAGCCCTAAAAGTAGAGACCAATCATTATTTTTTTGTAAATTTTGGTATATAATATGTATTAACACCACCAATAACCTCTTCCTCCCACTAAAACACCTCACCAAAAAACATGTTTCACATTCAATATTTCACAACATTTCATCACTAAACCACCACTAAATATCATATTTTAAATCTACATCATGTCAATGCATCTATATATGAATAAATTGATATATTAAAAATATAATAAATAACACATCTTCGTTATTCTATTTCTATGACATATTATCATAAGAAAATTTGAAACTATTTCCTCATCACCACTTTAACCTCATAAAATCTAAAACACAATTAACCCGACAACCCCAATTATATTTCTTAATAAATTAAAAAATAAATGATAAAAACACTTGACAACCATAATATTAGAAAAGAAGGATAGATGTAGTCAGCACACCAACATAATCCATACACTGATCATATTTTTTTTTCAATTACTCAATGATTACTCAAAAATAATTATCAAATGAAATCCTTATTTTATATCATCCCCCACAAATAATTATTATCAAATACTCCCCTCTTTTATACAGATAAATTAATTTTAATTGATACCTCATTTTATTGTGATCCTATAAATTAATTTAAAAGGGTGAACTTTGGTTAATTAATATGTCCCCACTTTCCATTAAGGAATTCTCCTATTCTTTTGGATTATATTGTTCGGAGAACTAAAATTATTTTATGTAGAAAAGATCATAAAGAATGTGCTCAGGATATTAATTCTTATGATGGATTAGGAAACTAATTTGATAGGTAACTATCAATAGGTAATTTTAGCTTGAAACAATCGAAGTAAGGTAGCACCAACTTTTTATGCATTAAATTTTAAATTGATATAATGGAATAGTTTCTTTATTAGGTGTAATTTGGAAATATTCATGAAACTTTTGGAGGAAAATCCTTATGTGTTGATATGTTTAAGTAAAAATAAAATTCTATTTTGAAGGATTTCTTGAATCAAGATAAATCTATTTTGATTGTAAAAAATCAATTCACTGGTGGAAATGAATGTCATGATGAGATAATATATTCATCAGGAATTTATGAAAAAGATAAACCATGGAAGGAACCGATGTAGTGGACGAGATGCAGACACCCAAGAAGTCGAGGTGGCTATAGATGAATGGGTGAAAAACATAAAAGATGGTGGTTATTGAATAAACTCTTGTTTTTTAGTGTCATTGTTTGTGCCAATTTTTTAGACTAAACACTTAATCTCATTTTCATGTATACATTTTGTTTTTAATAATAATTTTTCCTGGCCCATTGTTTTTAATCTATGGTTTTCACCCTTTATAGAATATAAATAATATTATATAAAATTATTTAAATTAACGTGATAAATAAATATAAGAAATATATAATTAGAAAACAATTAGAATCGTTAAAAAGAATCAAGTTATGAAAATATGAATGAATCATTTGAAAGAAAATATATGACAAAAGAACCTTATAATTCCATATGATTAGTGTAAGGTAAGTAGTCCCCTATAATAAATAGATTTCTAAATATACTATCAATGTTTTTTATATCCACTACTATATGATGATCACATGAGGAGTCCCTTCTAATAAATCTCCCATATGTAAAAAACTAAACATTATCTCAAGGAAAACACACAAGGATATTTAAAGTCCCTCTTCAAAACTAACATATAATAAATAGAATAATAATGTGAATAAAGAGAGGAACTAATAATAATTAGAAAATAAATATATTATAAAATCATTATGTAATAATTTTCATTACAATGCAACAATGGTTGGCCTAATATGAATCCTTATACTATGGTTCAAAACCATCAAATATCTCTTGAAATTTCATCATCCAATCCACCTCAAATTTGGGGAAATATATTGTATTAAAGAATTATATATTGGATTATATAATAATATCCCATGTTAATAAGCTGATCCCAAATTCATTGTTTGGTTAATATCATTACAATTTTCATAAGCCATATCTTGGTAAAATTTTCAGCCACCTAAAATCCATTTTAGAAAATGAATGTACAATGTAATGATTTATAAAAATTCTAAAAATTATAACAAAAATATGTCTTTATAATAATAATTCATGACACTAAAATCATACCACAACATATTATGCTATTATTTTAACCACAATATCATAATAATAAAAATAATACCCAAATACTAGGCTATAATAATTAGACGCGACACCTTATTTTACCTCTAATATATTCAAAAAATGACAAACTTTGGATGAAATCATGATGTAACGTCATCAATTAATGTGAAATGTCTCCATTGCATTTAAACATAACATGTCATGTCATTACACCTTCTCTAAATCCTAAAAACACAAAACAGAAGCGAAATAACCAATATATATACCTTCTAAATAATTGAAATTATTATATAAAGGAATAAAATATAATAATTTTTTTAACATAAAGTGTATTTTGGTTTATTTATAATTTATCTAAATATAAAATAAAATATTTAGATTTAAATTTTACACATTTTTTATTTTTTTCATTAATTTTCTATACAGAATTAATTTGTCTTCATTTTTTATATTTTTTTGAAAGAAAAATATGATGATATTAATTTTTAACTTTTTAATTTTTATTATTACTGTGTTTTCATTTATTTTTTTAATTTAATTAAATATAAAATAAATTTTCATGTTATTTATTATTATTAGTTTTAATTAAGATGGATTTTTAATGAAATATTATTTATTTGAAATAGAAATAAGAGTTTGTATTTCATTTCAATTACTATTAATATTTTCGTGAAATGTTTTTGAGAATATTTTCTAATTAATTTTAAATTAAAATTATTTCCTCGGATATTTTATTTATGCATTATCATTTTTTACTTTTTTTATAAGACTACTATTTTTTAAATTTTTAGTTAAATTAATTTTTTTAAAAATATAGTAATAATTTTCCGGATATATAATATTTTTTATTTAAAATGACTACTTATATTTTTCCCTTTTTATTATTAACATAAAAAATTTCCTTTATTTTTATTTATTTTAATGGAAAAAACACAATATATTCTTCTATATTCATTTTTTTAATTATTATTTATTTTATATTTCCTAATATATTAAATTGTATAATAAATATTTTATATTTTTTCCCTTTCTAGTAGAATAAATGATATTCATTTATTTTTCTAAGGTAAAATTAATATTTTGAATTTTTTTCATTTACATTATTTATTCATTTTATTTTTAAAATTTTTTTCATTAAATGTAATAATAGAACAATGTTTTTATTATTTTCTTAATTTATATAAAGGTAACATTAAATATTTTGATTTTTTATTAGGTTTATTTTTTGCTTTTATTCTTTGTTTTTTTATTAAATTATTTTCATTGTTTAGAGATTATTATTATGATTTTAATTTGTATAAAAATATTTTCTAATTTTATAAATATAATGTTTTTTTTATTTATATACATTTTTTTGGAATAATGATGTATTTTTAAAAAAAAATTTAAAATATCTTTGAATCTAAAATAGTGATTTAGGATATTCTTTATTTTAATTAAATATAGTATTTTGATTGACTTTTACTATTGAAATGATTTTTTTATATTTTTCTATACATTTGTTTTCTTTCTAATAGAGTATATATCATCATGTTTTTCTTCATTTTTAATTGAAAACCATGTAAAATAATTTTGTTTAATGTTCTTTCTTGATATAGTCTAGATGATTTAGTATGTGGACTAATGGATTGCAGATTTGTGGACTCCAAAGTGTTCTTATATATAGTAAGAATAAGATCATCACAGATGTTGGGGTCCTGATTATTTCCACCAATAAAACAAGAATAGAAATAGAAAAAAATAACCACCTCAGAGTAAATAAATTCACTTCTTAACAAGAATTTATAAACTCTATTATCCTTTCTGACCTCCACCCAAAACAGACCATGTACATATGACATGATTATAGGATTGACCCACATAATTTCTACTTATATTTTTGTGACATCTTAAGATAGTGCAAAGGATATAATATAATGCACCTATAATGATTCTTTTCACACCTAGATTGTAGTTTAGCCCCTAAAAATCCATTGATGTTCTATTCATCGTAATAAGTTGGGATCCATACTTCAATGGTTGTATTACTGTATTCATCACTTAATCATCTTTAGAGACTTCAAATAATTTCTTCTCTTGAGTGAGATGATTTTTACTATTATTAGCTCCCCCACCTTTATTAACATACAAATTCCAAATTTATTCTATGAAATAATTAACTTAGAAAACATAATAAATTTATTTACCGTTATATATTTATGTTGTTATATCATTTTATAGATCCAATGTTTATCGATGGGAACACAAATAAATCTGTTTTTGATATCTTTAGAGTTAATACATATAAATACCTTATATTCCTTGTAGAGTTATCCATCCTAATAGGGTCCGTACGTTTTAAATTCATTTTCATTTAAAACAACATTGTAGATTAAAATCTATCTTAAATCTCATATCATGATGTTGTTTGGAGTAAATTTGATGAATGTGTAATTTAAATTCTCACTCCCAGTGGAGTAAATATCTTTGAATTATAGGTCTCTAAGAGGAATCTTTATTACATTATCATATTAAATGAAAAACTTCTACCATTTAGTATTATAAGAACTTAATTCTATCATAGATTTTCCTTTATCCCAAGATTCCATGTGTTTAGTCTCTCCCATACACTTTTCATAAAGTTTATATCATCATGATAATCTATCACGTAGGTCATGAAAGGTGAAAATATAATTATATAAGGGATCATATTAATTTTATTAATACTTATAATAATTACCACATTAGTATTTAAATACGATAATGGAAAAAAGATAATCATTCTTTAGTCTTGACACCTATCGGTTTTGTGGACTCCTCTTTCAGTTTCTACTCACAATGAGTGGGGAATTCATTCCTTTGTTTCATTATATTTAAACACAACAATTATCTTTTCCAAAATTCATTTTCATGACATGTGTCATGTTTGGAAATGAAAAGAACAAATAAATCATGAATGTGTTTTTATAGTGGTATATTCATTATTATAAAATCTTTATTCTAATATGATTGATAACATCATTCTAGTTCACCGTCTAATTCATTTTAATTCTCTATAGAAGTAACGAATCAACATATTCATTGTAATTAGGAGAAAATTGTTAGGGTAACAAATTATCCGCATCAATTTATATATGACTACTTTTATGAGTCAACATCATATCTCAAAAAATAAAGATCTCCAATTAAAGTCAAAATTAGAAAAACATTATTCTCCACAAAACTATGTATTTTATATATTATTTTTTTATTGAATAGTAAAATATTTTTTTGATTTATTTTTGTTACTCTTTTTTATTTTTTTATTAGTAATTTTTTATTATGATAATAAAAGGTCACACTCTAATATTTCTGCAATTTATTTAAATGAGAAAAAAATTCAACAGTTTTTTATTAAAAACATTTATAAAAAAATATTTTCTTTTAAAAAATAATATTCACTATTTTACTGAACAACATTAAAGGTTTAATATTTTTTTTCTTTTTATTTCTTATTTTTAATAAAAATAAATTTATAGGATTTTTATTTTATTTTAAAGAGCCATATTTTTAATAATTTTTTCATAACTAATTTCATAAAATTTTAAAATATTTCATTATTTTTTTATTTTATTTGAAAATAAAAAATAACACTAGATATCATTTTTTTAGTTTTTATACTTTTAATTTTATATTTTAATGTTTAATTTTTAACAAAACATTGATTATAATGATTATTTTCACTTCATGAATGTATAATAATATTTATTTTTTATTTATATCCTTTTAATATATATACTAATATCTTCAGAGTTTATAATTTAATTTAAGTTAAATTTGATTTTTATTTTTGGGATTTATATTAATTTTTATAGAATAATATTTTTCCAAATTTTTTAATTTCTTTTAAAAGTTAAAAAACATTTATCAAATTTTATTTCAATATAATTTTTAAAATTTTTTAATTTTTGAAATAAATAATATTTTCCTTTATTTTTTATTATATATGAATTTTATATATTTTTTAATGATTTTTTTATTTTTTCATTTTCATTTTATGTTTTTATAAAAAAAAGGTTTAATTGGCCTATACTTGAAATAAGGGTATGGTCATGCTGATTGATGTTGATGGTTTTCAATTTTTGATGCCTAAAAAAATGAGGGCTCCATCTGTTGTGATTTTAATCATAATGTTGAGGTGCCTTTGATCAAGGACAATGTCTGAATTGAGCCTTCTCTGGTTGGGAGTGTGGAGGGGGTTGATCCTATATAGATATGCTGTGATGATTCTGTCCAGACTTACCCACAACCTAAATCTATGGTTGAGGTTCAGAGGGAAGGCCACAGGGCTTATGCTGCTCCCACAAATGTGACAGTTTGGAGCATGATAAAGATAATATCAATTTTTTCTCGATGTTAGACTATATAAACATGTCTGTTTTTGATTTTATCAACCTTAAAGGTCTTGAGAATGTAGGGTTTTGTAACCGGAAAAACATCCCCCTACTAGCTAGTTCTAAATATGGGTTAGCTGACATAAAGCATTTAACCATGGAGGGGGGTTCGGAATAGAATTACACTAAGGATCATGCTCAAGAGGGTCGTGCTGCCGAGCCAAATCATGAGGAGGCTTTTAAGGAGGCTTCCCTGCTAACCATTTCTGATAATTAGGAGGTTGTTTCACTATCCGGTGGTGATAGTGCTACACAGGAGGTAGTACAAGAGAATCTGCTGCATTTTGCTCCTATTATACAGGATGATTTTTAGTTTTCTTTTGTTGATGATAATTCAACCCAATATGTTTCTCTTCCTCTTATAGAAGAGGCTACCCAGGTATTTGGTTCAATGACTGCACTAATTGACACTTCTGTACAAGACCAGACCACGAGGTGGATGCCTCTGTCGATCCGACTAAGTAGGGACCATCACAGTTTGTCCAGGAGGAGGCTACTAAGGAATTATCAACTGATGAGGCACCATAAAGGATGATACAATAGGAGAATATGGAATCACCTGACAACATGGGGGGGATCTCGATGTCAGGGCTAGGCCAAGAAGAGATGATCTTCATGTTTTCTGTTGTTTATTTAATAAAGTATAGAACCATGGACCATTCCATGGGTGGGCTGTTTTGATTATAAAATAAATAAATAAAATATAAAATACACAGATGAAAAAAAATATAAAATAAAATAAATAAATAAATAAATTATTTTGTAAATTAATAGAGTTAAATTATTATTTATGTAAATGAATCTAAATAATATACAAAAATTATTATGAAAATTTCTAATAAAATTAAAAATTTAATAAAAAAATTAATTTACTAATGAAATAAAAAGTTTAATAAAGGTTATTTTATATACAATTAATTAAAAATTCTAGAAAAAAACATTTTATTTGCAAATTAATTGAAAAAATTTAAAAGAAAAAATTTAAAATATTTACATTTATTTTTTTAAAATAAAAAATAACATTAACATGTTAAAAAATAATAATGGAATAAATAAATTAACTAAACGAAATAATAGGAAATCAAAAAAATTTATAAAAAATCACTTTACTCTACAATAAATTATTTAAAATAATTAAATATTATTTTCTATTAAAATTTAAATTAAAAATGAAATTTTTAAAAATTTAATTGTTTTAAAAAGAAAAAAAAGAAGAAATCAAATGTTTTATTTATTTTAATTAATTAAAAATATTAAAAAATAATTTATTTAAAAAATTAATACAAATAATTGAAAATATGAAAAAAAGGGAAAAAATAAAATTCGGAATAGTTGGAAAATATAAAAAACTATTTTGAAATAATTTATAAAAAATTAAGGAAATACTATTCTGTTTAAAAAATGAAAAAATGTGAAAAGTGGGGAAATTTTAAAAATATATTTAGTTTATAAATAAATATAAAAATATAAAGAAAATCTAATATATTAAAAGTAAATAGATAAAATAGAAGATTTAAAAAAAATATTAGCCATTAAAATTAATATTTTAAAAGGGAAAACATCATTTAGAAAAATAAAAAAAATAAATCAATCTAATAAAATTATTTTAGATATAAATAATAGAAAACTATAATATTTAGTGTGTTAATAGCCAAAAACTACAAAAAGAAAACAATTCAAGTTTATTTTAATTTGATATGAAAAAATAATAAAAACACAATTTTATTAAAAAAAGATAAAATGAGAAAATATAAAAAAAATATAAATTAAGGAAATATTAAGAAATTATTGAGGATTCAATTAACTTTTTTAAAAATATAATAAATTATATTCTCTTAAATAAAAATATAAAATAATAAATAAGTAAGGGAAAATAAAAAATATTTGACTTTCAAATAAACATATTAAAATTTTATGAAACTTAATTTTATTATAAAAATAAAATATGTAATAAAATATCATAAAATTTTATTTTAATTTTAAATAAATTTAATAAACTTAATGAAAACTTAATTCTTTTAAAAATGTTGAAAAAATAAAAAAAATCAAAATAAGAAATTCATTTATTTTTAAAAGTTGGAAAACATTTCTATTTTAAAAAACATGAAACAAAAAAGTAAAAAAACAGAAAAATAATAAAAAAACCCATAAATATATAAAATATAGTAAATAAAAAAGTGAAATTAAATATTTCATATTGATGTAAAATAAATTTTTGAAATACGGAAACATTAATTGTTTATAAATAAGAGAAATTTAAAGATAATAAAAATTTAGAAATTAAATAAAAAATAAGACAAATTTGGATAATCCAAGTTTTGTTATTTTAAGATATAATATTAAAAATCATTATAAATTATGTAATATAATAATAATAAAAATATTATAATAATTATAAAAAAGATAAAAGATAAAAAATAAATAAAAAGCTAAAAAATTAGTTTACCGATTGATAAATATTTAGAAATTCAAGGAATTTTTTTTAAATAAAATAAATAAAAAATAAAAACTTCATAATGGTTTTAATTTAATTAAATAAATGATGATTTTTTTCAAAATAAAAGACCAATATAAAATAGAATTGCATTCAATTGAAATAAATAAAAAAACAAATAAAAATTTACTCCAATATAAAATAATTTAATGAAATAAGAAGTCTATAATACATTAAAAAATAAAAAGAAAAAAAACATTAAAAACATTAATTATGTTTATATAATTTCTTTCGAAAATAAAAAATCATTATTCTTTTAAAAAATAAATAATAAGTAACAGACCTAAAAACATATTTATTATTCTATATACATATAATAATTTTTATATTTTAAAAAAAATTATTTAATGATAAAAATTACAATGTAAAAATTTAGAAAATTTGTCTTCATTACCAAAAGAATTAAAACAATTATGGGAAACTTTTTTTTAAATTCAATAATACAATAAAATTTATAAGACTTATTTTATTTTAAATTAAATAATATAAAACTATGATAAATTTAATTCATTTCTAAAATATAAAAATTGGAAAATTAAAGAACAAAAATAATATTGAAAATTAAAATAAATTTAACAATTAATTAAAATATTCATTATTTAAAAAAATTGTTTGAAGAGTAGAATTAAATAATAAAATTCTAAATGAAATATTTAAATATTAATTATATTAATTTAAAAAATAATATTTATTACATTATGAAAAAATAACAAAAAAATACAGAAAATTGTAAAAATGTTTTATATTCAAAAAAATACCAAAAAATAAAAGATAAATGTGAACTTATTAATAAAATAATTTTTTTTATTGTATTAATAAATTAAAATAATAATTTACTAAATATATCAATAAATTAATTTTTTTATATAAGATAATATATTTCTTGACTTTTTTATTTTGTGATAATGGGTACTTGGGTGTACCCGCGAGTAATGTACATATCGATAAATAACCTCCTTCTATGGACCTGAAAGGAAATATATATATATATATATATATATATATATATAGTGCAGAGAATACAAGTATACTTAGTAGTATCATTCCTAAAGTCTCCCATGCATAATGTGGAGAAATAAAACTAAAGCATAGTGAATAAATAACAGAACCAATTGGTACACTAAACATGCATACTATATCCCCAACCTCACCATGAATCACTCACTATATAACACATATAAAAATAACTAGTGTATTCGAATAGATAAGTATATTATTGGGTACCCCACAACCACATTTCACAATAGTTTTTCACTCTTACACCCGAAGGTCATATGTCCTAATAAATTATCTTCCAAAAATCATCCATCCCACATATCAGGTATCATTAAACCACCATAAATAAAATGTATCACTTCTTCGCATCACCGTACACCCTGTATGACACATAACATCCCCATCATCAATATAGAAACTAGGTTGTCATTCTATAATCCACCACAGCTGAGGTAAATACATTGTATATAAAAGTGTCACACCCTATGGATGTACACCCCTAGGAAAATATATTCACTATGACCAGAATTAATTTATTTGTTATAACCTAAATCAATAACATCCTGCATAGAAATTTATAATAAACTGAGATCCATCACACTACCACAAGTGAAGGGGGGAATAACCTGATGAACCTTTACAATGATATTTTAAAAGAATGTTGTTCTGAATTATTTATAACCATAAGTATTCATTACTGTATTGAATTAATTATCTATAATGTAAAGTTAAATAAATTTCTTTCCACATATTAAACTATACATACACACCCAAAGTCATAAAAATGGATAAACCAGAAACAGACATATAAATTACGAGGTTTGAAAAAATGTTCTATGTCATTGAGAAAAAAACTAAAATCACTATGATAAATAAAATTATAGATGTTTATTAAAAAAATCTAACTCATACTTCTCCAATTCCAACAATCTCTTTTTCCAATGAATCATAATCATTTATCACCAATTATATGTATTATATATCAGTAGCTAGTCCAATCAATTATTTATAGTGGTATTAAGAGTGTAATATAGTTTCATCACAATTCAAGATTCATGACTGTCTAACCATCGAGTGAGAAAACATCAAACACAATTTTCCAACATCATTTTGGACTCTATAAACCAGTAAAAATTCATGATTCCCATTTTATCAAAACATTCCTTTTGAAACTTTCAATATATCATTAAATAAATATGTGTTATCTAGATTCCTTCTACAATAGATGAGATCAACAACCAGTATGACAAACATCATTCCCAAAATTACTCTTAATAAAACTATTTTTTGAATATATAATAAGATTCAAAAAAACAAACAATCTCTTACATGAATAAAATTTTAAGGATTTCATCCTCTATCTTCATTAATCTGAGTTCATATCATTTTAATTCATGAAGTCTCACTATCTCCTTCCATTCAACCTACTCAAACAGAGGAAAAATAATTCCTCAAAATTTCATAGACAAATTCATTTTAAAACATTTACATTTTATTTTTAATGACCCAATTATTCTCATTGGATTTAGTATACAATGAATCATTATTTGGCATTACGAAACATCCCCCAGAATACGAAAGCTGGAAATAAATTCTAAAGGGCCTTAAATGTAAGTGGGTGATGATTTACCCTTTAAGAACTAACTCATTAACTAAAAAAACCATAACTAGAAGCTCACTATAGGATGCATTAATAAGGAAAAGGAAAGCCATATTTTTTATTTATATCAAAAGACCCTAATGTGTGAAACATCAGAAGACCAAAAATCAATCATTGTAAAAAATTGAAAAACAACTAAAGACTCCAAGAAGACCATAAGACTCTTTTCTCCACAAGGTCCAAGCACCAACATCACCAAACAGTCCATGTATCACGAGGTGGTTCTAAATATGTGTGATAATTTACCTTTTTCAAGGTCCCTCAATATAACATCATCAAAGCACCAAAGTGTCAAAGCACGAGTGAGTATAAAACTTAGTAGTTTTACCCCAATTACATCCCTACTCATTCCACTAGGATAGACAAGTTGTCAGCATTTCTATAAAATAACTTCTATAATTTTTTCCCCAAAATAGATTATAACTACAGATAAACATGTTCCAAAGACATTTATAAGAAAATGTAAACAAGTTCAATGTTAACCAATTTTTTTTTTCAATTCATACTTACAGAAAAATAAACTAATCCCAGCCTTATAAAAAAATTAACATTATTTTTGCATAACCTTTCCATTGTTCACCAAAAACCCACACATACATTGTTTCTTGACAGTTCCATACTCATGAGCGGTCTCTCATCCAATTACCGTATGTCACAATGACACATTCCCCTAATCAACAGTGATGCACATTTTACCCGAATTGTACACATCCCTTATTCAAGTACGCGTATAACATGAACTAACATAAGATATTTGTAACGCCCCGACCCCAGCTACCCAGAGTCGGTGCATTACTTCGTAACATTGGCATGATCACAAGAAAGATCAAATCTCGAAAGACCGATTGGTTTAGTAGCCTTGGAAAAATTAGATATATTCATAAAGTTTTACATTACATTTCAAAGTGAAAAACTACTACAACAACAAAGTCTTCATATCCACACTATTAACCCCTCATAATATCCCTGCAAGTCAATCATAATTTACTTCTTCACTACCTGGGAAAAATAAAACATAGAAAAGGGGTGAGCTCAAATGCCCAGTAAGGATAACAATATAGCGGAACATTCAAAATAAGCATAAACATTTAAGGCAATGAATTACTAAAACAAAAGCCTTTTAAACATGAACTTCAACATAGTATGGCAAAAGTAAAATGAAATAATGCCATTTACTTATTCACATGGATATTCTACTAATCGAATAATCACATGCAAAATCAATAACCACTTTCATAATGTTGGAATGCATAATGCCAGACTATCATAACCACATAGCCAAGGCCTCGTGCCAAGACTACAAATAAGATTTTGTCAAGGCCTTGTGCCAAGACACTAGTTTGTCTCATGAGACCTACCGATGCATCGAGGAGCTATAGCGGGCTCCACCCGTCACTTATTAAGTCCAATGCATTCCCATATGAAAAGGATTAAACATAACATAAACATTCGTATTAAAACTAGCATACGAAATGTCAATAATTTCACCATAAACTATGAATGGTATAAAAATAGCACATCCACAGTCAAACATATCACAAAAACTTTAATACAATATAGAAGTTTTGTATCATAATAAATCAACTTCAAATAATCTTAAAATCCATCAAAGGATGTTGACATAGATGAAATCAAAATTCTTTTTAAAGAAGTATCTCCTTTTATTTTGAAATCATTTAAGATCCATATAAAATAAAACATTTTCTTTGAAAATATTCTTATAAGCTTGTATGGAAAGCTTCGACGATTTTATAACGGCGGAAAATAACCGCACCCGCCGTATAAGTTAAAAAAAACATTCTTACCTCAATTCAGTCGAAAAGGTTAAAAAGGACCTTGTTTTGAAAACGACGAAAAGATTCCTTTATAAACCTCTTATAAAAAGTCAAACAAGGGTATAAATGACTTTAACCCATATTCTTGTAAATAGTAAAAAAAAAATTGAAATACATTTCAAAGAAACATGGATGTGGATGATAAAGAGATCCCAGTAGATTATTACGTATAATACAACCTCGGATAATGAAGAGATTGTGAAATAACCCTTACCTTGTGCTTTTCCTTGGTTGGGGTAGGTTAACCTCCTGTATAATGGTGAAATAATTGTTATTAAATTATACAAGAATCATATATATTAATATGATATCATATATGATCTTTTAACATTGATTTGTTAATAATATCTTAGAATTATCGTCGTTTCGGGTGTTAACTTACTCATTTTCTTTTATATGTTTTGTTACATAAGTCATGTTTGTTGTATCTTATTCATATCCAGAATGATATAAAGTCCTGAAACATCATTTTTAAATCATTAAATTATAATTATACTTGAATGGATATGATGGAGAATGAATCTCATCGCGTTCGTGGAGACGGTAGTCCGTACGTACGCACGAACGCTACTTCCATTTAATTTTTATTTTAAAAGAATCGAATCCAAATGATACATAGGTATATTACTATTCCAGTATAATATAATATTTTATATATGTTACTTAAGTTCATTAACACCATCCTTTATACGTTCCATGTGTGGTATGAACGAGTCATATCATTTTAAGGGGGCGGTAGTCCGCACTTCCTCAAATGAAATTATCGTATGTATATACAACATGAAACGAATAATGTTATGAAATAAAATGGAATTACAGAAGCTTATATATAAAATATATATCATTAATATCATATTTAATTACAGTGCCATCATAATGGCCACCATGAGAGGCGGTAAGATGTATTTGAACAATCATCGTTTCGTGAGGCGTTAGTTTTCCATCCACATAAACATTATGTTCATCATCCATTAGATGGAGTTGTGTGTATGTTTAGTTTTAATCCTTCTTATAACAACATCCTAGTATATTTAGGATACTGGTGTTGTTACAAAAGAAAGGAAATAAAAAGATTTTGGGGGTTGGAGAAGCAAAATAAATGAAAATAATTTAAGAGAAATCGTTACCTTTAATTTAGGTAACTCACTTTGGTTGGAACCAAAGGACTTCTTGAAATGCTTTCTGCCTAAGGGTAAGCTTCAAGGAGGAGGAGAGGGATGTGGGGAGCTTATTTGGGCAGAGTTTGGACGAGCCAAGTGGCTTGAGAGGTGTGAGGAATGAGTAGAAGTGGTCTCCTTTTATAAGGGAGAGGAGGGGCTCTTTAGGAAAGTGTGAAAGTATTACTTTATAATATATTTGTATTCGGTTTATAATGGTCCAAAAATCATTGAGGTCGAAGATAAGATGACTCATATTCTAAATAACATCAACCAATAATAATTGGACAGGTTTTAGATAATAGTTTAATCATTATAATCTTATTTATTTAAATGATTTATTAATGAGGTAAACATTGCATCATTATTGTGTCATTAATAATTTAAATTATTTGATGTCTAAAAATTATAAATAAAATATCATTATGTAGTAAATCGTTTTATCTTTCTAATGAATATTTATAATCGAAAATCCAACATGTATAACCCTATGTAAAAATTGTTCTTCTAAAAGATGTAAGCTTATGCCATTTTTATTTTTATTTTAACTTTATTAATATAATGTGTCATTATCACTTACAAGTGGATCCATGGGGTCCCAAAATAGACCCAAAGATGCCCATGGTCGACCATGTATCAACCAATAGGGTTAATACACGTTTTAGGGTAATTTAGTATTATTATAATATTATTTTTTTAACCCTTATTTACCGGATTTACCCTTTAACCGTGGTAAATAAAATATTTACCACAGTAACTATTCAAAATGTCTAAAAATAAAAGTTACCTATTTACACAATTTGAACATCCTGATTCCAAATATGGAATCCATTTTCCTAAATTCAAAACACAGAAGTGGCAGAAATTAATTTAAAATTAATTCCCGCTGTCAAAACAAAAAGCGTGTTTTTAAGAGATAATAACTACCAAAAGATTGACACTTGTTTATGTTCGGTTTAATTGTATAATTATGTCCAATGACCAACATTATATTAAAATGGTAAAAATATATTCTAAATATACTTTAAAACCACTCAAATTCACAATTTATCACTATTAATTATTTTGATTAAAAAAGTTGTTTTTAATTAAAATTTAGTAATTTTCACTATTCATCAAAATATGAAAGTTATCCGAAAAGTACCAAAATTTCACCCTAGACTAATTTCGATATTCCGAATCCAAAAATGAAGTCCATTTTGAAATATAAAATATATATGATTTCAAAAAGTAGGTATTACTATTCACAACGGCTAGTTTAATTAGTTGTGGTGTGTGTTAGAACTCGAGGTTGCGTACAACACACGCTATCGCATTATTCGAAGGGAAACGTACCGTAGAAGCTTGGGGTGTTACATTCTCCCCTCCTTCAAATAATTGCGTCCTCGCAATTTCTAGGGTATTACTGCATAAAAAGACTCGGGTGGTTCTTCATCATAAGTTCCTCGGGTTCCCACGTTGCCTCTTCCATCTTATGATTTTTCCACAAAACTTTTACCAGACGCGTCGTCCGGTTTCTCAGTACTTGTTCTCTTGTATCAAGAATCCTGACGGGCTCTTCACAATAGGAAAGATCGGGTTCCAGTTCTAATTCCTCATAGGTGAGTACATGCGTTGGGTCAGGCATGTATTTCCTCAACAGAGATACGTGGAACACATCGTGAACTTTGGAGAGACTTGGCGGCATTGCCAATCGGTAAGCTACAGCCCCAATTCGTTCTAGAATTTCAAAAGGTCCGATGTACCTGGGACTCAATTTACCTTTCTTACCAAAACGTATGACTCCCTTCCACGGAGATACCTTCAGGAAAACATGATCACCGACTTGAAATTCCAAATCCTTCCTTCGATTATCGTCATAGCTCTTCTGCCTACTTTGAGCTGCTTTAATGTGATTTTGGATTACCTTCACCTTTTCCACCGTTTCCTCCACCAGTTCTGGGCCTACAAGTTTTCTTTCACCAACGTCATCCCAACAGGTTGGTGTACGACATCTCTTTCCGTATAACGCTTCATATGGTGCCATCTGAATACTCGAATGGAAGCTATTGTTATAGGAAAATTCTACTAGTGGTAAATATTGATCCCACATACCCTGAAAATCAAGTGAGCAAGATCTCAACATGTCTTCTAAGGTCTGAATAGTCCGTTCTGATTGTCCGTCTGTCTGAGGGTGGTAAGCAGTGCTCAAATGAAGTTCTGTATCCAGGGATTTCTGAAGACTTTTCCAGAATCTTGAAGTAAAACGGGGATCACGATCAGAAACAATTGATAGGGGTACTCCATGAAGTCTCACAACTTCATTAATGTATAGTCTTGCTAGACGTTCCAGGGGTAGATCTTCTCTTATAGCAAGAAAATGTGCTGACTTGGTAAGACGATCAACAATAACCCATATTGCATCGTTCCTTCTAGGAGTCTTTGGTAGCCCCATGACAAAGTCCATCGTAATATTGTCCCATTTCCACTCCGGTATGGGAAGAGGTTGCATGACTCCTCCAGGCTGTTTCCTTCCAGCTTTCACTTGTTGACAAACCATACATCTTGACACAAAATCAGCAATCTCCCTCTTCATGTTGTCCCATCAAAAATGTTCCTTCAAATCTCTATACATTTTGGTGCTCCCATGGTGTATAGAGAAATTGGAACTATGAGCGTCATTCAGCAATTCCCTTTTTAGATCAGGTATATTGGGAACACAAAGTCTCTTCCCGAATTTCAAAATTCCATCTTCATACACAAAGTCTCTCAATCTCCCATCATTCACAGTTTTAATCTTCTTTTGGAATTCTTCATCATCGGTCTGAGAACTCTTAATCCTTTCTAGTAAAGATGGTTTGGCAACCATTTGAAAAAGCATTGATGTTTCACCTTCCCTGGTTATTCCCATGTCCATCTTCACTAGATCCATGAAAATTGGATCCCTTTCAATTCTCATCATGTTCAGAACTCCATGGTCTTTTCTGCTCAAAGCATCTGCTACTTTGTTTGCTTTCCCCGGGTGGTAGTGTATCGTGCAATCATAATCCTTGAGTAATTCAAGCCATCTCCTTTGCCTCATGTTGAGTTCTTTTTGTGAGAAAATATACTTCAAACTCTTGTGATCAGTATAAATCTCACATTTTTCACCATAGAGGTAGTGCCTCCATATCTTCAAAGCAAAGATCACAGCTGCTAACTCAAGATCATGAGTAGGATAGTTTTGTTCATGAATTTTCAACTGTCGTGATGCATAGGCAATAACTCTATCATTCTGCATAAGGACACAGCCAAGTCCTTTCTTCGATGCATCACTATAAATAACGAACCCATCATTCCCCGATGGTAGAGTCAATATAGGAGCATTGACTAATCTTCTCTTCAGTTCTTCGAAACATTCTTCACACTCTTTTGTCCAAACAAATTTAACCCCTTTACGTGTGAGCTTCGTTAATGGGTTAGCCAATCGGGCAAAATTCTGGACGAAATGTCGATAATAACCTACCAAGCCAATAAAACTACGTACCTCAGTTATACTCGTAGGTGCTGGCCATTCTTGGATTGCCTTGGTCTTAGAAGGATCAACAGAGATTCCATCTTTTGAGACAATATGTCCAAGAAAAGAAATCTCCTGAAGCCAGAATTCACACTTGCTAAACTTTCCATATAATTCATGCCTCCTCAGAGTCTTCAAGATAATGCGCAAGTGATTTTCATGATCTTCGTAGGTTTTGGAGTATACCAAGATATCATCAATAAATACCACCACAAATTCATCGAGATACTCCTTGAAAACTCTATTCATTAGATCCATGAATACAGAGGGTGCATTAGTCAATCCAAACGGCATTACAGTAAACTCGTAATGCCCGTACCTGGTTCGAAATGCTGTCTTCGGAATGTCTTCTTTCTTTACACACAACTGATGGTATCCAGACCGAAGGTCAATCTTTGAAAAGTATTGAGCTCCATGCAGTTGGTCAAATAAATCATCAGTACGAGGTAGGGGATACTTGTTCTTTATTGTTATAGCATTGATCTCCCTGTAGTTGATACATAACCTCATAGATCCATCTTTCTTTTTAACAAAAAGAACAGGGGCTCCCCATGGAGAAACACTAGGGCGAATAAATCCCTTATTACTCAGTTCCTCTAGTTGTTTCTTTAGTTCGACTAATTCTACAGTGGCCATTCTATAAGGGGTCTTCGATATAGGCCTTGATCCAGGAATCAAATCAATGGAAAACTCAACTTCTCGTTCTGGAGGATGTCCAGGTAAATATTCCGGAAATACATCTACAAATTCTTTCACAATAGGTACATCCTCTATTTGAACATTCCTTTCCTCACCGACAATTATTTCATTCTCTTCCTCCCCAATAATTGAATTAAGTTGAGCTATTGGGGGTGGATCTAAATAAGAATTAGGTGGTGATGATTCTGCTCTAAAGATAAGGTGTTCCTTATCATTATCATCAAGAATCATAACCTCTTTCTTCTTACAATAAATCTTCGCATCATAGTCTGAAAGCCAGTCCATACCGAGGATTATATCAAACTCAATCATAGGTATGACGATGAGGTTAGCTGATAAAGAAAATTTATGTGCTCTAATGGGGACTGATTCACAAAACTTTGTTGCAATGATACTTTCCTTAGGAGTTTTAACTGACAACTCCCTTATTAAATCAAATTGGAAATATCTAATTTTCTTAGCAAACTGGGAAGATATGAAACAATGCGATGATCCAGAATCAAATAATGCATTTGCTAAACTTGAGGAAACCATTAAATTACATGCAACCACGTCTTTCGGAGCTTCTACCTCAGCAGTAGTGATAGCATATGCCTGGCCTTGATCCCTTGGCCTTTTCTGAGGTAAGTTCTCCTGACGCTTAGGACATGCATTTGCATAATGCCCCATCTCCCTGCAATTGTAGCACTGAACGTTGGTAGCTTCCTTCTTCCCCTTACAATCATGAGCTTGGTGGCCTTTTTCACCACACTTGTAACAGACTCCCATTCCCTTCAGGCAAGCACCGGGGTGTTTCTTCCCGCATTTACCACAAGATGGATATTCAACCTTTCCCTTCTTCCCCTTATTTCCATTCCCAGATTGATCAGCAGGTCTCTTCTTCTCTTGCTTCGCTTTAAAGTCATAAGACTTAGAGAATTCCTTTTCGGTCTTGATAGCACATGAGACAATGTCTTCGTACGATGAAAAGGATTGTGAGACTAATGCTCGACGGAGAAATGGTTTTAACCCATCAAAGAAACGATCAATCTTACTTCTTGGGTTGCGTATATAATCTCCAGCATACCTCTCTAACATTGTAAAGTTAGCCTCATACTTTGTGACATTATCATCCTCCTTTTGTCTCAGACTTAGAAATTGCTTTTCCATATCCGCTCGATGGTCGCGAGGGAAGTATTTTTCTAAAAACAGATCTTTGAACTCCCTCCATTCCATATTTGATACTTCATCATCTTCCTTCGTATTTTGAATCAATGACCACCATTGATCAGCATCTCCAGTGAGGCGGTAAACTGCCATGATAACTTTTTCCCTTTCACTGCTCCCCAAAGCCTGAAATATTTTCTCTAGGGAAAATATCCATTGCTCAGCTACTAAGGGATTTGTATTCCCATTGAACGTTGGTGGTTGTTGTCTCATGAATCGATCTAACATTGATCCTCCATGCTGCGGATCAGGGTGCTCCATACGGGTAAGGTTATTATTCATAACCTGAGTAAGTTGTCCCAGTATGGTGATTAGCTGATCAGCACCAGTTGCATCACCAGCCCCACTATAATTATCTTGAGCAGGAGGGCAATCCCTACATGGAGTGCGTGCATTGATACGGTTTCCATTTCTTCCACTAGGTGCCATTTCTAAACAATGGCATAAACTAGATCAGTTTATGAATCAAAATACATAATCCCATACTTATAAAACACTTAACATAAATTGAACTATTTATGGATATAATCCATAATAAAAATGTTTTCTTTGAGGAAGTATATACTCATAAACCCTTCATAATGATTTGTAAAGAAAATGAGAGTTATCCTAAGCATATCCCCCGGGAGTGTCGTAACCAAGAGTGCAGCAAGGCCCGTTGTCGTGCACCAGTTCCCGTTCGAGTCTAGCTCAAAGCGGTGTTTTCGGGTTTTACCCCTAGGTACATCTATGCCAGAGCCGCCTCTACCTGCTCGTATCCAGACAGGGATGTATTGCTCGGAAAACTCACAAAATCTCTACAATACCAAAATTCTAGGAAGTTCTTCTATACTAATCCTCAAAGTTCATCTTAGGTCTACGTGCTCTAATCAGAGTTTATCTAAATCTAGCTTCCAAGGTTTGTACTAAAATTCCTCTGATACCAACTGTAACGCCCCGACCCCAGCTACCCAGAGTCGGTGCATTAATTACATAACATTGGCATGATCACAAGAAAGATCAAATCTCGAAAGACTGATTGGTTTAGTAGCCTTGGAAACATTAGATATATTCATAAAGTTTTACATTACATTTCAAAGTGAAAAACTACTACAACAACAAAGTCTTCATATCCACACTATTAACCCCTCATAATATCCCTGCAAGTCAATCATAATTTACTTCTTCACTACCTGGGAAAAATAAAACATAGAAAAGGGGTGAGCTCAAATGCCCAGTAAGGATAACAATATAGAGGAACATTCAAAATAAGCATAAACATTTAAGGCAATGAATTACTAAAACAAAAGCCTTTTAAACATGAACTTCAACATAGTATGGCAAAAGTAAAATGAAATAATTCCATTTACTTATTCACATGGATATTCTACTAATCGAATAATCACATGCAAAATCAATAACCACTTTCATAATATTGGAATGCATAATGCCAGACTATCATAACCACATAGCCAAGGCCTCGTGCCAAGACTACAAATAAGATTTTGTCAAGGCCTTGTGCCAAGACACTAGTTTGTCTCATGAGACCTACCGATGCATCGAGGAGCTATAGCGGGCTCCACCCGTCACTTATTAAGTCCAATGCATTCCCATATGAAAAGGATTAAACATAACATAAACATTCGTATTAAAACTAGCATACGAAATGTCAATAATTTCACCATAAACTATGAATGGTATAAAAATAGCACATCCACAGTCAAACATATCACAAAAACTTCAATACAATATAGAAGTTTTGTATCATAATAAATCAACTTCAAATAATCTTAAAATCCATCAAAGGATGTTGACATAGATGAAATCAAAATTCTTTTTAAAGAAGTATCTCCTTTTATTTTGAAATCATTTAAGATCCATATAAAATAAAACATTTTCTTTGAAAATATTCTTATAAGCTTGTATGGAAAGCTTCGACGATTTTATAACGGCGGAAAATAACCGCACCCGCCGTATAAGTTAAAAAAAAACATTCTTACCTCAATTCAGTCGAAAAGGTTAAAAAGGACCTTGTTTTGAAAACGACGAAAAGATTCCTTTATAAACCTCTTATAAAAAGTCAAACAAGGGTATAAATGACTTTAACCCATATGCTTGTAAATAGTAAAAAAAAATTTGAAATACATTTCAAAGAAACATGGATGTGGATGATAAAGAGATCCCAGTAGATTATTACGTATAATACAACCTCGGATAATGAAGAGATTGTGAAATAACCCTTACCTTGTGCTTTTCCTTGGTTGGAATAGGTTAACCTCCTGTATAATGGTGAAATAATTGTTATTAAATTATACAAGAATCATATATATTAATATGATATCATATATGATCTTTTAACATTGATTTGTTAATAATATCTTAGAATTATCGTCGTTTCGGGTGTTAACTTACTCATTTTCTTTTATATGTTTTGTTACATAAGTCATGTTTGTTGTATCTTATTCATATCCAGAATGATATCAAGTCCTGAAACATCATTTTTAAATCATTAAATTATAATTATACTTGAATGGATATGATGGAGAATGAATCTCATCGCGTTCGTGGAGACGGTAGTCCGTACGTACGCACGAACGCTACTTCCATTTAATTTTTATTTTAAAAGAATCGAATCCAAATGATACATAGGTATATTACTATTCCAGTATAATATAATATTTTATATATGTTACTTAAGTTCATTAACACCATCCTTTATACGTTCCATGTGTGGTATGAACGAGTCATATCATTTTAAGGGGGCGGTAGTCCGCACTTCCTCAAATGAAATTATCGTATGTATATACAACATGAAACGAATAATGGTATGAAATAAAATGGAATTACAGAAGCTTATATATAAAATATATATCATTAATATCATATTTAATTACAGTTCCATCATAATGGCCACCATGAGAGGCGGTAAGATGTATTTGAACAATCATCGTTTCGTGAGGCGTTAGTTTTCCATCCACAGAAACATTATGTTCATCATCCATTAGATGGAGTTGTGTGTATGTGTAGTTTGAATCCTTCTTATAACAACATCCTAGTATATTTAGGATACTGGTGTTGTTACAAAAGAAAGGAAATAAAAAGATTTTGGGGGTTGGAGAAGCAAAATAAATGAAAATAATTTAAGAGAAATCGTTACCTTTAATTTAGGTAACTCACTTTGGTTGGAACCAAAGGACTTCTTGAAATGCTTTCTGCCTAAGGGTAAGCTTCAAGGAGGAGGAGAGGGATGTGGGGAGCTTAGTTGGGCAGAGTTTGGACGAGCCAAGTGGCTTGAGAGGTGTGAGGAATGAGTAGAAGTGGTCTCCTTTTATAAGGGAGAGGAGGGGCTCTTTAGGAAAGTGTGAAAGTATTACTTTATAATATATTTGTATTCGGTTTATAATGGTCCAAAAATCATTGAGGTCGAATATAAGATGACTCATATTCTAAATAACATCAACCAATAAGAATTTGACAGGTTTTAGATAATAGTTTAATCATTATAATCTTATTTATTTAAATGATTTATTAATGAGGTAAACATTGCATCATTATTGTGTCATTAATAATTTAAATTATTTGATGTCTAAAAATTATAAATAAAATATCATTATGTAGGAAATCTTTTTATCTTTCTAATGAATATTTATAATCGAAAATCCAACATGTATAACCCTATGTAAAAATTGTTCTTCTAAAAGATGTAAGCTTATGCCATTTTTATTTTTATTTTAACTTTATTAATATAATGTGTCATTATCACTTACAAGTGGATCCATGGGGTCCCAAAATAGACCCAAAGATGCCCATGGTCGACCATGTATCAACAAATAGGGTTAATACACGTTTTAGGGTAATTTAGTATTATTATAATATTATTTTTTTAACCCTTATTTACCGGATTTACCCTTTAACCATGGTAAATAAAATATTTACCACAGTAACTATTCAAAATGTCTAAAAATAAAAGTTACCTATTTACACAATTTGAACATCCTGATTCCAAATATGGAATCCATTTTCCTAAATTCAAAACACAGAAGTGGCAGAAATTAATTTAAAATTAATTCCCGCTGTCAAAACAAAAAGCGTGTTTTTAAGAGATAATAACTATCAAAAGATTGACACTTGTTTATGTTCGGTTTAATTATATAATTATGTCCAATGACCAACATTATATTAAAATGGTAAAAATATATTCTAAATATACTTTAAAACCACTCAAATTCACAATTTATCACTATTAATTATTTTGATTAAAAAAGTTGTTTTTAATTAAAATTTAGTAATTTTCACTATTCATCAAAATATGAAAGTTATCCGAAAAGTACCAAAATTTCACCCTAGACTAATTTCGATATTCCGAATCCAAAAATGAAGTCCATTTTGAAATATAAAATATATATGATTTCAAAAAGTAGGTATTACTATTCACAACGGCTAGTTTAATTAGTTGTGGTGTGTGTTAGAACTCGAGGTTGCGTACAACACACGCTATCGCATTATTCGAAGGGAAACGTACCGTAGAAGCTTGGGGTGTTACAACATTTATGCTAAAGCATTCAAATAACCCATTTCAAACCATTTCAATAAAACTATTCTTTTAGTGAAAATAATTAGACAATAAAATTCTAACCAACAATTAAATTTCAATAAAACCACTACTTTTATTGAAAAACTTTTAATCAAATATACTCCCCAAATTCCAAAAAATCAACATTTTAAAATCAATCATGAAATACTTTGACCAAAAGCACTGATTTCTATATTTTCCCTAATATACAAAACCATCACTAAAGAAGGATTCCCAAAAATTAAAAAAAATAATTCAAAATAATTTATTCACAATGAACTCAATTTAAAATCATATCAATTAGTTATTATAAGATAATTTGAGATTGAATACACCTACCTCAAAGGTTTTTATGAAAACCAAAACTAATGATGAACACTCATACAACTAGGCAAGAATTCAATGAAATCACCTGATATCTATTATCCTATCATGATCATGAACAATTATCATCATATTTAGCATCCAAAATTTTAGATCTATCCATAATGTGAATAGATATGAGAATCCTAGAAAAGAGGAGAAGTATATCTATGTTGATATAAGATGACATGATAAGAACGATGAAAAAGTCACTTCACGCAATAATCAAACATGAAGAGTTCAGAGTCAGAACTCAGAAGAGTTTGGAGTCTATCAGAGAACTCAGAGTCAGAACTCAGAAGAGTTTGGAGTCAGAACTCAGAAGAGTTTGGAGTTATAACTTAGAAGAGTTCGGAGTCTGAATTCAGAGAACTCGGAGTCCGAACTCAGAAGAGTTTGGAGTCTGAATTCAGAGAATTCGGAGTCTGAATTCAGAGTCTGAAAATAGAATTTTTCTTTATATAAGTATTATATGATTCTGAGGTTTTTTATGTGAAACAGAATTTTACACTTAGACAATATGATGAACAATGAAAAACATGATAATGATAAATTTTCTTGGGGAAAGAAAATTTTCCTTATAGAAGTAAAACATAGTGTAAAATGAGATTTTCCATGAGATAAGGTGTTTGTGATTTTCAAAACAAGAATTAATGGTAATTTTATAAGGAGACCTTACTGACTCAAAAATCTCCCCCAAACATGAATAATGGAAAAATTCATAAGGAAAACCTTATTGGCTCAAAATTCTCCCCCTTTTTGGAAATCACAACCATCCTTACGAAAAGGAGTATAAGGTCTTAGGCAAAAAATTTCTAGACATTGAAAGTAAAACTTATCTCCCTTTACACATGGATAATAATGAATATGACTAACTCTAACTTAGGCTTTGTAACTCTAAGGATCGTATTCTAGATTTATATAATGATATTTTCCATTATCTTGAGTACGGAAATCTTCATAATGAAAAATTCCCCGTAGATAAACTCCCCCATGCTAAGGGATATTTCTTCTTTTCTTAGAATTATTTTTTCCTTTCTCCCCCTTTTTGATATTAAAAAAAATTGAGGGAATGGAAAATAAATTAAAGTACCTGAAATATTAGTACAAACATGCAAAAAAAACAAGCAACCAAAATATCATTAAGATATGAATAATTTGTATAAGGAATAAAATACAACAAAAGATTAGATTGAATCTATTTTCCTCCCCCCTCTTGGATTTCAATTTTTCAGTATGGTTTTCAGCTTCTTTATCTCATTTTGGTCTTCCTCTTCTTGCTTCTCTAAGTCTTACATTCTATCATTCGGAGACTTGAGAGCATCTACCCGAGCCTTTATCAATTCATCGTGCTTGAATTGCATCTATTCAATCTTGATCCGATGATCCCTTTCCCTCTTCCAGCTTTGGGAAACAGAATACAACTTCCCATTCATATCCTTTACTTCTTGAATTCGGTTATTCTTCTCAAGAGATAGCTTTTCCTCAAATCTATTTATTAGATCCTTGATTTTACCATCTTTAGTATAAAAATCATCATTAACAACATCTTGAAAATTATGAAGCACTCTCAAAGATTCAACTACATTCTTTGACTAGTTGACCACTTTCTTACAATATTTTTTGTGGGAATCATAGTTGATGAGGAAGTTCTTGTAATCAGCCTCAATATTTACACACTTGTCCATCACCATGGACACTAAATCCAATTTTTGATTCATGATGTGTTGAAGCATCTAACATCTTGAGTCAATGCTTGGAAAGATCAGAATGGTGTCAACAAGCTTCTTTAGTGATTGAATGATGAAATCATGTCCTAGAGCTGATGATTCTGAATCTGAGACTTTTCTTGGTGATGGTTCTTCCTCTATCTCGACAACCATCTTCTTAGAAGATCCACCTTCTTCCTTCTTCCCTAAAACATCGTTAGTTGGAGTTTAAACAACCACCGGTTTTCCCTTATTGGTTCTTAGAAAAACATCTTCATCCGGAGATCCATTCTCAATGTTAGACAGTTGAAAAATTATATCTTCATCTATCTTCTCTTTCTCATCTCTGGCCTCAGCATCTTCAAGATGTATGAAATCATGGTTTGAACATTCTTCCTCGGACAATTTATTAACTTCTTCTTCACCCTTATCATCTTTACCTTCCTCATCCTTCCTAAGAGTTGGGATATTTTAAGACTATTATTCATATGTTTGGATAGATATCTTCTTGTAATGGGTTTCCTTTTCAAGATAATCTTCAACTGGCTTTATAAGATCTTTAGTTCCACCACTACTTTCTTCTTTTTCCACTTCATCGATAACTTTATTCTCTTCAACAATCTTTTATTGGACATTTTCCGGAGTGATAAATTTTATCCATAGTGTCTTAGGTAATTCCTCAACCAAGAAAGATTTCTGTATAGGGATATTCCCGGATGCTATATTAGTATCCTTCAACAGAGATTGAAAAATCTCAACCTCCAACATCTTCTTCTTCTACTTCTTTTCTTTGGATTCCTTCTCAAACTCATCATCTGCCGTATCTTTCAAAGCTTTAGCCTCAACAGGATCCAAGAAAAATTATGGATCTCCTTCCTTCTGATTTTTTTATCTTCCTTCCATTTGGATACAACCTCATCTATATATTCTTTCTACTTATTGGGCATTGGAGGCAAGGATTGAGTTTCTTTAGCTTTAAGGGTTTTTTATACTTCTTCTATTTCCATCAAATTTATCTTCTTTCCTACCTTTTTCAATGGTTCAGCAAGTTCAGTATTCTTCGGAATAGCTTCAGCCTCTTCATCTGGTAGATCATAGAACTCTTCGGAGTCTTCAAAGAAACCAATATTCATTCTCTTCAATGTATCATCACTTACTAACATGAAATTGTAATTCCGATTCATAGAACTGCAAGGAATTTTGAAGTATTCAAGACACCAGACTATTAACATTGAAAGGATGGATGGAGACATGATAATATGTGATTTCAATTTTCCCTTCCTAATATTCTCAATTGTAATGAGAATATGATTGATGAAGTTTACCTTCCTCAGATTCACTAGAAAATCTGGAATATACGTGTCGCTCTTTTTCAAGGATTCCTTATCACATTTTCTCGGAATGATAAAACCTTGCACCCAGAGTTCAAGGATCTGATTATTTGTTGACAAATGAGAAATCTTTGACGTCTTAACATTTGTATTTCCATGACACTCCATAGTTTTTACCTTGGTAAAACATCCTTGAACATCGGGTAACTTATGGGAACAAAATTCGGCATCCCCTTCAAATTGAACTCCAACAAAACTAGTTGACTTTGTACAAGATAGAGCATAGGTCTTTCCATAGATTTTGAATGAAAACTTATCTTTGTCTTCGTTCTTAAAGAAACTAATTGACTCATAAAACATGATAAGAAGATCCAGATACACCATGTCTTGAGCTCCAAGCTTCGATATGCAAACACATTCCCATCTATTAAGCTTGATGGTCTTGGATAATATAGAATCATATTTATTGAAGAAATTTTGATGCACAACCCTTTCTCTATATAAATTCCACTCCAGAATCGGCTTGACATTAGACATATCTTTTTGAGAGGATTCTTCTGCAGACATTAGGACATGGAAAACCTCTGAGAAGTTCATAATGGGATTTTGAATGGGGGAAGTGTTTTGGCACACAGAGGCTTGAAATAGATGTGGGAAAACCCTTCGGGGGTCCATAATATAGGTGTTTGATGATGTTTCACCTTCCCATATCAATCAAACAGTTTAGAAATCTTCTAATCATATCTGATGGTTGAAATGATAGCCGCAAGGAAAATTTGATTGGATCTGATCTTTTGAGGTTTTTAAAAAAAAATCGGATTTAAGGAAACTATAATCCGAAAAATTTAAAACACAAAAGAAAATACATGCAAGTAAATGATGATTACGAAAACATAGAAAAGGAAACATACCTTTCAGATTGCTAGGAAGATTATTCGTAATAGGGAATAATATTCATAAAGAACATTATATTCCGAAAAAAATCTTGAATACGAAAAAAAACTCCATTATGATAAAAAAAGTTGAGTATGAAAATCTCCATTACAAATATCTTCATTACAAAAATCTTCATTATGAAAATCTTAATTAAATTTTTTTGAAAACTTCATTACGAGAAATTTGAAAACTTCATTATGAATTTTTTTCAAAACTAACAATAAAATGTACTCCCCCTATGAAAATGAGTTTATTAGTGTAAGGATTTTGATTCAACAGAGAGTTAACAAGGAAAATTACCTTACAATTATCATTCCTAACTTCTGTTTAATGTATCCCAATCTATTAGAGGGTAAAGATTTTGTAAAAATATCTGCAATTTGATCTTGCATTCGGATAAATTGAATAATGATATCTCCTTTTTGTGTGTGATCCCTAAGAAAGTGATGCCTAATATCTATGTGTTTTTCACGAGAGTGATGTTCATGGTTTTTACTAAGGGCAGTGGAAGTTTTATTATCACACAAAATTTGTGTTTTGGTAAAACTCATACCATAGTCTGTGAGTGTGTGTTGAATTCAGAACACATGAGCACGAAAACTTCCAACTACTACATATTCATCTTCAGTAGTGGGAAGTTCTACTAAGTGTTTCTTCTTTCATGAAAAAGAAACTAATTAATCTCATAAGAAATTACAAGTTTCAGATGTACTCTTTCTATCCATTCTACATCCACCAAAGTTAGCTTCTGAAAAACTTTTTAGAATAAAATCATTTCCAGAAGTATAAATGAGTCCTAAATCCATGGTTCCCTTTATGTAGCAAAAAATTATTTTCACTTCCTTTAAATTAGATTCCTTGGGATTGGATTGATATCTTTCACCTAATCATACTGAAAACATTAAGTCTAGATGACTAGCTGTCAAGTAAAGTAAACATCCTATCATACTTCTAAAAGATGTTTGATCTACTAGTTTCCCATCTTCATCAAGATCAAGTGTGTTTGAGGTACCAATGGGAGTACTAATACTATTAGTGTTTTCATATCCATACTTTTTAAGAATATAATTAATATACTTATGTTGGGATAAATATATTCTTTCTAGTTTTTGAGAAATTTGAAAACCAAGGAATAATTTTTACTCCCCTGTTATACTCATTCCAAACTCATGTTTCATTAGATCCGCAATGTAATCAGTTAAGGATTGCTGAGTTGAACCAAATATAATTCCATCAACATAAAATTGAACAATCAAAACATTTTTCTTATCTTTATTTGTAAAATGGGTTGGATTTTCATTTCCCTTTATATAATTATTTTAAATAAAAAATTGTTATAAGTCTATCATACCCGGCTCAAAGTGTTTACTTAAGTCCATACAAAGATTTAGTGAGTCTAAAAACATGATAAAAATGTTTTATATCTTCAAAACCAAGAGGTTGTTCAACAAAAACATCCTCTTGAACATAACTGTTAAAGAAAGAACATTTCACATCCATTTGAAAAAGTTTGAAATTGAAGAATGCTGTAAAGGCAACTAAATATGAATAGATTCAAGTCAAGATAATGGAGAATAGGTTTCTTCGTAGTCTATTCTCTCTTGTTCCTTATAGAATTTAGCAACCAATCTTGATTTATATCTTACTATGATTCCATTTTAATAACACTTATTTCTAAAGACCCATTCTACACCAATTATAGAAGTTCTCTTAGGACTTTCAACCATGGTCCATACATTATTCCTTTCGAATTCATTTAGTTCATATTGTATAGCTTTTATCTAACCATCATCACCTAATGCTTCATCATTGATTTTTGGTTCTAATTGGGAAAGAAATGCTAGATTTTCTACTTCATTTCATGGAGAACTTATAGTCCATACAGGTTGATTCACATCACCAATTATACTATCACTAGGATGATTCTATAGAAACAACTGGTTTGGGTTTTGTAAAACCTGTTCATCAACATAGGGAAGGAAATATTCTGGGGTAAATGTTTCAGAATTATATTCATGGATATTTTCCTTATCAGAATGATTTTCTAATAATGGTTGATAATCAGTTTTTGAAAACACATCCAAAGATGTTGGTTGGGGTTGTTTAAAAAAAGGATCAGTTTCATCAAATTTGACATGTACTGTCTCTTCAACAGTAAATGTGTTTTTATTAAAAACTCTTTAAGACTTAGAAGTTGTGGAGTAGCCTATGAAAATTATGTCACCAGATTTTGGTGCAAAGTTGTGAATATTATCTTCACTATTCAGAATTAATACCTTGCATCCAAAAACCTTGATGTAGGAAAGTATAGGTTTTCTACCATTCCATTACTCATAAGGTGTTTTGTTAAGAAAATGTCTAATCAAAACTAAATTTATAGTATAAAAATACGTACTTATAGCTTGAGCCCAAAAATTTCTGGCTACAAAATACTCACTCAACATGGTCCTTGTTATCTTTTGATGAATTCTATTTCTTCTTTCAACAACACCATTCTATTCAAGTGTTCTAGGTGCTGAGAAGTTATGAGTAATGAATTTTCCACTAAAAAAGGTTTCAAAATCAGAATTTTGGATTCTCCTCCATGATCACTATCAATAGTTATCAAAGGAAGGGTTTTCACATTTTTGACTTGGGATCTAAAACTTTTGAAATACAAAAAACGTTCAGATTTCTTTGCTAGAAAATAGAACCATGTAAATCAAGTGTAGTCATCAACTAATACAAATAAATTATACTTTCTTCAAATTATTTCAGTTTGTGTTAGACCAAAAATATCCATATGCACCAACTGTAATGCCTTAGTGGTTGTTAATTCACCCACTGATTCAAAACTAGATTTATGTTTCTTTCCATATTGAAAATGATTATAAACTTTTAAAAAATCAAATCTAAGCTCTGGTAGATCCTTAACTAGTCTTTTATTAGAAATTTTACATATGTTTTTATGGTTACATTGACCTAAGCTTCTATAGCATAACCAATAATGGTCTTACATAGCACTAAGGCAAGGTATGTCTTGGTTCCTAAGGTCTTCTATGTTTAGGGTGTAAACATTCTCTTGGCTATTGGTAGAAAGAATAAACTCTTCCTTGGAATTGTGTACTAAGAACTTATCATTCCTAAAATTCACTAGGTAACCTTCATCACATAATTAAATTCTGCTAATGAGATTCTGCTTAAGACCCTTAACAAACAAAACATTTGAAATCAAAGTTTTTCCAAAAAATACAGATATTACCTATACCAATAATCTCTCCCTTAACATTATCTTTGAAAGTTACTTTTCCTCATTTCGTCTTGATAATCTTTTCAATGAAGTTTTTATTACTTGAAATATTCCAAGAAAAACCACTATCCATGTACCAAGTATTTCTATTGGTACCTTCTTTATTTTCTTAAAAATAAGAATGTTAGACTTTCGAAATCAAAACTACCTTGGATCCAGAATTGTTAGAAAACAAAATTTTGGGTATCCACATTTTTTTACAGAAAAAAGCATTATGAACCTGAAGAGGTTGAACTTTATTCAAATAGAACTTTTTATTCCAATGTCTACCACTTTGAAATTTAGTACAAAAAGGGGCTCTGGAAGGAATGGAATAATTGTTTTGGAAAATAGGTTTTTGTTGAGTATAACCTACTCCAGTAGTATTTTCTTAAAGTGTGATTTGAGAATACATCTTTTCAATGTTTTATTTACCAGAAGTAATGTTTGAAAGATGTTTATTAGGGGAATATATATCGGATTATAGTCTAATGAATAAATTTTATCATCAGGAATTATTTCCTTTGAGATATATTTTTCCTCGAAAAAATTTAATTTTGAAACAGCTTTCTTATGATCTTTTGAATGTTTTACCTTTTCAGAATTTACTTCCTTATGGTCTTTAGAACTTTTTTCTAAAAGAGAGGTCTGAAATCACTTTTGTATGAACTTCATCTATAGTATTTTCCTTGTGAAATTTCTTAGAATTTTTGAAATTTTTTTCTCTTAAGAACATGGAAAATCTAGATACTTCTTCTTAAGAAGGTATTTCTTGATTATCTGAAGATGAAGTATCATCATTAAAAGTAATATCTCCATAATATTAATTCTTATCATGATATAAATTTGTTAATTCCTCGGAAGAGTGTACCTTGTCCATAAGACATGTATTTGGGAAATAAGTAGTAGCCATGAATCCGATATTTTTCTGTTTTGTTGATTCATATTTAGAAGATTCACTTCCCGAAGAGTCTTCATAGCTAACACTCTAAGTATTTTTTTTCTTTAAGACTTTTCTTGTGCTTTGAGCGACAGAACTTCTACTTGTTCCATTTAAAATTCCATTCCTTGTTTTCCCTCTTTTTCAAAAGAGGGAAATCATGTCTGATATAACATGTTCTTCTACACTCATAACAAGTAACTTCTCCATCTTTCTTCTCTTTGTAGTATCTTTTTTTGAATTTATACTAATAGTTCTTTTGAGCTACTATCTTGTTCATTCTCTAAGCAAGATTAATTAATTCTTTCTCAAACTTTTCTGGATCACTAGATTTTTACTGAATGGTAACTTTCTTTGACTTAGATCTAGTAACTCTTTCTGGAGTCTTGGTTTTCATATGTATAGAAGTAGTTATAAAAGAAACTCCTTTATTCCCATTCTTCTTTTTAAAATTATCAGCATCTCTTTTCATTCTAGTCTCACACTGAGGAAGAGTTCCAAACAATTTATCTAAGGAAATCTGGGTGACTTTCCTATTCTCATAAATTGCTGTCCTCTTGGACTCCCACTCATTTGGAATGATGTCTATGATTTTATCTACAAGAGCCTCATCATCCAAACATTTTGCTCCCATAGACTGTAAGCTATTCACGATAGTCATAAACATTTACTGGACCTTTATTATAGGTTCTCCATAAAGAAAGTTAAAGCCATGGTATTCAACTCTCAACATAGCTCTTCTTGTCTTAATAACTTTAGATGTACCAAAATGTGTATCTTTATTTTTCATCCAGATACTGTTTTCAGCTTCACATAATGATATTTTACTATAGATGTTCCTAGTCATAGAACATAGCAACGGATTTCTGACTCTGAAATTTGATTGATATTCTGATTTCTCATGATTAGTAAATGTTCTCAATTCCTTATCTGGAATATTATAGTCCCCTGTCAGCATTAGGTAGTTATCAACTCCAGTGTTAATACATAAAGTCTTCATCCTATCTATCTAGTACTCATAATCATTTCCATCAAAAATAAGAGGTCTGGTAGGATTTATATTATTGATAGAACCAACATTTAAACATGCCATCTTAAGGAAAATCATGGCACACAAACTTGCTAGTAATAATAGTTAGTAAACAAGGAAAATATTACTCAGCATAAAAAATATATAAATGGAGTATCTTTAAGAAAAAATGAATTTGAACTAATGAATCCGAACAAAAGAACTTATTCCAAAAATATGATTCTGGAAATAAAAAGAAGATGATTTTTCTTCTGAATATAATCGAGATATTAATTCAGATTGAACAAAACTTTGAAACCAATTGTTGAATTGATTCAGAGTATGAGGTTGCAAACCTCTGATACCAATTATAAGATTGATTGTAAGAAAGATAAGATACAGATTGTAGTATCAAATTATGATGCAGATACTCAATATATAAGAGGGGGTGAATTTTATATTTTACAAATTCATTTGGAACTTTTAAAGATGATTATGTTTAACAAGGTTAAAAATAGTAATTCACAAAACCTCTATTTCGAATAAAATTCTTGATTCCGGAAAAGTGATTCCGGAAATGGAAGTTAACAAAAGTATACAACACCTAAGATTATACCTTAAAGCATATAGAATCCTATATAATCAGATTACATGTTTAAGGAAGTATAAGAAAGTTATACTTTCTTTAACAATCAAAATTATAGTAGAAAACTAAACTAAAACACTAAAAGTAACATGTAGTAACTATTTTTACCCAAAGAGAAGGGTATCCAACAACCTTGGATAAAGGTCCCTTGATTTATACTTTCAATAAATTCGGTCTTACCCAAACCTAGTTAATCCTTCAATCTGAAGATTTCTATATATCTTTTTATCCCCGCAAGCCCTCGATTTTAAAATAAAATTGGCACCTCTGACTTCACAACTTGAAGTCTCTGATTTCAAGGAAATCGCACCTCTGCACAAAGCAAATCTATACGAAGCAATGTTTTAACAAGTCGTTAAAAACTTTTTGCAGGAAGTATGAGAGTTTATAAGAGTATCTCTCTATAGAAATCACTTCAACAGTATGTAGGCAAAGTAATGTGTTATTTTTTGGTTTCCCTTGTTCAAATGTGCTCCTATTTATACGCACAACTTCAATGGTCGGCTCCCTCCTCCAATAGTCATATTTTTCCTTGAATTTCGGAGGGACCTGTACAGGTGTCACTCAAACAACAGTTTGTTAGTAACTAAAATCAAGACATTGTTTTATAATAAAAAAGTGTAAGAAAAAATATGGTTACATAACTAAAATCAAATATTCGGAATGTAAGCTAATAAAAGTTCATAGACAAACCAAAAATGAATTTGGAGTATACAATACAAGGATATTCAGTTTCTGTTTTATAAGGAATTTGAACGTGAACTCTATATAATTCTAGATTCTAAATTTCATAGAAATTCAGAGTCTGGATTAAAAAGAATTCAAAAACTGATCTTAAAATATTTGGATTCAGAGTTCATATGATTTCGGAATTAGAACATTCAATGTTAGTAGTCTGAATTCATATGAATTTGGAGTCAGAACTCAGAAGAGTTCAGAGTATGAATTCAGAGATCTTGGAGTCAGAAATCAGAAGATTTCGGAGTCAGAACTCAGAAGTGTTCTGAATCAGATCTCAGAAGAGTTTAGAGTATGAATTCATAGGACTCAGAGTCAGTACTTAGAAGAGTTCGGAGTCTGAATTCCGAGAACTCGGAGTCTGAATTCAGAGTCTGAAAATAGAATGATTCTTTATCTAAGTGTTATATGATTTAGATGTTTTTGATGTGAAACTGAATTTTACTCTTAGAATAGATTAGGAACAATGAAAACATGATAAGGATAACTTTCCTTGGGGAAGAAAAATTTTCCTTATAGAAGTAAAACACAGGGTAAAATGAGATTCTCTATGAGCTAAGGTGTTTTTGATTTTCAAAACAAGAATGAACGGTAAAGTCATAAGGAGACCTTACTGACTCAAAAATCTCCCCCAAACACGAAGGGATGTAAAAAGTCATAAGGAAATCAATATTGACTAAACAATTACTGGAAAAAATTACTAATTACCACTAAATATTAATATTTAGTACTAATTATCATTAATAATTCCTAATTAAAACTAATTGTTAACAAATAACACTAATAATTTTAATTTATTACTACAAATAAATACTAATAAGGAAACAATATAAATCTAATTTAATTACAACTAATTAAAAATAATATACATTTATATAAAAAATAAATAAATATTAAATTAAATAAAACATAAATACTTCTAAATGTGATCTCTTATAGGTGTATATGAATTCAAAATCTATTTGTAAAAAAAAATAACTCAGTGAAATTTGAACTCTAAAATCCAAGTTGAGAGAGATAGAAAAGTAAGAATAATGATGAAGAAAAAAATGAATGGGGGTATATAAATGTTATATTATTTACGATAGGACTATTTGTGATGGGACCCGTCATAAACAACTTTATCCGCATTAATTACTATCAACGATTAAAAGGGTATTTACGACGATACCCATCATAAATAGTGGTATGCAGACTCGGTATTTTTGATGTGGCATATACCGTCTCAAATAGTATTTACCACCTCTAGGTATTTTCGAAGGGGGGTGCCTACCCGTCGCAAATAGTATCTACTGCTACTGGGTATTTGCGATGGGGAGACACCCCCCATCGCAAATACCCTTCTTGCGGTTTGGCGTCCAAACCACGCCAATCATTTTACAAAGGGATCCATTTTCTTGTCGCAAATAATTCATTTTTTTGCGAAGTGTTTATGTCCCCGTTGCAAATAACAAGTCGTAAAAGGTTATTTTTCACATAATGAACATTCCATCATTAAATCATAAATAGAACACAAAACCTGATCAAAATATAATAGTATCGACCATCGCAATTCAATCCATGGTTTCTATCTACTATCCCTATCCTAAATCTACACATCACCATTTGTACTACAAATGTGGACATCAAAATCTACCACAACATTGAAAAATCTAGCCTAATCATCATCAATCAGAACAAGTTTTTATAGTTCAACCGGATGAATAAAAAATCTTGCATGGGTATAATCATGATAGATCAATCTATCATGGAATAAATGCATATTTTCAGTATACAATTGCACGAGGGGAAGCTAAGGCCATAAAATCAGTGAAATGAATCCCTCACAACAACTTGAGCTCACTCAGCACCAATTATTTTTTTAGAAAACATCAATTTATTACCATTTAAGATTGGTCAATTTATTATACATATTTTCAACCTAAAAAAGTAGAATTTAATTATCATCTATCCATATATAGGAACTAATTAATAACATAATTTTTGGAATACTTCAAATTTCAGAAATTTATAAGAAACTATAACCATATTCACATACATTTTCCATTAATTTTCATTTCCTTTAAAAAATTTACAAAATTTATCAATTTTTAAGAAAAACCATAGAAAACAACACTATGTAAATAATCGAGAGGGAAATTTCATGAAAATTAATATTCATACCATAATTAATGAATAATCACATTATATCATGAACACCTAACTACAATCCATTTTAACCAAGGTTATTATCCAAATATAGAAGAAAAAAATTATCCTTCACACAAATTTCTAAATCATTTTATATCTACAAATGCATAAAAAATTCTATTAATCACTACATAAAATAAATTTAATAATAAAGCATAGAATCAATCATAGAAATTAATCATAGTGATATATATCAGGATAAACCTAATATATTCTTGAAAAAAACACATCCATATCTTAGAGAGAGAGGTCAGAAGAGAAACAAGGGTCCATGAATGGAGGAAACTCACCTCAAATCCATAAAGTTTGATATCTAGAATATAAGAGTTTGATCCGATCAAAGGGACTTGTGAAATCATGGAAATAGCTCTTTAGGTTTCAATGGTTTTATAGAATTCCGTGAAATATGTTAGAAATGTATGAGATTATACAACTTATATCTAGATTAATGAAGTCTTATTCAAGGTATGACCGACCATCTCACATGATGAATCTGTCAAATAGTAATATAAATTGGAAATTAAGTAGTCTACATGGAATTCTGTGAAAAACCATCCATGTTGGGAAAATACAATTGATTCCATGAATTAAATTTGGGAAGAACCACCAAAATCTACCACTAAAATATTTAATATGTAAACTAAAACTCAATCTATAACACCCCACGATTTCATAGTATGCTATCTCATTAATGTAATTCAATAGTTTTCACTACACATGACACCGAGTTCGAGGGCACCACAACATACCAAACTAGCCGTTCAAAAAATGGTTATGAACAGTATTAACTAAATTTTGAATCTTATATACTCTATATATTTTTAACATCCATATAATGTGTTTCTTAGACATAATATAAGAATAAATTCATTTTTCCAAATAAAAGAAGTATTTTTCAAAAAATTCAATTTTACCAGCTTTTAATGGAGAACCATATTTAAAACCAATAATTGACACTTTTATATATTAAATTTAATGAAATTAAATTCTTTTTTAGAATAGGGAAATAAAAATTTAGTTTGGTTAATGTTTTGGTACTTTTTTGTTTACTTTATATTTTGACGAATAGGGAAAAATATTGTGTTTTAATTGAAAACAACTTTTGTAATAGAAATAATTTATAGTGTTAAATTATGAATTTGAATGGTTTTGAAGTATAATTATATTATATTTTTATCATTTAATTCAATTTAGTTTGTTATAAGTAATTTCAAATTTAAATTTTACATAAACACATGTCAATCTTTCGAAAGTTTTTACTTTTTAAAAACATAGTTTTTTGGTTTTGAAAACAATAATTAATTTTAAATTAATAAATTAATATTCTATGTTTTCAATTTGGTAAAATGGACATTATTTTTTTAATTTAAAATATAAAAATTATATTAGGGTACATTTTTGGTATTTTTCTAAAAACATTCATTTTTTTGTTGAATAGTGAAAAAACATTGAGTTATTGTTAAAAATTGAATTTTTATTTAAATAATTATTTATTTTATAAAAATTTATTTTAGGTAAAAATATATAAGTAATACCTATATAAGTTCAATGTAATTAATTTGAGATATTTTATAATAAAGTTAGATATATAAAGAATTTATTGAACTTTTTATCGTCTTTTACCCACCTCCTAAAAGGCATTTGCAAATTTGCATAAAAAATAATTTTACCGCTTCTGTGAGTTGAATTTAAATAATCCGAGAGACATGGATAATATCATTAAGTAAATTTTTTTTCATTAAGATGAAAATAATTTTTGTTTAATAGTAACTTTTGACTTTTATTTACCACAGTTAAACGTAGTTAGGGTAATTAAGGGTAAAAATGATATCATAATTACAATAACACATGTCCCAATTCTAGTGGATAAGTATAATTCGACAAAAAAAACTTAGGAACAAAATATGATCTTCTTTGGTCCACTTGGATTAGATTATGACATTTATTATTATTTTATTTAAAGAAGAGTTAAAATAGTTAAATTCAATGTTTAATAACTAATATTTTTTTAATATAGGGTTATATACTATATAAATAAGACTATAAATATTCATTAGAAAGATAAAAATATTTCCTACATAATGTTATTTTATTTATAATTTTTAGACATTATATAATTTAATTTATTTATGACACAATGATGATGTAGTAATTACCTTATTAGTAAAATATTAAAATAATTGATATTATAAATATCCAAATAAATATATATCGAGACTTATGATGAATTACACTAATTTCCTAGGTTAATATGACATGTTAGGGTTGGTTAAATAAATTCTATTCCAAGTGATAAAGTTTTTATGGCTTTCAAAAAAATCAAATACTAAATAGTGTAAAAATTGACATAATTGATTTTTTAAAACAAATACAATATTATTCATCGATATAATATTCCTAAAAATCTAAGGTTCGACCAAAGGACTTAGATAAGGTTATATATATTAATGATGAACCACATGGGTTTTTCCTGGCTTGTTATAGTATGTTTATTAACCAAATAATATTAAAATACAAAGAGACATGTAAATGTCAAACTATTTAACTAAGAGTTATATCTTAAAGATAATGTTAATATGATTACCTAAACTGGTCTAAACCTATTGGTTGAGATTTTTTCGACCCATACCGATCTTAGACTCAAAATAATTTATTTTGGATCCATTAAAAACCTCAAATGATTTGATTTTAAAATAATATTTCAAGCTTTTCCTAAAGTGACCATCACCTCTCTTATAAAAGGGCACTTCCCCTTCTCTTAATTTCACACCTCCAGTGCTTTTTGATCAGACTAAGCCTGCCCAAATATCCTTACAACATCCCTCAAAACAACCTAGAGTCCTTAAATTGACCAGAAATCCATCTTAAGGAGCCGTTTTGATCAACTCAAAAGGAAACACCGGAAGAAGAGGTAATAATTTCACCACCCTCTTTCAAGTTCTTATCCTCTTCCACATCCACTTTATATGATGTTTCCATACCAAAATAATAACTCTAGTACCTCCTACATACTATTATTTTATTATAAATATGGAACAACTATATTCGTTCTTCTATCCACCCTGTAATTGACAAAGTCTCCATACCTACGTACGTGCGACTTTTCGTCTCCACGTCGTGGCGTAGTTTGTTATTCAAACACATGATTATTTGGATTCATTTAATAATGAGTATAAATGATGTAAATAATAAATATAACCAATTAAAGATTCTTTATATATGATATAACATCCAATTACATACAATTTCACCATCAATATAATGATATTGTCGCTTGAGCGTACATGCGGATTACTGTCTCCACGACGCGATGAGATTCATTCTCATGTTCACCATTCCATGATGATTATAAAAATATATATTATTAATAAGTATGTAATATATGACATAATAATGCTACTGGTGATATATATATATATTTATATACGTACTTAAATATATCTTATTCACTTAGTTCTGTTCAATACGATATGAAAATGGAAATAATGTTTATTCGTACGTACGGCCTACCGTCTACATAAATAGTGTTTTCCATTTAATATATATATATATATGTCTATTATACATATTTATATTCTAAATATATATGATAAATAAATCATGGTCTTTATTTTGGAAGTATTATAATTATGATCTATGTGATACAATCAAGAATTACAAGTTAAAACTTGTACGATAAAGAAAGCGATTATTACCCAAAATGTTAATTTAACATGAAAATTATTATTAAATGGGTAGCATAAAGTCATAAATGATTCATGTATGATATCATAAATATCAATATGGTTTTGGTTTAATTTAATAACACACAATGGTCTTTATACAGGAGGCTAAATGTACCCTCTACTAAAGGAAAGTAAAAGCTAAGGGTTAATTTTACAATCTCTTCATTATCCGAGGTTGTTTTTACGTGAGAATCTACTAAGACCTCTTTAACATCCACATCAATGCTTTATAAAAATATTTTCAAAAGGAATATTTTAATGTTTTATAGAAGGGACTCTTTAACAAGATCATCATTTTAAATGGTTTAAATATTTATTCTTCTAAATCATTCTCATTAATGTCCACGTTCTCAAAATGGTTTTTAAAGATATATTAATATGGACATGAATGTTTTTAAACTGTTAATTCCTTTGAAAAGCTTCAAAGGGGTAGGGGACACATTGATTCAAAAAAGTCATTAAATATCTTCCTTTCTAAATTGTGTGACATTTAAATGTTATTATGAAAATTAAATATTTCTCTCAAAGAGTTTAACAAATCATTTTCATCTATATCATCATACTTTGATGGATTTTAAACTTGTTAGAATTTGATTTATTATGATTAAAATCACCCATATTGTATTTAATTTTTTGTGATATGTTTGACTATGAATATTTTATTTTTATACCATTCACGGTTTATGGATAAATTATTGACATTTTATATGCTAGTTTTAATACGAATGTGTATGTTATGTTTAATACTTTTCATATGAGGAATTAATTGGAATTAGTAAGTGATGGTTAGAGCCCGCTATAGCTCCTCGATGCATCGGTAGGTCTCATGAGACACACTAGTGTCTTGGTACATGGAAATTACTATGTGGTTATGATGTCTGGAATTATAGATTCCATCATTATGAAATTGGATATTGATATTGCATGTGATTATTAGACTAGTAGAATTTCCAAGTGAATATGTAAATAGAATTAGTTGATTTATATTGGCCATATTATGTTGATGTTTGAGTTTAAAAGAATTATGTTTTAGTCTTATACATTGCCATAAATGATTATACTTATTTATAAATGTTTCCGCTATATTATTTTCCTTAATTGAGTAGTTGAGCTCACCCCTTTCATATGTTTTATTTTCCCAGGTTTCCATGAAGTGTGTTATGATTTATAAGTAGGATTAAGTTAAAAAAAATCTAGAGTATTAATGGAGCTATCAAAGGATAATTTATGTTGTGTTTCATTTTATAATGTGTAATGTAACGTTAATTTTTGTAATCTATTTTCCCACAATAATAAACTAATCGGTCATTCGGTACATTACTCCTTGTAATCATACCAATGTATTAAAATATAGCACCGACTCTGGGCTTCTAGGGTCAGGGAGTTACAGTTGATATCAGAGGATGTTTAGCAAAAACATTTGAAATGGATTTAGATAAACTCTGATTAAATAACATTACCTTAAGATAGATTTTGAGGATTAGTATAGATGAACATTCTAGAATTTTGGTACTATATATATTTTGTGTGTTTTCCGAGGAATACATCCCTATCTGGATACGAGCAGGTAGTGGCGGCTCTAGCACCGATGTACCAGGAGTAAAACCCAAAAAAACAGCATTAAGGTAGACTTGAATGGGAACTAGTGCACAAAAATGGGCCTTGCTTCACTCTTGGTTACAACACACTGAGATGATATTCTTATGATAATTCATATTTTCATTATAAGCCATTGTGAAGTATTTAGAAGTAAATATTTGCTTAAAGAAATCATTTTATTATTATAGATTATATGTATAATCTATTTAATTTATGTTAGGTATTTTATAAGTTTGTAATTATACATTGAGATTCATAAACTAACCTAGCATATGCCATTGTATAGAAATGGTGCTTGGTAGAAGGAATGAGAATTCTATAAATACGCATGATCGAAAGATTATGAAGGATAACATATTTCATGGTATTAAGCCAAAATTTAGAATGGAAATAGTCTCCCATTTATTATCATCATATGAATAAATAGTATCATGTATTAATAAGATAAGTAAAGAATTCTCTAAATCTAATGGATTTTAAGGGAAGTTAGTGAAGAAAAGGATGGTAGTGAGAAAGATGGATAAAGAAAATTAAGGAATGAAGGATTTTCACATATGTGATAACTATAGAAAGAATCACCTTGGTAAATTCTTGAAGGGAATGTGAGTTTTTTATAAGTTTGGAGAAAAAGGACACCAAATATGTGATTTTAAGGGTACAAAAAATGATTCAAAGGTAGAGTGCTTCATCTTCAAGGAGTTGGGACACTACGCGGATCAATGTCCAAATCATCAGAGTATGCCCCAAATGATGCAATTGATTAATTATCAAGTTATGATAGTACCATAGATAAAAAGGAATGACTGGTGTTATTACGTTGTTATTAAAAAATTATTTCATTTGAGTGTTGTATCAATGATATACCGGATATATGAATTATGGAAATAAATAATGATTGTACTACAGAACTATTTCATTTAGGATATGAGATTATATGGTTATAAGAATAGTGACTCATTAGAATGATTGAATTTTTGTAAAATACATGGTTGAAGGATAAACCTTAATATGGTCTTTGTTGAGCCCTCTGGAAGATTGCTGATTTCATGTTTATAACTGATGTTTTAATAATCACAAATCATCACAACTCATTGATGCTTAATCTGGTTTGATGTCTCATAAACATAATTCCAATCTATGAATGAATCAGTTATCATGCTTTTAACTATGCTTATTGACTTACAAAGTATGTTGGAAGTCTTCTGGATTCAACATCCATCAGACTCACCGATCCATCAGACTCACCGATCCATCAGACTCACCGATCCATCAGACTCACCGATCCATTAGACTCACTGATCAATCAGACTCACCGATCCATCAGACTCACCGATCCATCAGACTCACCGATCCATCAGACTCACCGATCCATCAGACTCACCGATCCATTAGACTCACCGATCAATCAGACTCACCGATCCATCAGACTCACCGATCAATCAGACTCACCGATCCATCAGACTCACCGATCAATCAGACTCACCGATCCATCAGAGTCACCGATCCAAGGACTCACCGATGCAAATGAGTCACCGATGCAAATGAGCCACCGATGCAAATGAGTCACCGATGCAAATGAGTCACCGATGCAAATGAGTCACCGATCCAAGGACTCACCGATGCAAATGACTCACCGATCAGATGACAGACCGATGCTGATCAAAATGACTCACCGATCAGATGACAGACCGATGCTGATCTATCTAAGTCACCGATCATTACTCTAATGCTGATGACATACCGATCTCTTGAACAGTCATAAACAACTGTTTGAATTTCTTTATCTTTATCTTTATTTATTCTAACCAACGGTCATATTAGTTATATTTTAATACCCTGACAATTAATTAATAAAGGTTGTCGGATGTCAGGAAACCGTACCTCGTACCTGCGGAAAGGAAACCTTTTTGTCCTACGGAGCACGTGATGTAAATACAAGGAGACTCTGCTGAAGAGTGTGTGAAGCGTAGTAGAGAAAAACAAAGAAGAGAGAGACAACACACATAGAGACAAGGAAGCATACGACATACTCAAGAAGAGCTCTGTGCATACAAGAAGAACCAAGCAAGACAGAATCATATATACAATCAAGCCTACTCAAGAAGAGTGGTGTGCATACAATAGAATATTGAAGAGCTTCATCGACTAGATTCCACTGCCTGTGAACCTGAAGCATACGACACTCTGCTTCTCAAACAAAATCGAGAAGAGGACTCAGAATCACTTCTGATTAATTCCAAAACGAGTCCAGTGCTACACTGAAATCACTAGAGCCATTTCTAAACTCTACATCTCTGCTCTGTGATTTATTTATTCTACATTTTGAGCAGTGTGTGTTATCTGCTGTATTAAACACACACACTGACTCCTGTACTTTCACTGGAGGATCTGTAAATCCTCAGCAAACCTTTTACACTTCACTTCCCACTGTGGATAGTGGTAGAGGTCTTGTGACCTGGACAGCTGGCTGTTGTTGTTTGTTTTTCCCACGTAGAACTGTGGTAGAGGTCTTGTGACCTGGACAGTGTGTTCACTGTTGTTAACCCCGATCCAGGGTGTGGATCACTTTTATATAAACTTTTGAGAGGACTAAGTCTCGGCTTGAGACTGAACCTCTTGGTTACTTCTCTGTGTTTACAGTTACTCTATATCCATACTATACATATTTTATTTCATATTTCGATGCTATTACTTTGAAATATAATTTATCTTCAAAGCTACTTTGATAATTAAATTCGCAAGTGTTTATATTTATTATAAATCAGTAAATTAGTTTCAAAAGTTAATTTAATCATAAGATTAAGTTAACTGAGAACTAATCAATCTTTGAGAAGCTAATTGAACCTTTATAATATATATAAATTCACTACAGTTTAATTTGTTTTTGAAATTGGGGGATTTTATTAGAAACTGTTTTTAACAGAAAATTTTAATTGGAACTCAATTCACCCCCCTCTTGAGTGTCCACTCCGACCAACACTTGGTATCAGAGGGAGGTTATACTTTCTAAAAGTGCTCTGCTTTTGACCTGTGATTTTAGTCGTATTTTAAAGTTCTTAAAATTTCTGTTATTTCTAAATTTTTATCTCTTTAAAATTCTTTTTTGTAATATCATGGATAATAGACTTGAGGGTGCTGCTACTAACCGGCCACCTTTTTTCAATGGAACTAATTATGCTCAGTGGAAACTGAAAATGAAAATTCATCTAGAAAGCATAGGTTTTGATATTTGGACTGCTATTGAATCTGAATACAAAATTCCCACTACTGCTAGATCTACTTGGGATGAACCTACAAAGACTGCTTACAATAACAATTGTAAAGCTATGAATGCTCTGTACTGTGCTCTAGGAGATGAAGAGTTTAATAGAATTTCTGCATGTAAAACTGCATATGAAATTTGGGATACCTTAGCTGTTTCTCATGAAGGAACAACTAATGTTAAGGAGATGAGATTGAATACCTATACTATTAAGTATGATAATTTTAAGATGAAGCCTGATGAACCCATTTCTGATATGTATCTCAGGTTCAATGAAATTGTCAACACAATGACCTCTCTGGGAAAGGATGTTCCAGCAAAGGAACAAATTATGAGAATTTTGAGATGTCTACCTGAAAGATGGAGAGGAACCTCTGTCTCCATTAGAGAATCCTGTGACATTGCTGCTCTACCTGTCAAGGAATTAATTGGTAAGCTGATGATGTATGAAGAAGAGCTTAAAGTAAATAAAGAAGAAGATGATGAACCTAAAAGGAAGTCTATTGCCTTCAAGACTACAACCTCAAAGAATAAGGATAAGGAAAAGCTTCAAGCTATCAATGAAAGTTCAAGCAGTGAGGAAAGTGAGAATGATTCTGACAGTGATGATGAGATGGCTCAAATAGCCAGGATATTCAAAAAGTTCTATAGGAAAAAGAAATTATTTAGGAAACAAAATTACAAGGGAAAGTATGACCAACAAGGCAAATGGAATAAGGATTGGAAGAAGAACGACAAATCAGATGATGTTGTCTGCTATGAGTGTAAGAGGAAAGGACACATTAAAGCCGACTGTCCAAAGATGAAGTATAAAAAGAAATATGAATACAAGAATAACAAGTACAAGAAGGCCATGAAGGCTACTTGGAGTGCTTCAGAAGATAGCACAAGTGAAGCTTAATCTTCAGACTCTGAAAAGAATCGGGCCAACATGTGTTTCATGACAAACACTTCTGAGGTAACATCAGAGACTCCTGCTTTTAAGTCATACTATTCTGGAGAAGATTCTGACTCAGAAAACATGTCAAAATCTGAATTGTTTGAATACTGTGACATGCTAGAAGAAACATTTAATGAGATTAAAGATAAATATAAAGGTCTAAAGAAACAGTATGCTTTAAGTGTTAAGCATAAATCTGATCTGGATATAGAAGTAGAAAAGAATGCTCAGCTGCTTAAAGAGAATACTGAACTAAAATTGTCTAATGAGCAACTCAAGAAAGACTTAGAGAAGTTAACCAATGGTAAAATACTCTAACACAAATGCTAGGAAAGCAAGTTGCACCTAGATACACTACTGGTATAGGATACCAACCTGGACAAAGGAAAGTTGCCAAAACTAGATTCATTCCTAAATCTGGACAGAAGATAGTTAATTCTGGAACTTCTTATGCCTCAACCAGTTATATTCATAGTTATGAATCTAATAAGGTTTATCTTTCAAAGGATGTTATTTCTACAAATTATATGAGACCCATTAGACAAATATGGGTACCTAAAGTGTTATTGGCTAACCTGTCTGGACCCAAGAAGATCTGGGTACCAAAATCATCTTCCATCTAAATCTGTTTTGTAGGAGACCTGCTTGAAGAGCTGTTACAAGAAGATATGGTATTTAGACAGTGGGTGCTCAAGACACATGACTGGAGATTATTCTTGCTTCAAGAGCTTAATAAAAGTTGATGGAGGATTTGTCACTTTTGGTGATAACTCTAAAGGAAAAATCATCGGCCTAGGCCAGATTGGTAACACGGATTCAATTTTGATTTCTAAAGTTTTATTTGTTGATGGACTTAAATATAACCTGTTAAGCATTTCTCAGTTATGTGATGATGGTTTTCATGTTAGATTTGAAAATGATTCTTGCAATGTTTTTAACTCTAAAAATGTTTTAGTATTTTCTGCTTTAAGAAGTGAAAATGTTTATGCTGTTGATTTAGATTCTTTAGCTAAACAGAACATTCCTTGTTTAAATGCTTTTCATAAAGAGTCTTGGCTTTGGCACAGAAGATTAGGACACTACAATGTGCACTCACTTAGAAAACTTTCTAGGAAGAACTTGGTTAGAGACTTACCCAAACTTGAATTTCCAGTAGAAAAAGTTTGTAATCCCTGTCAAAAGGGAAAACAACACAAAGTTTCTTTTAAATCAAAGAAAGAAGTTTCAACTTCTCAACCACTTGAACTGGTTCACATGGATTTGTTTGGACCATCAAGATTTTCTAGTTTAAATGGGAAGCACTATGTCTATGTTCTTGTAGATGACTTTTCTAGATATACTTGGGTATATTTTCTAGCTCACAAAAGTGAAGCTTGTTCTTACTTTGTTAAATACTCCAAGTCTGTAGAAAATCTTAGTGGACTCAAGATTAAGACCCTAAGAAGTGATCATGGTCGTGAGTTTGAAAATCAAGATTTTGAATCTTACTGCTCACTCAATGGCTATTCTCATAACTTTTCTTCCCCTAGGACACCCCAACAGAATGGTGTAGTAGAAAGAAGAAACAGAACCCTGCAAGAAATTGCTAGAACCATGCTCAATGAATATGACCTGCCAATTTACTTTTGGGCTGAAGCTGTTAATACAGCTTTTTATGTCATTAATAGAGTCTTGATCAGACCTGTTCTAAAGAAAACCCCTTATGAGTTGTGGAACCATAGGAAACCTAAGGTAAACTACTTCAAAGTTTTTGGCTGCAAAGTCTTTATTCTGAATACTAAATATAATCTGGATAAATTTGCATCCAAGAGTGATGAAGGAATTTTCCTAGGTTACTCTATCTCTAGTAAAGTCTATAGAGTTTTCAATAAAAGAACCAAATGTGTGGAAGAATCTGTTCACATCAAATTTGATGAAACTGATCCACATGAGCCTAAAACCTCTCTTGGGAATCTTGAAGAAGATTTGTCTATTCTGGACCTTAATGATAAATCTAAAGAACCTGTTATAAAAGAATCCAGTTCTGGACATTCTCCAGAATCTGCTTCTGTTGAACCTCAATCTCTAGATGAACCTGAAATTTCTAGCCCTATCTTTTCAAGACCATCTAGGACTCTAAAGAATCATCCCTTAGATGCTGTTGTAGGAAATCTAGATAGAGGAACACAAACTAGAGCTTCTCTAAGAAACCAGGTTGAACATCAAGCTTTTCTTTCACAGTCAGAACCTAAAAATATCAATGATGCTATCAATGATGAATTTTGGGTAATGGCTATGCAAGAAGAATTAAATCAGTTTGAAAGAAACAAATTCTGGGAATTAGTCGACAGACCTAAGGACACTTTGACAATAGGCACAAAATGGGTGTTTAGAAATAAAGTAGATGAATCTGGAAATATAGTCAGAAACAAAGCTAGACTAGTTGCACAAGGATATAGTCAAGAAGAAGGTATAGACTATGAGGAAACTTTTGCACCTGTAGCTAGACTAGAAGCCATTAGGATCTTACTTGCATATGCTGCACATCTGGATTTCAAATTATATCAAATGGATGTTAAAAGTGCATTTCTAAATGGTTTTATAATTGAAGATGTTTTTGTAGAACAACCACCTGGATTTACTAATCCCCATTTTCCAAATCAAGTTTTTAAACTTTCTAAAGCTTTATATGGTTTGAAACAAGCTCCAAGAGCTTGGTATGATAGACTTAGCAATTTCCTTATTTCAAAAGGTTTTACTAAAGGGATTGCTGATCCAACTCTTTTCATTAAAAGAATTTCTAAAGATGTTTTAGTTGTACAGATATATGTTGATGATATTATTTTTGGATCTTCTAAAAACTCCTTATGTATTGATTTTTCAAAGGTTATGCAAAATGAATTTGAAATGAGCTTAATGGGAGAGCTTAAGTATTTTCTTGGATTTCAAATCTTTCAAACTAAAAATGGTATTATTTTAAATCAAAGTAAATATACAAAGGATCTTTTAAAACGTTTTGGATTGGATAGTATTAAGGAAAGTAATACACCTATGAGTACCACCTGTAAATTGGATGTTGATGAAACTGGGAAACCAGTTGATCAAACCAATTACAGAGGTATGATTGGAAGCTTACTTTATCTTACTGCTAGTCGACCAGATATTATGTTCAGTGTGTGTATGTGTGCTAGATTTCAAGCTAATCCTAAAGAATCACACTTATTAGCTGTTAAACGGATTTTTAAGTATCTTAAGTATACTATAAATTTAGGTTTGTTTTACCCAAAAGGACAATCCTTTGAGTTAATGAGTTATTCAGATGCTGACTTTGCTGGTTGTAAGTTAGATAGAAAAAGCACATCAGGAACATGTCATTTGCTTGGAAAATCCCTAGTATCATGGTGTAGTAAGAAACAGAATTCAGTTGCATTGTCTACTGCCGAGGCAGAATACATAGCTGCTGGAAGTTGCTGTGCACAAATTTTGTGGATGAAACACACTCTATTGGATTATGGATTTGATCTTAAACATGTTTCAATTAACTGTGACAACACTAGTGCAATCAACTTATCCAAGAACCCTGTGTCTCACTCTAGAACTAAGCACATTGATGTCAAACATCACTTTCTAAGAGATCATTACCAGAAGGGTGATATTTCTCTAGAATTTGTTAGTTCTGAAAATCAATTAGCTGACATCTTCACAAAGCCCTTATGCTCTGAAAGAATGAAATTTATTAAACATGAATTGTGTATGACTGATCTGTGAAACTGATCTGTGAAACTGATCTGTGAAACTGATCTGTGAAACTGATCTGTGAAACTGATCTATGAAACTGATCCGTGAAACCGATCTGTGGAACCGATCTATCACACTGTTCTGTCAAACCGATTTTTTTTAAAAAAATACGTTTTATTAATTAGTAAATTACTTTTTATGGGAACCCTAAATGATAAAATAAATGATACGCGGATATTTATCTTCCCTAAACCTTTGACCATTCATTTCCCGCCGAACCTCTCAACCTCTCTTCCCCTCTGCTTCGAACCTTCGAACCTTCGAACTCCTGCCTCTCCAAAATCCTCGAATGGCTAAGCAAAAGAGACCGAGCAAAGGACCAGATAGCCCTGTACCTTCAAAGCGTGCTCGAGGCGAGTCGAGCAGTACCTCTCAACGCTCAGTAAATCCGAACCTGGAAGCTCGGATTATAGCTGTAGAAAAAGAAGTAAACTCGGCGTGGCTTCTGTCAAGTATGTCCCTGTTGCTACAAGTTCTTAAATCGCAAGGATGGATAGACTGGTTTTCAGACAACGCCCGAATAGATTATCCAAAGCTAGTACATGAGTTTTACATGAACCTGAAAATCACGCTTGATGGTGTGGAAGCTGCTAGGATGTCGTCTATTGTAAAAGGAAAGAAAATATCTTTCTCATCTAAGCAGTGGGCTGAATGTTTAAACGTACCTCATGAAGGTCGATATGAGGACTATGCTGGAAATATACCCCCAGTCACTGACTATTTTTCTTATGAGCTAGCGCTAGAGCTTCTAACTGGAAACAGAGAATCGAGGAGAATCACAGCTTCAGAATTAGATGGTGAAAGCAGACTCCTATTCAAGTTTATTCAGCACCAACTTTGCCCTCGAAGAGGAGATTTTGCTGCTGTTAAGTATCAAGATGTTTTTCTATTGTTTCTGCTCAAAACCCATGAAAAGATAAACCTGTGTAGATATGTGATGGTCCACATAGCTAGTATGCTTAAACCTTCCAAGAAAGCCACAGCGTTGTTTTATTCAAAAATGATATCTACTATGCTCCAGAATCTGGAATGTGTTGATGAAGATGATGAAGTTGTTGAAACAGAGCGTACCTTCTGTCTCAACAAAGAGATCTGCAAGAGGATGAAAATCAATTGGAATCCATGGAAGAAGTGCTGGGTTGCAGATGAAGATAAGTTGTATGAAGCCTACAATCCCATAAATCATGGCAAGAGGCCAAAGGATTTGAGAGATCCTGGATTAAAACCAGATGAGGAACCAATTTATTCTGATGATGATGAACAAGAAAAAGCTGCAACTGAAGAAGGAAGTGTGTCTTCTCCTGATGATAGGAGTGATCCAGACACTGCTAGCCCCAAGAAAAGAATAGAATTTGGACCTGCTAGTCCACCCTTAACCCTACCAGAGTCTGAACCTATTCTTGATGATGGAGAAGATTCTGATACTGAGGAATATCACAGTAAAGCCTCTGAGCAGAGTAATAATGAGCAAGGTGATGCTGATGACAATCATGGTGGTGATGATGATGATGCTGATGATGTTGAAGCTGCTGTTGATGGTGTTAACAGACCAGTGGATGGTCTTGCTGAAGATCAAGTAGAACAACCTCAGTCAGTACCAGAAATCCATATCAGTGACAAAGCTGACTCATCAAAAATTAGTGGAACAGCAAGCTATGAAAAACCCAACTACACCCTGTGTGCTACTGTTTGGGATGACTACCCTGGATATGCTGTTTTGGGCTTAGAATATTCTGAAGAAGAAGACGAATTTCCAGAATCTGCTGCAGCTGTGAAAAGGAACCTTCCAAGAGAAGCAAGGTTTATTCCTACTGTTGATCCTGTACATGTGAATTTACCTGGTTCTGAAATCTCTCGAGCTGATCTTGATAAGTTCAAGACTGAATTGCTAACCACTATGAGAGATATAGTCAGAGAAGAACTTTCCAATGCCCTTTATCAAGTATCTCTGCAAGTTTCTGAAAATTCCTTGAAAGCTTTTTCAACTGCAGTCTCAGATGTTCTCAAGCCAGACTTGACTGCTACTGGTGAATTTGTTGGTAGGCACATAGCCTCTTTGACTCAAACTTTGAAGGATCTCCAAGTTAGCTTACTTTCTCTATCAAATGAGTTCAGATCAACCATCTCTGGTATGATGGAAGTTTTGAGAAATCTGATTGAACATCTCAACAAGTCTGACCTGAGGAAGTTGAAAGCTGAACTAACTCATATAGTCGGCCAAGCCAGTACAGGCAAGGTAACCAAAATCACTACCCGTGAGATAGAAGCTCTCAGAGAAGTTGTGCATGCAGAGCTAGCTGCTGTAAGACAAATTCTTGACTTAGAATCTTTGAGGAAGATGAAAGATCTCTGTGATAATAGTCATAAGATGACCTTAGTATATTTAGCAGATGCTAAGAATGCCCTGCAAGAGATCAAGGAAAAAGTTGATACTTACTTCTCCAAGATTTATACAAAACATGAGATGGCTGCAAGCTTCCAAGTCTTGGCAGAGAATCTGAAATTACCTCCAGTCACTCAGGCCTTCAACACTCAAGTTCGCCAATTGCCAGATTTTGTCCCTTCCTTGGCACAGTTCATGGAAAACAAGGATGATTTTGAAAAAGCTATGAAGTATGGAGCAGAATTCATTCAGGACTTCATTCATCTGTTGAAGCCTTACTTGGATGCACAGGCCACTGCAATTGTACTCCCTACTTCTGAACCTCTCAGTGCCTCTGATGTCGCTCCGAATCAGCTGTCTGTTGCCCAAGCTCTATCTCAGTTGCGGCCAGTCTCTCAGAAAGCTTCTCATCCAACTCCAGCTCCTTCTCAACAACCCTCTGTGACACCTCCAAATGCACCTGCCAGAGTTGTCCTGCCGCCACTTCAGCTCCGTGAACCACAGCCTGCCTCCAAGCCTTCTACCTTACCTACCATTGATCCAAAGGATAAAGGGAAAGCCCCTTTGTATCCCAACAAATAGCCATGTATTGTTTTTGATGGGGTGATCTATGTATTGCTTATCTTTTTCTGTGACTTTATCAAATTTGTTTTTCCTTTGTGTTATGTTCTATCCTCTCTGCACCCTGCTTCTCTTTTCCCTTATCTGTTTTCTCTCCTTTTTGATTATCCCAAAGGGGGAGAAAGATATATATAATGGGAGAAAGATATATATAATGGGAGAAAGAAGATATATATAATGGGTGAAATATATATCTAAGGGGGAGTACTCTATATATATGAAGAGGGAGATCAATATCTCAGGGGGAGAAATCTGAATACTATATATATGGGAATGATATTTTAAGAGGGAGATTTTTTTTTTTTTTTTTTTATTATTTTTTTTTATTTTATATATATATGAAGATTTGTGATTATCAAAAAGGGGGAGATTGTTGAGCCCTCTGGAAGATTGCTGATTTCATGTTTATAACTGATGTTTTAATAATCACAAATCATCACAACTCATTGATGCTTAATCTGGTTTGATGTCTCATAAACATAATTCCAATCTATGAATGAATCAGTTATCATGCTTTTAACTATGCTTATTGACTTACAAAGTATGTTGGAAGTCTTCTGGATTCAACATCCATCAGACTCACCGATCCATCAGACTCACCGATCCATCAGACTCACCGATCCATCAGACTCACCGATCCATCAGACTCACCGATCCATCAGACTCACCGATCCATGAGACTCACCGATCAATCAGACTCACCGATCCATCAGACTCACCGATCCATCAGACTCACCGATCCATCAGACTCACCGATCCATCAGACTCACCGATCCATGAGACTCACCGATCAATCAGACTCACCGATCCATCAGACTCACCGATCAATCAGACTCACCGATCCATCAGACTCACCGATCAATCAGACTCACCGATCCATCAGAGTCACCGATCCAAGGACTCACCGATGCAAATGAGTCACCGATGCAAATGAGCCACCGATGCAAATGAGTCACCGATGAAAATGAGTCACCGATGCAAATGAGTCACCGATCCAAGGACTCACCGATGCAAATGACTCACCGATCAGATGACAGACCGATGCTTATCAAAATGACTCACCGATCAGATGACAGACCGATGCTGATCTATCTGAGTCACCGATCATTACTCTAATGCTGATGACCTACCGATCTCTTGAACAGTCATAAACAACTGTTTGAATTTCTTTATCTTTATCTTTATTTATTCTAACCAACGGTCATATTAGTTATATTTTAATACCCTGACAATTAATTAATAAAGGTTGTCGGATGTCAGGAAACCGTACCTCGTACCTGCGGAAAGGAAACCTTTTTGTCCTACGGAGCACGTGATGTAAATACAAGGAGACTCTGCTGAAGAGTGTGTGAAGCGTAGTAGAGAAAAACGAAGAAGAGAGAGACAACACACACAGAGACAAGGAAGCATACGACATACTCAAGAAGAGCTCTGTGCATACAAGAAGAACCAAGCAAGACAGAATCATATATACAATCAAGCCTACTCAAGAAGAGTGGTGTGCATACAATAGAATATTGAAGAGCTTCATCGACTACATTCCACTGCCTATGAACCTGAAGCATACGACACTCTGCTTCTCAAAAAAAATCGAGAAGAGGACTCAGAATCACTCTTGATTAATACCAAAACGAGTCCAGTGCTACACTGAAATCACTAGTGCCATTTCTAAACTCTACATCTCTGCTCTGTGATTTATTTATTCTACATTTTGAGCAGTGTGTGTTATCTGCTGTATTAAACACACACACTGACTCCTGTACTTTCACTGGAGGATCTGTAAATCCTCAGCAAACCTTTTACACTTCACTTCCCACTGTGGATAGTGGTAGAGGTCTTGTGACCTGGACAGCTGGCTGCTGTTGTTTGTTTTTCCCACGTAGAACTGTGGTAGAGGTCTTGTGACCTGGACAGTGTGTTCACTGTTGTTAACCCCGATCCAGGGTGTGGATCACTTTTATATAAACTTTTGAGAGGACTAAGTCTCGGCTTGAGACTGAACCTCTTGGTTACTTCTCTGTTTTTACAGTTACTCTATATCCATACTATACATATTTTATTTCATATTCCGCTGCTATTACTTTGAAATATAATCTATCTTCAAAGCTACTTTGATAATTAAATTCGCAAGTGTTTATATTTATTATAAATCAGTAAATTAGTTTCAAAAGTTAATTTAATCATAAGATTAAGTTAACTGAGAACTAATCAATCTTTGAGAAGCTAATTGAACCTTTATAATCTATATAAATTCACTACAGTTTAATTTGTTTTTGAAATTGGGGGATTTTATTAGAAACTGTTTTTAACAGAAAATTTTAATTGGAACTCAATTCACCCCCCTCTTGAGTGTCCACTCCGACCAACAGTCTTGATACCAAGGTAGTGATTTTGGAATAAGATATTATTGATTTAGATAAATTATATTCGAAATTATATACTACATTGAGACTAATTAATAATTTATATATTCCTTTATTGTTGGAGTTTACAAAACTTTTCGATATAGAGAGTATATCCAGTATTATATAAGAAATAAGGGATCATGAATGTAATCAATAATATTTTATGGAAATTCATTGTGTTTCCATGTTTTAAAATAATACATGATGAAGGTATTTACATGTTACTATGTAAAAAAAAGATCTTCATTGTGTTTAGATTCCCTATAAATTTTGGACTATTAGTTGGGATAGAAGTATTTTGGATAATTATAAAGGGTAGAATGGATTATGTTTGACCTTGGAGACTATTATTAAGGTTAAATCATTTCATAAGAATATTTTTGGATTGTTATAAAAAGGACAACTTGGAGGTCTGTCGACAACCCGTTGCGTCCGACAAGGTCGCGAGGCTTGAACCCGCAACTGAAGGGTGACAAAGGGTGCATCACCTACCACTGGCCTACACGATTTCTTGGATTGTGTAACGTATTTTTTTTTAAAGTTATGATGGATGAATTATAAATTAATTATTTTTTTAACATTATACGATCAGAATAAATAGAATATTTTGGAATTCTCTTATCATTTGGAGTGAAATATGGGTTTGTGGTAATAATTAGTTAATGGATGAAACTCTACATGTCAAGTATATTTTTTCCTCTTATTATATGAATAAATTAATTCTTAAACATTAGTTAAGGGATCTTAAAAAACATGTTTTATCCTAATACCTTATGTTTTGTTGAACCGATGATATTTTGAATCATCAAAGATTGATGGCTTTGACACCCTCAATTTATACTGGTTTGTTATTGATGACCTCAATAACTCCATATAAATATTTACTTTTTCCCTCCAATTATGTGTCTCTAATTTCCACCAATGTTCTCCTAATAGAGATCATAATTTGGTAGTTACTTTTCCATTTCATTTCCCTCTTATTAAGACTAGTTTTTATTAACCCATTTTCCAATGTGGGTTTTCCACAAAGGTATTTTTATATTTTTAACCTTTTATTATTGAAGAACAATTTCAACTTTCTAGGATGAAATTTATTGAAGTATGGGATAATGTAACACCCCGAGATTTGATAGTATGTTTTCTCATTAAAGTAATTCAATAGCTTGCGCTACACGAGACACCGAGTTCGAACGCACCACAACATACCAAACAATCCATTCAAAAAATTATTATGAATAGTATTAACTAAATTTTGAATCTTATATACTCTATATATTTTTAACATCCATATTATGTGTTTCTTAGACATAAAATAATAACAAATTCATTTTTCGTGATAAAGGAAGTATTTGTTTAAAAAATAAATTTTGCCGCATTTTAATGGAGAACCCTTTTAAAACCCAATATTTTAAACTTTTATATATTCAATTTAATGAAATAAAATTATTCTTTAGAAGAGGGACATAAAAATTTAGTTTGGATAAAGCTTTGGTACTTTTCTGATAACTTTCAAATTTTGACGAATAGTGAAAAAACACTACATTTTAATCGAAACAACTTTTTTAATCGAAAAACTTTTTCATGTTAAATTATAAATTTAAAAGGTTTTTAAGTATAATTATATTATATTTTTATAATTTAACACAATTTAGGACATTATAAGTAATTTCACATTTAAATTTGACATAAACACATGTCAATCTTTTGATAGTTTTTTCTTTTTAAAAACTCGCTTTTTGGTTTTGACAACATTAATTAATTTTGAATTAATAAATGAAACTTAAATGTTTTAAATTTTGTAAAATAGGGTTCATTTTTGAATTCAGAATATCAAAATTACCTTATGGTAAATTTTTTGTATTTTTTGAAAACTTTCAATTTTTGATGAATAATGAAAAACACTACGTTATTGATTAAAATTGACTTTTTATATAAATAATTATTTATTTTATTTATAATTATTTTATACAAAAATAGATACATAATACCTATATGTGTTCAATTCAATTCATTGGAATCATTATATAATAAGTTTAGATATATAAAAAGTTTATTTAACTTTTTACCGTATTTTACCCACCTCCTAGGTGCATTTATAAATTTACATAAAACATAACTTTACATCTTCTATGAGTGGAATTTAAAAATTTTGAGAGACATGGTTAATAACAGTAAGTAAAATTTTGTTCAATAAGATGAAAATATTTTTTTGTGAATAGTAACCTTTGACAACTGGTTACCACGATTAAAAGTAAATAGGGTAATTAAGGGTAAAAATGATGTCATAATTTCCCTAACACATGTGCTAATTTATTGGAAAAGTATAATTAGACCATAAAAAACCTTAGGAATAAAATATGACCCTATCTGTTCGACATGGATTAGATTAGGAAATTTATTATTATTTTATTTAACGAAGAGTTAAAAGGGTTAAATTCAATGTTTAATAACTAAACCAATTTTAATATAGGGTTACACACAATATAAATTAGACTATAAATATTCATTATAAATATAAAATTATTTCATACATAATGGTAATTTATTTATAGTTTTTAGACATTAAATAATATAAATTATTTATGACACAATGATGAAGCATTACTTACCTTATTAATGAAATATTAAAATAATTGATATTATAAATATCCAAATAAATGTAAATTGAGACTTATGATAAATTAAATTATTTTTTGTGGATAATATTACATTTTAGGGTTGGTTAAATAAATTATATTCAATTTTATAATGTTTTTATGGCTTTTAAAAAAATGAAATACTAAATAGTGTCAAAATTGACACAATTGTGTTTAAAAAACAAATTCTATATTATTAATTGAAATAATATTTCTAAAAATATAAGTATTGGTCAAAGGACATAGATAAGGTAATATATATTAATAATGAACCACATGTAGTTATCTTGGCTTGTTATAGTATGTTTATTAACCATATAATATAAAAATACCAAGATACAAGTAAATATCAAACTATTTAACTAAGAGTTAAATATAAAATATAAGGTTAATATGATGACCTAAACTTGTCTAAAACCTATTGTTTGAGAGTTTTTATACCCATAACCTCAATATCCTCGAAATAAGGAATTTTTGAGCCATTAAAAAATGAAAATAATTTTATTATAAAATAATATTTCAATCTTTTCCTAAAGTGACCCTCACCTCTCTTATAAAAGGGTACTTAACCATATCTTAATTTCACAACTTAATAGCCTTTTGGATCAGTCAACCCCTGAACAAATACCATTCCAACATCCCTCACAACAACCTAGACTTCTTACTTTTTTCAGAAAGCCAAACTAAAGAGCCGTTTTGATCAACTGAGAAGAAAACAACGAAAAAAGAGGTAACCATTTGACCACCCTCTTTCAAGTTTTGTTCTTCTTCCACTTACTCTTTCATTGTTGTTTCCATACCAAAATAACAACTCCATCACCTCATACAAGTTTTGATGTTATTATAAATATGGTACAACTATATTCTTTATTCTAACCATCCTATAAATGAATAAATCACCATATGTGCGTACGTACGGCATACCGTATCCACGTCGTGGTGTATTTTGTTATTCAAACACATTATTTCTTGGATGGGTATAATAATGAATATATCTAATTTAAGTAATAAATATAACATGTTAATGATTCTTTATATATGATATAACACAAAATTACATACAATTTTACCATCAATATAATGATATTTTCGCTCGTGCGTATGTATGGATTACCATTTCCATGATGTGATGAGATTCATTCCCACGTTCACCATTCAATGAGGACTATAAAAATATATATTATTAATAAGTATGTAATATATGAATTAATAATTCTAATATATATATATATATATATGTACTTACATATATCTTATTCACATAGTTCGGCTCAATACGATATGAGAATGGAAACAGCGTTTAGGCGTACATACGGCCTATAATCTCTATAAACGGTGTTTTCCATTTCATATATATATGTCTATTATATATATTTATATTATAAATATATATCATATATAAATCATGTTTTATATTTTAAAATTATTTAAATCATGATCTATGAGATACAATCATGAATAACAGGTTAAAATACGTACGATAAAGAAAGCGATTATTACCTGAAATGTAAATTTAACATAGAAATTATTATTAATTTTGCTGTATAAAGTCATAAATAAATCATGTATGATATCATAAATATTAATATTGTTCTTTTTTAATTTAAAAACATATTTTAGTCTTTATACAATAGGTTAAACAAACCCTCGACTAAAAGAAAGTACAAGGTAAGGGTTAATTCTACAGTCATTCACTATCAGAGGTTGTTTTTACGTGAGTATCTATTGGGACCTCTTTTTCATCCACATCCATGATTTATAAAAATACTTTCAAAAGGATTATTTTAGGGTTTTATGGAAGATACTCTTTAACTATATCATCATTTTAAATAGATTAAATATTTATTCATCAAAATCATTATGATTAATGTCCATGTTTTTAAAATGGATTTTATGGATTTATTAATATAAGCATGAATATTATTAAAATGTTAATTCATATCAAAAGTTTCATAGTGGTATGAGACACTTTGATTAATAATTTCTTTAAATGTCTTCCTTTCTAAATTCTGTGACTTTTAAATGTTATTATGAAACACAGATATTTCTCTCAAAGAGTTTTAAAAATAATTTTCATCTATATCAACATCCTTTGATGGATTTTAATCTTGTTTGAGGTTGATTTATTATGATACAAATATTCTATATTGTATTGAAGGTTTTTTTATATGTTTGACTGTGAATGTGTTATTTTTATTCCATTCATGGTATATGAAAAAAGTATTGAAATTTTGTATTCTAGTTTTAATATGAATGTTTATGTTATGTTTAAACATTTTCATATGAGGATTTCATTAGACTTAGTAAGTGATTGGTGGAGCCCGCTATAGCTCCTCGATGCACCAGTAGGTCTCATGAGGTAAACTAGTGTCTTGGCATAAGGCCTTGACAAAATCTTATTTGTAGTCTTGGAACAAAGACTTGAATATGTGTTTAGGAAGTCTAACATTATGCATTCCATCATTATGAAATTGGCTATTGATATTAAATGTGATTATTCGACTAGTGGAATATCCATGTGAATAATTAAATGACATTAATTGATTTATATTGGCCATATTATGCTGATGATTATGTTTAAAAGTGTAATGGCCCGGACCTCTCCTGTCTATTCATTTGTGAAATGTGGTGCTCATGGTGTGTAGGGAGGTAAAGGTGACTTGGGGGTGCGTTTGGGTGGAACTTTAAGGAAAGCTAAAGGGCAATAACTTTTGCACGGTTTGCCTAAACTGTGTGGCCAAACCGTGCATGGTTGGTGTTGGAGGCAGTGGCTAACGCACGGTTAGCACACATTTTGTCTAACCGTGTGGACTAACCGTGAGAAGAGTGTTTGGCGAGGGAGAAGCTAACACACGGTTAGCGCACGGGTTTCTAAATTGTGAGGACTACCCCTGAAAGCACTTAAAGTTAGATCATAAAATTGTGGATCTGAACTCTTTTTCCTCTAAATGGTTCATTTAAGCCCCTAAGAGGCCATAACTTGGGATTACCCTTCCTTGGAGGTAGAAGAACCTCTCCCAAGAATTTTGGAGGCGATCCGGAGGCTTTTCTTGGCGAATCGAAGCTGGATCCTTGAGGTATGTGATCGTTCATGCTTGTTTTCCTAGATCTACTTAGATATACTCCTCCTCCTCTCTTTATTTCATAGATCTATGCCCGTTTTGGGTATATCTAATCCTATGTATGTTTAATATGATGAGATTTGGTCTTGGTTGTGTTAGGAGAGGATATCTAAGGAGGATTCGTGGAGAATCGACCAGGTTTCTTGAGTGTTCTTCGACCATTGTGGTTTCGTAAAAAAACCATTCAGGTAGGGATTTTTCCTTCGTCTCTCCTTTCTATGTATCATGAAGGGTGGGTGCACTTTTGTTTCTGTCGGAATGGATGAATACAAGCATAAATAAAGATAACAAACGGACTTTTAAATGAATAAAGGGGAGCGCTGTGATCGATACTGTTGTTCTGTTTTCCTGATCTTCCTTGATTATTATGTTGTGAACTGTTTGGATGCATGCATACTAAAAATAATTGGCTTTTTGTGGTCTCTCTCTGTGAACTAATAAACTATTGTCTTCTGTGATGACTAAATGGATGTAATATGGAAATTGATTAATCACGAGAACATGGTGGATTAAATTGATGCCTAGTAAACATGAAACCTTGTGTGATCACCCCGGTTAACCAACAGAAAAAGGAAACTGATAAATGATGTCCTGGACTTGGAAGTTTCCCTTCTTTGTTTGGTAATGGGTGTGTTTTTCTGTTTGATTTCTTATGGGGTGATGTGGGTGAGGATGGGATCTTCTATTGTGGCACGGTTGTTGGTTGTGACTATGATTGCCTCATGAATTGGGGTGGAACCCTCTTCTGTTGTGAACCCTTTTTGGTTCATGGTTCTGGGTATGTGGGGATATATCTTGAAGCATGGTTTGGTTCAAATACTTGGAGGGACCTCACTTTGATGTGAATTTACAAGAGAACTGGGTGGAATGTTTAAATTGTTGTTGGCGGTAACTTTTCCCCCAGGATTGTGCTTATGCCTTCTAGTTTCCCAGTAGTGAAGAATATATTAAATGGGGTCACTTGAACATGGAAATAATAAAGGGGTTAATTGTGGGATTGGTTTTGGTATGGGTTGTGACTCGGCTGTGAATATTGTACTTCAATGAAAATTGACTAGGCTGTTCATTCTTGGGTTAGGTGTAGAACCCTAGGTTGGGATGAGTGATTATTATATATATATATATATATGATTTTAGTTCTTGTGTTTCTTATTCTCTCTCCACCCATGTTGAGCACTTAGTGCCGAACACCCCCATTTCATAGGGTAGGGTGTTTTTTCCAACACTCCCACGAGTGGATGGTTATTAGCTCTTTTTCGGCTCCCTTTCACAAATATCCCATGACTCTTCGGGCAGGCTATGATGGCCTGAGGTCCATTATTAGCCCATGAATCTTCGTTTAGGGTAGTTGTGGTGGTTGGCCTAGGTGTTTATGGGTTGGTTGTTTCCCAAGTATCTTCGGGATGAGGTCCAGGTGTCTTCGGGCGTGATGGTAGATTTCTGTCCCAGGTGTCTTCGTGTGTGGCATTGGTTGTTCTGTCCTAGGTGTTTGAGGGCATGGTTACATGAGGTTGTTGTGGCCCAGGTGTCTGCAGGCAGGATATCGGTTGTGGCCCAGGTGTGTGCAGGCAGGTGTGGCAGTGGGACTGCGGTGAGAATGGAGGGATTGGTTCGATGCGTAGGATGTCTTCAATAACCAGTGGGAAAGTGGAGCAGGGTACCCAAATATCAATTTTCTATTACTATATGTTACTTGACTTGCGTTATTTGGGGAGCGTTCCTTGGTGAGGTTTGGGTGGATAGCTTTTCCTTTTTGGGTGTTTGGTTATCTTTTTTTACCGGGGCATTAGAATGACTTCCCACTTGTCCACGAGAGTCTTTGGTTTTCCCTACTGGGTATACATGTATACTCACCATACATATATAAAACTGTTTTCAGGTTTCCAGGAGGACATCGGGGATCAGGCAGGGTCGTACTAGCTCAGGCGTTGGGACCGTTGTAGTTGTCGTTTTGTTTCTTTTGTAACTTTACCTTTGTAGAAACCTAGTAATTTTTGGCTTTTACTTTTGCAGCATGCATATGGGAGTCATTTTCTCTATCTTGGCTTTTACTTCCAGTCTTGGCGTCGTTTGGTTTCATCATCTTATCTCTCGATCCTATTAAAGAAAAGGGAAATTCCTTCCTTTTGTGTGTGATTCTATACCCTTGGTGCTAGTCTCTACTCTGGGACTTATTGAAGGAGGGTCTCGGGGGTCATTATCTCTCCTACAACTTGGAGAAAGAAGGGTTTGGCAGTCTGCTGTCCCTTCCCTCATGTTGGTGAAGGTGGTTCATGGAAGAATGCTATCAGAGGTGAGGTTGAGAGATAGTATGGAGTCTGGAGTTAGGTATAGTAAGGATTGCATGGGATGGTATGGGAACAATGTTGGGTGACCTTGGTGCGTGAAATAGGCCAGGGAAGACCAGCTAGGATATGGGATTTTAGGGCCCCCCATGATCAAATGCAAGGACTTTGAACCTACCAAACGACTAAGTGAGGCTACACTGATTGCAGTGTAAAGACCCTAGGAAAGGTACATGCATAATAATGACTTGTGTTCTCTTGTTTCTGGGTGTTTTGGGGATTCAAAAATAAATAAAGAAGTCAAATAAAATGTAAGAACAATATTCTACACTACATGGGCTTAGGCATTCCTTGTTTTCCTTGAAGTTATGGAACATGGGTGATGACCACGAGTGGTGCGGGCGATCGAGGCCCAGGAGGTTGACGTGGCCGATCGACAGAGGGATGATTGAGAGGAGTAGGACGACCAGTGGAGAAAGTTGCTTCGATCCTTCCAGCGACAGACCCTTGAAAAGTATGAGGGCAACACCTCTGACATGAAGAAGGAGAGTTGGTTAGAGGAGCTGGTGATAGCTTTCGTCTTGATTCGGGCTCCGAACGAGTACTGGGTTCCTCTGGACATCAGCCATATGCAGGGAGCAGTGCGTCAGTATTAGACGCTCTACCTGGGGGAGAGGAGAGAGACTGAGGTGGTAAGGGCTGATTTCGAGAAGGGGTTCAGGGAGGAATTCCTCTCTTCTATGATGAAAGCTGAGAAGAGGAAGGAGAAACTCTCCCTCCAGTAGGGGAGTATGTCAGTAAGAGAGTTGGGGATCAAGTTCAAGATCTCCTCCACTTTTCTTTGGACCTCTTTCCGGATGAGGAGTCTTGGGAAATATTTTTAGAGGAGGCACTCCGACCTTCCCTCCAGTATGCCATTACTCCCTTCACCCTACAGACATACTTAGAGGTTCAGAAGAAGTCTGAAGTGGTGGAGAGGATGCACATGTTGGGAGGTGTGTCACGAGAGGGGATCCAACTGGGATCATCGAAGGGGAAGGCTATCAGCACTAGACCTCCAGCATTAGGGCCCTCTAGGTTTCGACTAGCAGGGGGCAGGCCCCAGCAGTTCCATTTCCGATCTCCCAGCCCTCGCCCTTTCTCTTTAGGCCCAGTGCCGAGATGCTATGTCTATGGGAGCCATGGGAACCTCCAGAATCAGTGCCTAGATAGAGTGCAGTATAGCGGTGGTGCGTAGGTTCATCACCCGCCTCAGCAGCAGCAGCTTCCAGTGAGGCCTTTCCAATAGCAGCAGCAGGGTCAGCGAGCTCCCACTCTTCTAAGGAAAGATGTTGTAGGGGGGGACACCCTCAGGGCGCTCCTCAGGGACCTTGACCAAGGCATTTTCGGGGAGGTGGCTGACAGCTGGGAGGTAGAGGATCCGGGCGCGGGCAGCTGCACGCCGCAGAGGCAGCAGTTCCAGCAGGATCGAAGGTCATTCAAGGTATGATCAGTTTGTTCAGTACCCTTACTTACGTCTTGTTCGATAAAAGAGCTTCTCACTCTTTTGTTACACCCAGTCTGGCCTGTGATTTAGTCTAGATGCTGAGAGAATTCCAGTTCCCCTGGTGCTAAGCACACCAGTCGGAGGTCAGACCGACTTTATATATGTTTATTGAGGATTCAAACTGACTATAGGGCCACATTAGTCAGTCAGGGACCTCCTACTATTGTTGATACAGCCATACGATGTCATCCTAGGAATTGACTGGCTGCTCCTTGTATGTTCCATCATCGACTTCTTCCGAGGAAGGGTAGTGTTTTCAGACTTAGGTGGCCGACGTGTTACTTTCACCGGCGAGCTGGGTGGCAAGAAGGGCAGCAGGTGAGAGGAACCCCTCCTTTCCTTGTTAGCTGGGCTATCAGTGGAGTCAGTAGATGCAGAGATGGTGGAGGTACCAGGGATCTTCAATGAGTTTATGGACGTCTTCCCTGAGGAGGTGACGACTCTAACCCCTCGCAGTGATGTCTAGTTTGGGATAGACTTGCAGCCTAGTGCTCGTCCGATTTCGATGGCTCCCTATCGGATGGTGCATTTGAAGCTACGAGAGTTTCGGATTCAGAATGACAATCTGATGAATAAGGGTTTTTTTGACCGAGTGCGTCACCGTGGGGTGCACCAGTCTTGTTTTCAAATAAGGCAGACGGTGGCCTCAGGTTGTGCATAGACTACAGGAGACTGAATCAAGTAACGGTTAAGAATCGCTACCATTTTCCAAGGATAGACGATCTCTTTGACCAGTTGAAAGGGGTAGGATGGTTCTCGAAGATCGACCTATGGTCTGGATATCACCAGTTGAGGGTGAAGGATGGAGACATCTCGAAGACGTATTCAGGTGCAGATATGGGCACTTCAAGTTTGTGGTCATGTCGTTCAGCATTACAAATTCTCTAGCTGTATTCATGGGGATTATGAACTCCATCTTCCAGGCATATCTGGATCGTTTCATGGTCGTGTCCATTGACGACATCCTGATCTACTCAATATCAGAGGAGGATCAAGCTGAGCACCTGAGGACGGTTTTGGAGGTCCTCCGAGAGCACCAGCTCTATGGGGAGTTGTCGAAGTGCAAGTTTTGGACAGGAGAAGTGTACTTCCTTGGGCACGTAGTGTCTGAGTAGGGAGTAGTAGTATACCCATCAAAGGTTGAGGCTGTTGTTTCTTGGGAAACACCCAAGAACGTGGTAGAGGTCCGTAGTTTCCTTGGGCTGGCAGGTTACTATCGGAGGTTCATACCCAACTTCTCCCAGGTTTTAGTTCCTTTGAAAGCCTTAACCAAAAAGGACCAGGCATTCGTGTGGAGTGAGCTGTGTGAGGCAGCCTTCGACTATCTAAAGGAGAAGTTGGTTAGTGCCCTAGTGTTGAGGTTTCTAGAAGAAGGGGCAGCATATGAAGTATTCTGTGATTCTTATTGACAAGGCCTCGGGTGTGTGTTGTTGCAACGACAAGGAGTGATCTCTTATGGGTCTAGAAAGTTATGCCCCCACAAGTGTAATCATGCCACCCAAAATCTGGAGCTCGCAGCGGTCATTTTTTCACTAAAGTTGTGGCGACATTAACTCATCGGAGAGCACTTTGTGGTCATCACAAACCACAAAAGTTTTAAGTATATCTTCTCCCAACAGGACCTGATCCTACGACAGTGAAGGTGGATGGAGTTCCTCCAGGATTACAATTTTGAGATTTCCTACACCTCAGGGAAAGGAAATGTGGTGGCTGATGCCTTGAGTAGAAGGTCACAGAGGGATGCGGTCCGGGAGTCGGCAGACTCTTGGAGGGTGATGGAGGAGTTGGCTTCCATACACTTGGATGTGAGGATGGATAGTGGAAGGGGTTGCCTGTATCGGATGATAGTACAGTCTTCTATGTTACGTCAGGTGGAGGCGTCTCAGTGGGGAGACCCAGAGAGTGAAGTGATGCGTGATCGGGTTAGCCAAGGAGATGCTCTGGAAGGGTGGACAGAGGATGGTCTGAACCAAAAGATTTTTTGGGGGAGAATGTTCGTTCAGGAGGCGATGCAAGATAGGGTCCTTGAAAAGTTCCACAGCTCACCCCTAGTGGTTCATCCAAGAGTTTCCAAGATGTACCAGGGTCTGAGGGGACAGTTTTGGTGGCCCGAGGTAAAGCAGGCGGTGGCAGAGTTTGTGGCCAAGTGCCTAGTGTGTTAGTAGGTGAAGACTGATCACCGTATTCCAGGTGGTTTGTTGCAACCCTTAAATGTCCCTGAGTGTAAGTAGGATGACATCTCAATGGATTTCGTCACGGGGCTACCAAAGGTTCAAGGAGGCTATGATGCCATCTGGGTAGTAGTAGACCGGTTGACGAAGTCAGCTCACTTTCTAGCGGTCAGGGAGTCTAGTGTGGTGGATGCTCTAGCATTGAGTTATGTGGATGAGGTGGTGCAATTTCATGGAGTTCCGAGGTCCCTAGTCTTGGATAGGGATGCACGATTTATCTCACGAGTCTGGAGGGGTTTGCAGCATGCTTTTCGCACCCAACTGCGCCATAGCACTGTTTTCCACCCCCAGACAGATGGGCAGCCTGAGTGCACCATACAGACCTTAGAGGATATGCTACTAGCATGCTTCCTGGACTTCAGAGGATCATTTGTGCTACACTTTCCTCTGGTATAGTTTTCCTATAACAATAGCTACCACTCTACCATTGGCATGGCTCCATTCGAAGCCCTGTACGGGAGGTCGGGTCGCTCACCTGTGTGATGGATAGAAGTCGGGGAGGTAGGTGTTCTTGGCCCGAAGGTGGTTCAAAGCACAACAGAGATGGTGCATCTTATAAGAGAGAGGATGAAGGCGGATCAGGACCGAAAGAAATCATATGCAGATGATAGGAGAAGGCCCTTGGAGTTCGAGGTCGGGGACCACATGTTCTTGAAGGTCTCCCCTCGTCGTGGGCAGTGGAGGATTGACAGGGGAAGTAAGATCTCTCTCTCAGGTATTTTGGACCATTCGAAGTGCTGCAGCGGTCAGTGAGGTGGATTATCAGCTAGCGTTTCCATCACAGCTACAAAGGGTGCACGATTTCTTCTATGTGTCCCAGCTCCTTCGGTATCTGCACGACGATTCACACATCCTCGACTGGGGAGATCTAGATATCGGGGATGATGAAACGTTCATGGTGCGACCAGTGATGATCGAAGGATGTGAAGAGAAAGTGCTTCATGGATGAACCATTCCTTTGGTTCGTGTGTTGTGGAGACACAGTGGGATTGAAGAAAGTATCTGGGAACGACAGACACAGATGCGCGCCCAGTACCAAGAGTTGTTTTACATTTTGATCTGTTTTGTTCGTACTTGGTTGATGGAACACTTTACTTCGCTAATTATGTAATGTACGGTTTTCCTTTTCTCTGGATGTTTGTGAAGTTTCCTGAGATGTGTGGAGAGGAGGAACTGATCCCTAGTTAAGATGCACAAAAGAGGATGCACCTAAACCCGTGCGATCGAGTCAGTGCCACTGAAAGCGGATAGTATCTTAACATAAAGGAAGGGAAACCCATCACCCACGTGACCGGATGGTTTGGTCTTTTGTTTTTCTTGGTTTCATAGAGGGGAGGAGAGGTATATTTGTGTTTGTTCAAGAGATATATGGAGAAGGGGGAACTCCTTGGTAACAAGGAGGTTTTCCCCTGAGAGGTATCCTTCGAGGGGGAGTTGTTTGGACCCATCTCCCTTCTTTAGGTGTGTTTTTGGATTCTCGAGGATGATAATGTTTTGAGAGGTATCTAATGTAATGGCCTGGAACTATCCAGTCCATTATCTTGTGAAATGTGGTACTGGAGGTGTGTCGGGAGGTAAAGGTGACTTGGGGGCATGTTTGGGTGGACCTTTATGTAATTCTAAACGGCAATAGATTTCGCACGGTTGGCACATGATTTGGATAAACCGTGCGGCCAAAACGTGCAAGGATGAGGTTGGAGGCAGTGGCTAATGCACAGTTAGCGAACAGTTTGGATAACCGTGCGGACTAACCGTGAGAGGAGTGTTTGGCAAGGCAGAAGCTAACGCACGGTTAGCGCACAGTTTTCTAAACCGTGCGGACTAACCATGCGGGCACTAAAAGTTAGATCCTAGAATTGTGGATCTAAACTATTTTGCCTCTAAATGGTTCGTTTAAGCCCCTAAGCGGTCATGACTCGGGATTACCCTTCCTTGGAGGTATAAGAACCTCTCCCAAGCATTTTGGAGGTGATCTGGAGGCTTTTCTTGGCGAATTGAAGCCGGTTTCTTGAGGTATGTGATCGTTCATGCTTTCGTTCCTAGTTCTACTTAGATCTACTCCTCATACTCTCTCGGTTTCATAGATCTATGCCTGTTATGGGTAGATCTAAGCATGAAGATGTCTAATATGATTGGATTTGGTCTCGGTTGTGTTAGGAGAGGATATCTAAGGAGGATTCGTGGAGAATCGACCCAATTTCTTAAGCGTTCTTCGACCGTCGTGGTTTCATCAAAAAAAACCTTTAAGGTAGGGATTTTTCCTTCATATATTCTTTCTGTGTATCATGCGAGGTGAGTGCGCTTTTTTTGTGGGAATGGATGAATCCAAGCTTTAATGAAGATAACAAATGGACTTTTAATGGAATAAAGGGGAGGTGTGTGATCGATACTGCTGTTTTGTTTTCCTGCTCTTCCTTGATTATTATGTTGTGAAATATTTGGATGTATGCTTACTGAAAATAATTGGTTGTTGGTGGTCTCTCTCTATGCACTAATAAACTGTTGTCTTCTGTGATGATTAAATGGCTGTAATATAAAAATTGATTAATCACGTGAAATCAGTGGATTAAATGGATGCCCAGTAAACATGAAACCTTGTGTGATCACCCCGGTTAACCAACAGACAGAGGAAACAGATAAATGATGTGCTTGAACTTGGAAGTTTCCCTGCTTTGTTTGGTAATGGGTGTGTTTTTCTGTTTTATTGGTTATGGGGTGATGTGGGTGAGGATGGGATCCTCTATTGTGGCACGATTTTTGGTTGTGACTCTTCTTGCATCATGAATTGGGGTGGAATCCTCTTCTGTTGTGAAACCTTTTTGGTTCATGGTTCTGGGGATGATGGTTTGTATCTTGAAGCCTTCTTTGGTTCCAATACTTCGAGGGATCTCAGTTTGATGTGAATTTACAAGAGAACTGGGTGTGAATGTTTAAATTTTTATTGGCTAAAACTTTTCACCTAGGCTTGTGCTTATGCCTGCTAGTTGCCCAGTAGTGCAGAATTTATTAAATGTTGTCACTTGAACATGAAAACAATAAAGGGGCTAATTGGGGGATTGGATATGGTATGGGTTGTGATTCGGCTGTGAATATTGTTCTTCAATGAAAAATGACTAGGATGTTCGTGCTTGGGTTATGTGTGGAACCCGAGGTTAGGATGAGTGCTTGTTATATATATATATGATTTTAGTTCTTATGTTTCTTATTCGCGCCCCACCCATGTTGAGCACTTAGTGCTGAACACCCCCATTTCATGGGGGAGGGTGTTTTTTCCAACACCCCTACGAGTGGCTGGTTATTAGCTCCTTTTCTTCTCCCTTTCCCTAATATCCCAAGACTCTTCGGGTAGGCTATGATGGACTACAGTCAATTATTAGCCCAAGAATCTTCAAGAGGGGTAGTTGTGGTGGTTGGCCCAGGTGTTTATGGGCAGGTTGTTTCCCAAGTATCTTCGGGATGAGGCCCAGGTGTTTTCGGGCGTGACGGTACCTTTCTGGCCCAGGTGTCTTCGGGCGTGGTAGTGGTTGTTCTGGCCTAGGTGTTTTCGGGCATGGTTACGTGAGGTTGTTGTGGCACAGGTGTCTACAGGCCGGATAACGGTTGTGGCCCAGGTGTGTGTGGGCGAGTGTGGCAGTGGGATTGCGGTGAAAATGGCAGGATTTGTTTGATGCATTGGATGTCTTCAATAACCAGTGGGAATGCGGAGAGGGGTACCCAAATATAGATGTGATATTACTATATTTTACTTGACTTGAGTTATTTGGGGAGCATGCCTTGGTGAGGTTTGGGTGGATAGCTTTTCCTTGTTGGTTGTTTGGTTATCGTTTTTTACGGGGCATTAGAATGCTTCCCCACTTGTTCCGAAGATTATTTGGTTTTACCTACTGGGTATACTTGTATACTCACCTTACATATATAAAACAATTTTCAGGTTTCTAGGAGGACTTCGGGGATCGTGCAGGGCCGTACAAGCTCGGGCGTTGGGACCGTTACAGTTGTCGTTTTCTTGCTTTTGGTACTTTACCTTTGTAGATACCTAGTAGTTTATGGCTTTTAATTTTGCAGCATGCATATGGGAGTGGTTTTCTTGGTCTTAGATTTTACTTCCAGTCTTGGCATCGTTGGGTTTCATCATCTTATCACACGTTCCTATTAATGAAAAGGGTAATGCGTTCTTTTTTGTGTGTGATTATATACCCTTGGTGCTAGTCGCCACTCTGGGACCTATTGAAGGCAGGTCTCGAGGGTCATTATCTATCCTTCAACTTGGAGGAGGAAGGGTCTAGCAGTTTATTATTCCTTCCCTCATCTTGGTGAAGGTGGGTCATGAAAAAAAGGCTTATGATTTAGTCTTATACATTGTCTTAAATGATTATGCATATTTATAAAATTTTCCACTATATTGTTATCCTTACTGAGCATCTAAGCTCACCCCTTTCTTATGTTTTATATTCCTAGGATTCCAATAAGTGTATTATGATTGATATGAAGGGTTAAGATAGGGGATTAATGATGTCCTCAAATGATCATTTATGTTGTGTATCATTTTCTAATGTGTAATGTAACGTTCAAGTATGTTACATATTTTCTAAGACTACTAAACTAATGTGTCATTCTAGACTTGATTCCTTGTAATCATGCCAATGCATTAAAATAATGCACTGACTCTAGGATTCTGTGGTTGGGGCATTACACAGTCCATGAATCACATTTCACACCATGAATGATTCATTCACTCTGAGAATGACTGGAAAAACCATATTCTATCATTCAAACTCCCATAATCCTAATCCAAGTTTCCTCCAAGCATCCTTAGAATCATCAAACTCCTAGAAAACATAATAGAATGAGGTATCATGAATCCCGAACTTATATAATTTTCGTAGTATAGGACTATTTTCTACAGAAAAATTGATTCATTTAATATAATATAGTGTCTATAGAAAATGATTTGGGTTTAATATTTATTAATTTAAAAAATACCATAATTTTATATGAACCCCACAATATAATTAATTCTATGTAAAATAATATTAATAATATTTATTCTCGTGGAATGTGTTAAGTCGCCCTCTGATAAATAATATTTTACAGTCTTATTATTAAATATGTGTCACTGCAAAAACATGGTTCACTCATTCTCCTTGATATTTATTAAATTATCGAATAAATATTATAAATAACATTATTCCTTCAATATATAAAAATTAAATTTTCTATTAATATAAAAAATTAATTACTTATTTAATATATTAAAATGTAGTACATTTTAAAAACAAGATATAAATAAATATTACATATCTATGTAGTAAAATAATTACGTTATGAATAATTTTTTTAAAATTTTCTACCAAAAAATATTGAATAAATAGTAATCACATGTTAGGGGAATTATATTTATTCATATAATTTTTTAAAAATAGATCTTTAATTGTTATAAAAATATGCACTAAGTGTGTGACCTTTTATGATTCTTTCTTTGGGGAATTATGTGTTTCCTCAAAAATTGATATATTAGTGTCTAATAAATTGTAAACACACCCAGGAGGTAAAATTTAATATCATTACATTGAAAACCACCTAAAATGAGCAGTTTATAATATAATACATATTACTAGATATCCTATCAAGAAGGATGCACAATTTCGTCATTAACCTACATGCTCGATACAAATTTCATTGAATTTCTGAAATGTCCCCATCCACACACCATGGCCATGAAATTTAGTTAGACAGTTTCAATTCAATCAAAGGGGTGAGATAACAACTCATATTAAGATAAAAGAAAAACAAAATACTTTTTCGACTTATTTACTAATATTATATCATTCATGAAACACCCAACATATCCAACTACAACATGAAAAAATTGAGTCACAGTTTTCAATATTACATCAAATTATGTTAGTGATAATATGTAATAATAATATTTTTAATGTCTAAATACTATTATATAGAAATGATAATAAGAATATCCAATGACACACAATCGTGTAAAATTTATATTTTATCTCATATTATAGAATTTTGGGTGGGAAAGTTGTCAGATGAAGTCTCGTCCTCTTAAAAGTTCCCACACATGATCATAAACTTGATTTGTGTATCATTAAATTATTTTTTATGATCATATAACCATGGATAAGAATATATCAATGTTATATTATGGTTCTCATCAGTGTTTTTAAATAGTGTTATCCTTTTTAATTCAATAGAGACAAGTGGTCATTATCTTGTTAAATTTTCATAGATGAAAAATAATTTTGTGATTAATAATTTATTTATATTCTTGTCTATTAAGATACATGAAATATAATTTATAATGTTGTTGGTATAGGGAACTAACTACAACAGTATCCCACATGATTTAGGTCTAACTACTAATTAACTAGTTAGTTTTCATAGTTAAAAATTTATTCTTCTAAGTATGTCTATGGTTAATGAGCCTTTCATGTTTTCATTTCTAGAGCTAGTATAACAATATGATTGTGTGGGGAATATAATTTCTACAAAACCAATATCTTGAGGACATTCCATAAGTAGTAATATCCCAATTTATCCATATCATTAACTTGTCAAAAAAAACTAAAATATTATATAATTACATAATTAAATCTTATCATTAAAAGGATTATACTTTTATTATTTTTCTGTATACTAAAATTGAAAACCAATTCAGAAGCTACATTAGAAGCCATAATGTAAATGGATTTTATAGATATAGAAACCATAAAATGTAATATTTTTGTATTTAATTTTTCTTTATCCTTACTAAATTTTGAGATCATAAATGATCGGAAGAAAAAAATTAGTTATTTCCCCATTAATAATTAATATTATATTTATATATTTAAGATAAAATAATATAGGTTTACTTTCTCCAATATTGTTTCATAGGTAACTACTTGTCTGTGTAGTTCAACGAGTTGTATTTAATATTTTCACTCCATGAAATATTTATATAAAACATTAGTACATTCTGTGGCATATTAAAATAATTCATAACCTCCAATCTTGTGACATCGTATTTTTAATCTCCACTTGTTCCCACCATAATTTACATGAATGGGTTTTATGAAATATGACATAAAAATAGTTTATAATTGAATTTTTTTCATCTTTTCTCGGCATGTGCCATTACAAGATTATACCAACCATTAAATCTAACTTTATAGATCAAATTCATGGAATTTGGAAACATATTTTACAAGGATTGGAGAAACATATTCATTAGTCAAGTTAAACTAGTAGGATTGAATATTTGATTTATGTATGTTACTAATATATATGTATTGAAAATAATATCACCCCCACTGTCTTGTTAGTGACACATGGCTCAATTTTTACTCTAATTGAATATTCTATGAACACCATTATTACTTTAACCCATATATCAATATGATCCATTTTTATATCTTTTTTTCATTCATTAGTGACACTAACACCTTTGGTAAAGTCATATAGAAAAATTCTTTATATTATCCTTTAATAAAACAATACATGACAACCAACCACCAAATATAATGACCGTATAATATTTCTATAAAAGTAAAATTCAAATATATCTTATCATGATTATGGAAGTTAATGTTTTTTTCATAAACTATTTCTTACACATTATTTTAATAATCAGTCATTATTTTTTTGTTCCATCATGTACTATCTATACATTGTTTCTCTTGAAAACTCAATAACAATACCATGTTAAGAAACATGCAAAATACGGTGCCCCTAAAATTTGGTGCACAGATTCTATTACTGAATTTATACACGATTGTAAATTTTATCAAGTTTCAATTTACCTTTTCATTATAGGATTCATTATAAATAAAGAATAATATATATACATAAACCAATATAGTAAATATAATCCACTTATTTTACTTCTACATCCTACAATGTGTGTGTACTTAGAACCACTCCTCCCATTTGGCATAGTAAATTATTAGTTCCTATAAAAATCGTTTTTATCATCATTTAAGGATTTATTGAAATCATGATTTCTCCCACTATATCAGATAAGATGTTATTTCCTCTTATATAAATGTAGATGGAATATAATATTAAAGTAATATCATTAGTGGATATATGATAACTAATATAGATATGCATATTTATTTGCTGATATTTGTTTGTAGCTAAGATAATATTTTACCTAATGATTGAAAATAAATACTAGTAACTCTAACTAATAATTTTCTTTTCATATTGTAGTTAATATGATATCCATTTTTTCATATAGTCAGATCATAGTTAGTGATGGTTTATACATTTTTGAAACATGTCTTAGCAGAAATTATGAATGATTTTCAAAACATATAAAATAATTAATCGATACCATTTTACTATCAAAAATAATTTGTTTTATATTGTAATATTAGTTTGGTAGTACCTTTAATCCATATATAAATGATTTATGAATGCATGGTAATGATACACATTTAAAATATAGCCTAAAGGTTCCTTTATTTCCAGGAGTATTCATTTCTTCAATGAGTATTCACAAAACATATTAATAGAATATCATGATGTATATAAACCTACCTCTTTGACATGCCTTTAAAATAGTTCATGTTGTTTTACTAAACTAACACTAGTAGATTTATAGCATAACATTATTTACAAAGGTTTTTTTTTTCAAAATCATAATTTTGAGTTTTTCAGTATACCTAATGTTTCATATCAATAGAAAATATAACACCCTTATGGGTAAAACATTATTAACCACTGTCTGTTTTATTTGACAAATAATTATCTTCGTGTGATGAGGTTAATAGAGTCTTGATATTTATTTTCAGAATCTATTGCTGATTCTAAATATATATGATTCATGAATCACATAATTATTTATTGTGTATAAAAATACCATAACCACATATATTATGTAATGAAATGATGAATTATTTTATCAAAATGGGAACAATGATAAATTTTTTCATAATAATAATAAATAATATTTCAATGTGAATCTATCTAGAAATCGTAAATTCAGGTAATGCTCAAAATCGATCTTGAAATCACATTTATTTAGATTTTCAAGGAAACAAATTTCCTATTGTAATATTTTTGTATATACTTGGTTCCTATTTTTTAAAAAGCATATGTATAACACATGTTATTTAATACAAAATAAGTTAGATATAATAATGATATTGGATGAATATAATTTAATCAGAATCATCTACATCTTTTTTTTTACATTTTCTATTCCAATGATATTTTCTTCCACATGATATAAAAATGACATCATATTTCATTTCTTTCCCCTTTAATTTTAAATTCATCATAATATGTTTTGAAGAAGCCACATAATTGTTATTATTCTTGCCTATTTGTGTGTGGACTCCCATCTAATTCACTAGAAGAGCACACAACTTATCATACATCATGTCCTTATATCCATGTTGATTTCGATTGATGATATACTAAAGAATATTATCAATGTTCTTAATAATATTTTTCACAATAAAGCTAGATAAGATATAAGGTATTAATTAATGAATGAAATAAATTTGAAATTCATTAGGTAGCATAAACACTATAATGTATAGATTCTCAATATATCAAATCAATTTGACTACAAGAGTCTCATATAATTCCACTTCTCCAAAATTACCCATGAGGTGTTTTGTGGAGAATAGAAATTGTTCTTGTTTTTCTATATCCTACTGAAGATCATAGAGATTCGTAAACATACTATAGGTATCCATGTTATCATGACACGTAATTGATTTCACTAGGCATAGATGATCGAATAAAACACTAAACAGCCATGGTATTATTTTATTGTTTTACATAGAAAACAATGTACTAATAAATCTCCACCTTATATATTGGATCATGTATTCATAAATCTAGTATGCAGTACCTCCATTCATACGGTAATACAATGGAATTTCTTATACCATTCCTAGATATTTCTTTTAGATATGAGGTGGTAATTATCCAAAATTGATTCTTGGTATAATGTGGTCAATGAAATTTTCCATTTTACAATAATAATATAAATTTTGTTTTTTATTACTTAACTTGATTACCAATTATGTGAGATATAATATTTGTTAATTTTATTATTAGTATCCCACTACTTTATGAAGTAAATAATTCACTCACCATTAGAATCAAAATTACCTATACCTAGAAAATTATAATGACGAGAATTTATATTTCCCTTATCATAACCATACATTTGATGGAGAAGATATTCATGGTTATTTATTTGGGTAATTTTCCCAAATGTGGGCTTGTAGAACCTCAATCCGTTGAGTAGAATCCCAATTCCTAAAATTGTTACTTAGATTTACCCAAAACATTCCATTGAGTAACACCATGACCATATTTTGTAGTAAACATTTTATAATACATTGTTATGTTGACCAAATTTTTTTGTTAAAACTCATCAATAATTTAAAAGCTCTATTACCTTTTCCAAAAAGTTTATTTTATCTATGGTTTATTCCTTTCTTGAATGTTATTTTTTATTGTGGGAAATAAAAGAACATTACATGAAGGAAACCCTTCAAGGAGGGTGGAAATGATGCAAGTCGAGGGCATCCCATCGTATTACAGCGAGACACTCAATGGGAAGATAGCTAAGACCGCTATAATCCATTAGCTCCTCATCCTGTCTACCCATGCAAGCCAGCGTATCTGCCATAAAATTTGACTCCCTCCAATTGTGATGAACCTTCTTACCTTGCTTGGTCTCCACCATACATCTTTGAATGAGATACGCCATCTCCCAAGGAATTGCCTCTCGGCCCTGTAAAGCCTTCACAAGGACTTTAGAGTCTGACTCAATCTCCTTCGCTTAAAGTCCCCACCTACAAAAATACCATCAAACCAGAAAACAGGGCTCAAACCTCTGCACCCAAGGAGTTACCCGGACCATAGTAAGCACTGAATGCAATAAGAACCAATCCCCATGAATCTCCAAGAACCCTACCACCTCTCATAACCCCCTCCATGTAAGAGTTGTCAATGTTCAGTTTCAAACTGCTATCATGGGGCCTCCACCTAACCCGACATCCGCTTTTTCTGATCTGTATGTGTAGTCAGTTCATAATGTTGAAAATTGTGGCCGATGTGTACCCTCCTTTAACCAGCGAATCCAACTCAACAATGAGTGATGTTATCCACATTTTTAGGTACAGAAGAGATCGCTTGGACCCCAGTTGGACCTGAATTCTTGCCTCCCAAATGTCCCAGCAAATGGAATCAAGGATAATAATATATGTCGTGCATTCCATAGATCTATATTCTGTATCCCGAAACAACTCCATCATGATATTCTGTAGAGAGAGAGAATCGTTATTGGAGTTCAGATGGGGGTTGAAGAAGGACCAAAGATTGGAGGCCACTGGCCTTGAAAAAATAGATGGAGCGTCAACTTGGTCTTTGGTCTCTTGCAACAGTAGCATCAAGAATCCATGGATATACCCTTCCGTTGTATGTTCTCCTCCGTTGGAACAACCTTGCTTCTGATCCTCCACAGCAAGAAACTCATTCTCACTGGGATTTCATTGCACCATGCTATTGATGTCTCCTCGGCCGCAATATCATCAGTCTAGAGAATCTTTCTATAATCCCAGGCATTGTACCTTCCAGAACATGACCCAGTGAAGCAGCAAATATCCATCTCATAACTCAAGACAATATTTTTGAAATGACTCATTTTGTTTGGATTCAGAGTCAAATGTATCATCTCATACATTCCACTAGCTTCACTGAAGGAAATGTTGGGAGAGGGGTAGCCTGCGTAGGCAAGAATTTCCTTGGACCTGTTAATATCCCATAAGCTAACCTCCCCTCTATCAAGGACCCATATAGTGTGACTGGACAGAGTCCCATTATAGGAGAACATGCACCATGCCAAACCCGTTACCCCACACTGTCCTGCCGCTTCATGTCGACCATAGCGTGCATTATAGAACCCTGCCCACATCGTTTACCCTACAATAACCTCCAAAGACAGCTAGCCTTGCATGCCCATAATGGACTCTTGAATGTCCCGAAGGCCCATACCCCCTTCAGCAACTGGTCTAGATAACCGCTTCCACAAAGCCAAGTGGCTACGTCCTTCCTGTTTTACATCCCACAGGAATGTGTTGAGAAGTTTCTCCATTTTTATAATCGTACCTTTCGAGGGTTTGAGGACGGAGAATACATGCATCTGTATGGAGGTAAGGACACTGTTTATCAGCATCTCCTGGCCTCCAAACGACATGAGTTTTTTCTTCCAACTGACAATTCTTCACAGAAGTTGCTCAAGAATCTCATCAAAGTGCAGCTTAAGGATGCAACCGCAGAAAATCAGCACCCCAAGGTAGATGATAGGAAGCTGTTTCTGCTGGCATCTAAGGATTCCTTGAATGTCTCGACACCGCCTACATGGGCATTTGTCGGATTTGAAGACATGAATTTTTGAGGGATTAATACATTGACTGCTGAGACTTCCATATATGGAAATGATGTCATTGAGAGTGGATAAGGATCTGCGCCTACCATTCGTGAAAATCAAGACATCATCAGCAAAAAACAAATGAGAAATACTCTTCATACTCTGTCTCCCAGAAAAAGGCCTAAATTTTCCCTTTCATCAAGTTGAGGTTCAGGTTCCTGGAAAGAGCATCCTGAGCGAGAATATAGAGACTTAGGGAAAGAGGATCCCCCTGCCAAACACCCCGGACAGATTTAATAAAACCGAATCATTTCCCCATAAGCGAGATGGACAACCAGGGGGAGTAACACCTGAATCATGGGTCGCAAAACCTTTCCAGGAACCTGAATCCCCTCATGGCACAGATTATAAAATCCATTGGATATTATCATACACATTGCTCATGTCGACTTGGAACATAACATTAGATCCCACGGCATGCCTTTGAAGGTCAAGAATGAGATCACTGGCGATGCCAACCACCCCTTGAATGCTTCGACAATGAATAAACCCGTGTTTCTCCACTGAAACCATCCTGGGGATGATTTTGTTAAGTCTCCTGGAAATGACTTTGGCCAGGATCTTATAAGATATCTTGAAAAGAAAAATATGCCGGTATTTGTTAATAATGGTTGGGTTATTAACCATCGGGATAAGAACCTCCCTTGAGGCACAAATTATCCTATTAAGGGCTCCACCACCAAAGAAATCCTGAACCACCTCCACCACTTCCGGGCCAACCACCTCCCAAGCTGCAGTGTAAAAAGAGGCTTAAAAACCATCCTGTCTGGGTGCACTGTCCTATGCCATACTCATCACCGACTCCTTAACCACATTCTCCAATGGAAAGAAGGTAAGAGAGATATTTTTCGCCTCCCTTACAAATTTTGGTAGACATCTACAGAAGGAATCACCACCCAAACAGTTCCTCGCAAAGATGGGAGAGGCTTCCCCCATCAGAAGCCCCTTGAAATGATCCAACGCCATTTTGCCCGCGACCTCGAGATCAGAAGTGAAGGACCCATTTTCTAGCCTCAGGTTGATCCTCATGTTCCTCTTCTCCTTCATGCATGTGTGAAAGAAAGAATTTTTGCGGTCGCCTTCCCTTTTCCATCTGACACGGGACCGCTGCTTGAAGCCTCTTTCAATTTCTAAGTGCCTCTCAGCCAGAGAATTCCGCTTATCACAAAGAATAATGAACGTGTACTCATCCCAAATGATCTGAAGGGACTCCTCCAAGCAATCGATCACGGATTGAATTATGCCCACATCATTTGACACATCTGGTTGACTGACCAGCTAACTTCTAATGACATGTTTGGGGCGTCTTAGCCGGTCGACCAATCCTCGACAGGACCATCCCCCTTCCTCCGTTTTTCCATGACATTTTTAGAACCTGCATGAAGGTAACGTCCTGATTCCATGCATTGGAGTAGTGAAAGGTTGGTACTTCCGCCGCTTTGTGCCTGATTTCAACATGGAGAGAGGCATGGTCCAAAGGAGAGTGTGTGAGATGGGTAACCGATGTTTTCAAAAAAAGGTCCAACCCATGGATGTTTGTGAGGCATCTGTCCATGCAGCTCCATATACAATTTGAACCCCTTCGGTTGTTACACCATGTAAATTTAGCTCCTGAGAATCCCAGGTACAGAAGACCCATGTTCGCCATAAAGCCCGAAAAGTCCTGCATACCTCCTTGATTAGAAGTGGACACCCCTTTTTTTCAGATGAGTCCGCAATAGCATTGAAATCACTGCCCACAAACCAGGTCAAAGATCCTGTTTGAAGGGCCTCTAAATGTCTCCCGAACTTTATCCTCTCACGGGCATCAGAACTAGCATAGACGAAGGTGAAAAGGATCTCCACCCCACTGTGAGAAGTCATAGTACTAATACATTATGGCATGAGGATCACCACCTCAACCGACAAATTATTCTTCCAACCAATCCAAATCTGAGAATTATCCGGGCCAGCATTCCATGCACCCGAGAAACACATTTTTTTTTTGCCAACAATGGGAGTTTGTTACCGTTTTGCTTCGGTTCCAGAATCACCACCATCGAACTCCTGATTTCCGACCCAACAAAAGCACGCTTGGCTTCAGCCCCTATGCCGCGGGCATTCCAGATGATGAGAGAAATCATCACTTAAAAGCCCTTTTAGGCCTTGTTAATCGTCGCGGGCGGGAGGGTTGAAGGTGCAAATAAAACTTTCTCGTTTGCTTTGGATAGGGTGATTGGTCCAGAGGAACCAACGTCACGGTTATCCTTTTTGGGTGAGAGCACAACTTTCTTGAACGATCCATCAACATCCTCCAAAAGTGGCCTCCTTCTGGTCGGAGTGAACCCCATTGAGATATTCCCTAGATCACCTTGGACCAGGGAAACCAACAGCCGACGTTGTGGGGAGAGACGGGAAACCAAAAACCCCTTTTCATTACCCTTTGACCTACAGCCCGGCTCCATCACCCCTTCCACCGCCAGCGTAAGATTGCTCACCATGGATCTTTGGAGAAGCTCTAGTGATAACTGGGATGAGACCCAAACCAGACCAGGAGGAGGAAACAACGATTTGGCAGGGTTACGCATTGCAAAAGTTACACAAGCCTCCAGGTCCCGACAAGCCATGACCTCTGTGCGAGGAGGGCTCCTCGCCCTTAGATGCCAGCGCGTGGCCGCCAACTAAGGAATTTGAATTTAAACTCGGGCAAAAAACGGTAACAACTCCATCCGACTTTCCACGCGGCGCAATTGGATCCAGATCCGGATCCTCCTGCGAGTCTTGAGGGGAAGGACCCGCTACCTAATCCTCTCACGTCCATGCTGCCACAAAATCATCCCTGGTAGCAAGATGAATGCAGAAGGAAACTCGCGAAAACTCAGAGACCGCTGCAGGATGAAGAAGACCCCCGGAATCCACAAAGCTCTGGAAGAAATCCAGAGAGTGCTTGTTGCGCCCGATGCGGGCCACCAGTGTAAGGTTGTGGAAGGAAGAATCCTCCCGTAGATCCTTGGCCGAATGACTCACCACAGGAACCCCCTCCACCCGACAGGGATTTTTGGATTCCACCTCAATCGGAGGAATGCATGGCTGGCCTACCTTGGACGACGATGACGGTCCACCTGCGCAAGCCGTAGAGTGCGCGCCACACAAAACATCCTTGAAGGAGTCCTTCAGAAGCACCATATCCAAATCATGCACCCCAAGTGCCCCCGGAACTGGAGGGACCCCCGCCGTAGAGGAAGCACCCCCGGGAACATGAGAAACGAAGGCCACACGAGGGGAAAGAGCGCTGCCTGCAGAATCCATCCAATCAATCCTCGATGGGGAAGTAACATCACAAAGGGTATGGATTATTCCTTAATTTATGTAGTGGAAGAATTTTATAACATAATATATAATTGAGAGATTTTATTCATTATGCATAAATTTCATACATTATCCTTTTATAGGTGTTGATATTATTATCTGGATATTACAAAAGTGATTGACCAAATGTTGAAAAATAATCATACAAAGACCTTTTATTATTTATTTTTTATGTATAAGAATCATTATTATTTAATATATTAATTTATGTAAAAATGAAATTACATCCGTAAGATAAAATAAATAACCATAAATAAAATAATATAAATATGTGAAATGATCATGAGCATTATCTATAAAAAATCTTGTTGAGTAGACAATAAATAAACTATTGATCCTAGGGGAAACCCTCATTAAGCTAGTCTTGCATGGTGTTATAGCATTCCACCTATATCCTATGTATTACCTATGTTGGATTCACCTCAATTCCATCTTGAAACAATTCTATTCATCTAGAAGAATCATTCATATAAATCATTTATATCACACATGGGTGAAGGGAACAAAAAGGTGGCACTGCTACAAAAACGGGCAAGGGAAGCGCGCCCTTATAACAGCGCTAAGCAAAACCGCTGATAAAGGATACCCTATATCAGCGCTAAAATTACAGCGCTGAAAAAGCTAATGTTTATCAGCGCTTTCTTAGCGCTGATAATAGTAATATTTATCAGCGCTAGAAAAGCGCTGATACAGTTGGTCTTTATCAGCGCTCAAAAAGCGCTGATAAAGGTTCGCCTATATAAGCGCTAAAAAAGCGCTGATACAGAACACCTCTATCAGCGCTCAAATTTCAGCGCTGATATAGGGTATCCTTTATCAGCGCTCAAAAAGTGCTGATAAAAATTATCTTTATCAGCGCTAAAAAAGCGCTGATAAAGTGACCCTTTATCAGCGCTAGAAAAGCGCTGATAAAGCTAGATTTTATCAGCGCTATAATTTTAGCGCTGATAACGGTAGCCTTTATCAGCGCTTTTTTAGCACTGATAAAACCTTAGTCGACTTTTTTATAAAGTCGGTCGCACAGTGCCCTCGTTTTATCGCAGCTAAAGCCCTCGCGGAACCGTAACCCTGCTACTCTTCTCCCGAATACTGCTGCTGTGTTCGCTTCGCCGGAGCTTGCCGCCCTCAGTACACTCGTCGTCCTCCGCCGCCCGCAACACCCTCGGCCGACCTCCACCGCCTGCCGCCCTCGGCTGCCCGCAACGCCCTCGGCCGTCGTTCTCTGCCGCCCTCGGCCGCCCTCCGCCGCCCTCGGCCGCTCTCCGCCGCCTCCGCCGCCCTCCGCCTCACTCGGCCGCCCTCGGTCGCCCTCCGCGGCCGGATTCCGCAACCCGCAACGCCCTCGGCCGCCGCCTTAAGGTAACAATCTATGAAGAAGATGTATATATTTTCATATAGATAGATTGTGTATAGCTGATTCTCTCTAAGTGTACTCATGATGATGTCCAGATGTTGGGAATGATCATCATTATTTTGGTATCACACCAATATGTCATCCATAAAACAACTACAATCTGGTCTAGGTACAAGTGAAATATTCAACTCATCAAGAGAATAAATGCCATGGGGAATTCGTCAACACAAATTTTAGTATGAAGAATTCATAAAAACTATACATGATTTCAAAATTAGTTTATAGTATATCAGAATTTCTCAACCTCAAATGATGATAAACAAACCTTAGATCAATCTTAGAGAACAATATGGAACCCCTCAGCTGGTCAAATAGATCAAAAATACAAAGAAGTGGATATCTGTTCTTAATTTTCATCTGATTCATATTCTATTAATAGAAACACATATGTAATGTTCTGTCATCCTTCTTGGAAAATAAAACATGAGATCCCCAAGGTGACATACTCGAGCAGATGCACCCTTCATAATCTAACTCCTCTCATTGAGTTTTATGTTCCTGAATCTATTCTTGTTTCATTCTGAAAGGCGTTATATAAAATGGCTCAACTCCACGCATCAGCTCAATCATGAACTCAAAGTCTCTTTTAGGTGGTAGCCCTGATCAATTCTCATGAAACACATCCTAGAACCAGTCTACTACTGGGGGAAATATTTCTTGTTTCAATCCATTATCATCATGAAAAATATTCGTAAACTGGTATATGTTCTCACCTAGTTGTGGAAGAACTGGTCCTACATGGTCTACCAAGATATCCCATTCTCCATAAAAGACATGGGCTCTACCCTTATGAGGCATGACGGTCACTCATCTACGGTAACAATCAATGTGATATTGATTAAATACCAAAAATTACATCATCACTATCTATTCAATACATATCATATCAAGCATGTATAAATCCAAAATGAAACAATACTCACAAACCATGAGGGAACACCCCTTACGAAGACAGATGTCTTCTAATCACACCCCCAATGGTGTGTTGACCAAGCCCGCCTTCCATAGGCCAGGGGCTGGCGACTAGCACCAAGGCGTAAATCCCGGTAAAAAGGGAAGGCATTGCCTTTGCAAAGTAAACAAACACCACAGAGTAAGCAAGCGGAAAGTAACACTAAGCAAAAACAGAGTACAACTAAAAGTGCGGAAAGTAAAAAGGGGCCGGAAATACAAGCCCAACTGTAAAGTACAACTCGAAAGGGAAAACAGCAACTGAAAAGTAAAGCTGCTACGCCGAGCTGACCACTGGAAATCCCACCTGAAGGGTGGGTACAGATAGCTCCTCTGCTCCTCGGGTCCCGCCGTCTGCTCCGAGTATGTCCCGCCCAGTGGTCTGCCTCTGGGTACCGCCTCGTCGTATAGTCCACCTCCAGGTACCGTCCAGTCCTCGAACACTCGGCCTCTGTCAGTACTGGCCGTCGTCTGCAACCAACACAACGAGGTGCGGGCATAGCCCGTGCAGGGGTGAGTATAACGATACTCAGTAGGGACCCCGAGACCCTCAAGGTCTCACTAAAACCAACAAGGATAACCACAAGAAGATCACAACAGATAAACTCTACTTAGGTATATGCCCATACATATACCTAAGTTATCAAGTAACCCATCTCAGTCATGAGGAAACACAAGGATCATGAGATCAACGGATAACCACTACTCAGGTATATGCCCATACATATACCTAAGTTATCAAGTAACCCATCTCAATCATGAGGAAACACAAAGGTCAAAGTCTCAGCTCAAACCAGGATTTTCATTATCGAAACCGTAACTGCTGAAGAGCTCCGTCTCTAGAGTGTACAGTGGTCCTGTCACGACTCCGAGGCCGCCGCTCACTAACCTAAGACTACTGAAGTACTCCTCCTGTCGAGTACTGCGGGTCTGCTGCCAACTACCGGGCGCTCCGTCCGCTGAGGGTCTGCTGCCAAATACCGGGCGCTACCCAGATAGCCTACTGAGGTACTCCTCCTGTCGAGTACCGCGGGTTTGCTGCCAACTACCAGGCGCTCCGTCCGCCGTGGGTCTGCCGCCAAATATCGGGCGCTCCGTCCACTGGGCTAATCGACTCACTCCAAGTCGAGTCGGTCAAGCAGTCGTCAGGTCTCAGCCGGCTACACGGTCTCCGTACTCTGCACGCTCGTCTCCGGGAGGGTCCGCTCCACGAGCTACTGGTCGATATTCCAAGTATCACAAGGTTCCGCGAAGAAGTGTCTCAAAGGACCGTCTCGTCACAGGGGTCTCAACGCAACAGACGGCGCGTCGATCGGACGCCCGGTCTGTGAGTTAATAGCCTTTTCGTCCCAGGGGCCCGGTTGGTTTCGTGAGCAAACCAATCCCGGCCGTAACTCAACTGTACCCCGAACTCCCATAGGGTAAACTCAAAGGGACCGTTACTCAACGTAACCACCAACGCCGCTGACGGTCCGTCAAGCGAACGTCCTGTCTGAAAGATATTAGCTTTCCCGTTCCAGGGGCCCGGTTGGATTTCGGGTGCGATCCAACCCGGCCTCTACTAACTGTATCCAAAACTCGGGCGAAGGATACCAAAAGTTCCGTATCGTAAATAGGAACTCAACGCAACAGACGGTGCGTCGATCGGACGCCCGGTCTGAGAGTTATTGGCATTTTCGTCTCCGGGGCCCGGTTGGTTTTTAAGGCAAAACCAACCCGACCGTACTCCACCTGCGTCCAAACCTCGGGCGGAGTATGCCAAAAGATCCGTCTCACTAAGAGGAACACAACACAGCTGACGGCACGTCAACCGGACGCCCGTAGCTCAAGATATGAGCGTTTCCGCTCCGAAGGCCCGGTTGGTTCCGTGAACGAACCAACCCGGCCGAACTCAAAGTAATCCGAAATCTTGAGTGCGATATACCGAAACGACCGTCTCGATCCAAGGATCGCGTTGCCGCAGACGGTTCGTCATTCGGAGGTCCTAGGCTCAAGTTATGGGCCAAAAACCGATTCTGGTTCGAAACGGGGGGGTCCGGGTCCGGGCCGACCCGGCCCGACCCCCCCCCCCCCCCCCCGGGGCGGCGCGGTGGCCGGCGGCGGCGGTCGGCGGCGCGGCGGTGCGGCGGCGCGGCGGGCCGCGGCTGGCGCCGCACGTGGTCGGCACGCGGGGGGCAAGCCCCCGCTGATTTGGAGCGGCGCGGCACAAAGGCCGCGCCTTTGCAACAAACGGCCCCCACGTGGGGGCCGGTTTTATTAAGCGAACCGGGGGGCTGCTGCCCCCCCCCCCCCCTTCCATGGAACCGCCCCCCTCATTAAGAGGGGGGTTTTGCTGAACCGTCCGGGGGATTTATTCCCCCGGTTTTCTGTCATCCGGCCGGCCAGCTGGCCGGCCGGTTTTTACCAACGGGACCGAAAATTCCGGTCCCGCCTTCGACTTCCGACGCCGGCGGCCCGGCCGCCGGTCTTCTCTTCCGCCGCGGCCCGGAACCGGCCGCGGTCTCCTCGTCCCGCCGCGGCCCGGAACCGGCCGCGGCGTTCGTCGTCCGGCGCGGTGCGACGGCACCGCGCCCCTTCGCCGTGCTTTGATATTCATTCAACGCGGCGCGACGGCGTCGCGTTCTTGTTGTTTCTTCCAAGGTGCGCGCGCGACGGCATCGCGTAAGTTAAACGTACAATTATCTGCGTGGTGCGACGGCACCACGCCACCTTGCTTCCGCCCGCAAGATTAAACAACACGATGGAGGGGGGTTCGGCCATGTTCGTGCGGTCCGGCCCCCTCACGTTAAAATAATAACGCAACTTTAAAATAATCAAGTGTCTCACGTTAGACGTGCTAGATCCACGATCAAGAACGAAATAAATAAAATTTGAATCAACAACCCCTACCTTGGTATAAGGTTCGAAGATTTGTCTACGTTCCGCGGAAGACGACGTCGCGGAGGTCGGGCGTCGCGGTCGTCGTTCGTCAAATTCGACGACGAAGAGGCGCGTCCGAAGAGGCACGTCGTTGGCGAATCCTTGTACGCCGACGAAGGTTGTCCGAGGAAGGTGTGGTGTTCTCTCTCGTTGACACCGAAGACGAAGAAGAGCGGAGCGGCGTTCTTCGTCGGAACTTGAGCGTTCTACGTCAAGTCTTGAGGAAAGTCAAAATAAAAAGGAAACAACGAACTCAAGAACCCCTACCTCGATAGCCGCACGTTGACGGAGTCGTGGAATATCGGTGTCGATTCCTATGACGTCGGAGGAAGAGTCGTTGTCGATGGCGTTCGTCGCGGAAAAGATGATGCGGAAGAAGAACGTCACGTCGCGGATATGGCGTCGCGGAAAGACCGTGTTCTTCGGCGAAGAAGTTCTTCGTTGAAGAACGGCGTTTCTTCATGTTCTTCGTCAAGGTTGAAGAAGAAAGAAAAGCTCTCAACCAATCCAAGATGGCTAAGAGTTCTAACCCAACAAAATAAGACAAAGTCTTATTTTATTCACAAAAAGAATTTCAATGGTTTGAAATTCAAATAAGAGATATCTCCACATTTATTAACAAGTTGTCATGTTAATTAAAGAGGGGTTAAGGGAGTTTGAGGGAAGATGAGAGGTTTAGGTTTCGTGTGGGCCCCACCACACTTAATCCTCTCAAGGGAGGTTAAGTGGGTGTGGGTCCCACCCCTAACTCCCTTTGAGAGGAGTTAACCTACAAATAGTAAAATAAAAAGAATTCACACTTTTTATTCAACTTTTTTATAAAATCTCCCAAAAACTAACTTTCAACCCGAAACAAACGCAACTCCCGAAAAGGTCTCTTTAAGAGAATATCGGCGCTGCGAGTTCATCGGTGCCCTCAGATTTCAATTCCGAGCACCGTATCAAAAGTTAGAAATACCCGCTCGTTCGTTCACTGAACGTACCCGAGCCAAACTTCAGAAATTAATTCCGGGCACTCCGGGCCTCGGAATCAGGTGCCGTCTGAAACCGCGCTCTTGTAAAATTCTAAAGAAAATTAAGAAAAAATTTCCCTTGAATTTTACGGGTCTTTACAATTCAATACATATCATATCAAGCATTTATAAATCCAAAATGAAACAATACTCACAAACCATGAGGGAACACCCCTTACGAAGACAGATGCCTTCTAATCACACCCCCAATGGTGTGTTGACCAACATGATCCCACAAAAGTACTCTAACACAAAACAGAAACCATTTACCAAGAGATAAGATATAAAATAATGAGAGGATCCCCTATTACAAGTCTCCTTTAGGTTCCCCTATTCGGTGCTCTGATAAAGGTATCTCTCATCGATTGGAAATCCTCTATCTCCTGTTATATCCTCCTTATAGAGTGATAGATAATCATCTTTTTAGTGAATCTAATATTCTTTTTTATGAATCTTGATTGTAGGTTAGACTACTTGATCTCCTTCCAAGGAAGTGGTTCCCTTCTACTGTATTTGGAAGTCTTCTTTTGTGTACTTGAACCATAAATACTAATATTTGAGATTCAAATAGGATGAAGATGAATAAAGATTGGATGGATTCTAATCGTTTAACAATAGAGTACGAGAACGGAGTGAAAGAGTTCATCAAGTTTGCAAAGGATCACACAAAGGATCCTTCTCAAATCCTTTGTCCGTGTTTACGTTGTTGTTATTCTAGACTACTTACTCCAGAGGAGTTGGAAGAACATTTGATATGTCACGGAATAGATCGGAGTTATAAATGTTGGAATAAAGACGGAGAAAAAGCGAATGTAGCTACTGGCTGGGATAAAACTGCGTTTTATGGATCGTCAGATATGAATACAAATATAGATAATGAAGAAGACCGCATGGAGGATGTGATTACAGATGTCAATGATGATGAAGATCGTATTGAGGAAATGACAAAGACAATTCAAGATGAACCCCGTGATTGCCCAAAATTGTTTGAGAAGTTAAAGAGTTGTGCAAAGACGCCATTGTATGCTGCTTGCACTAAGTATACAACATTTTCAGCTGTACTGAAGTTGTATAAATTGAAAGCAGGAAATGGATGGAGTGATGTCAGTTTTACGGAACTACTTGCTCTCTTGAATGACATGCTCCCGGAAGATAATGAGCTCCCAAGTCGGACATATGAAGCTAGATGAATGCTACACTCGATGGGAATGATTTCTGAAAGAATACATGCCTGCCCGAAAGACTATATATTGTTTCAAAAGGAGAACAAATCACTTACAGAATGCCCAAAGTGTGGTGCTTCTCGATACAAGAAAGATAAATCCAATCCTACGAAAGTTGTATGGTACTTTCCAATCATTCCAAGGTTTAGGCGTTTATATGGAAGTGAAGAAACTGCAAGACAATTGTCGTGGCATGCAGATAAAAGAAATAAATATAGGTTATTACGTCATCCGGCCGACTCTCCTCAATGGAAGAAAATTGATCATGAGTATCCTGAATTTGGAAAAGAGCCGAGAAACCTTCGTCTTGCGTTATCTACAGATGGAGTGAATCCTTTTGGTTTTCAAACCATCACTCATAGTACATGGCCTGTTATGTTGCTAAATTATAACTTGCCACCCTGGTTATGCATGAAGCGAAAATTCATCATGTTATCTATGCTTATATCAGGACCAAAACAACCAGGTAACGATATTGATGTTTATCTGACTCCTTTGATCGAGGATTTGAAGTTATTGTGGGACTCGGGTGTAATGTTGTATGATGATTATAAAAGTGAATACTTCACGTTGAGAGCGATGTTGTATGGGACAATAAATGATTTCCCTGCTTATGGAAATTTGTCAGGCTATAGCATTAAAGGAACTCAAGGGTGTCCCGTGTGCGAAGAAGATACAGAATCAATTAGGTTGAAACATTCATCGAAATCTGTGTTTCTAGGACATCGTAGATTTCTACCTCGTCGGCATAAGTACCGATCTTGGACAACATCATTCAATGGAAGTTCAGAAAAACGCACAACACCGTCTCCACTAACAGTTGATCAGCTGTTTGAGAAAGTAAAAGATATGAACACTGTTTTTGGTAAACCATTTTCGAAAAACCTTACGAAAATCGGTTGGAAAAACTGATCAGTTTTTTTTGAATTACCATACTGGAATTGTTTGTATGTCAGGCATTTTCTTGATGTGATGCATGTGGAAAAAAATGTATGTGATAGTGTTATTGGAACGTTGCTAAATGCCCCTGGCAAAACAAAAGATGGAATTAAGGAAAGGTTGGACATGGTTGACATGAGAATACGAGAAGAGTTGGCTCCCGTGAATGGTGAAAATCGAATGTTTCTTCCTCCTGCTGCTTATACTCTTTCTAGGGCAGAGAGATATCAGTTCTGCAACTTCTTTAATGATGTAAAGGTTCCAGAGGGGTACTCATCAAATATCAAGAACATTGTGTCAATGAATGATTTGAAGTTAAAAGGTTTGAAATCACATGATTGCCATGTTTTGATGAAAGATCTAATTCCTATAGCTTTACGTTGCATTTTACCCAAGAATGTTCATCATACGTTAACCAAACTTTGTTTCTTTTTCAAAGCTATATGTAGCAAAGTTTTAGACCCGGGGAAATTGCCAGCTATGGAAAAAGAAATTGTCATCATATTATGTGAATTAGAAATGTTCTTCCCGCCAACATTCTTTGATATGATGGTTCATTTGATGATTCACTTGGTGAGAGAGATTCGACATTGTGGTCCTGTGCACTATATATGGATGTATCCTGTTGAATGGTATATGAAGATTTTGAAAGGATATGTCAAAAATCTAAGTCGGCCAGAGGGTTGTATAGTGGAGCGATATATTGTTGAGGAAGCCATTGAATTTTTTATTGAATACCTATCTGATGTGGAAAGCATTGGTCTCCCGAAATCTCGTCACACTGGACGCATTGAGGGTGGGGGAATTTCTGGAAGAGAAGTTGTAACAATCAGTATTACAGATCGGGAGCAGGCTCATCTTTACGTTTTGCATAATAGTTGGGAGGTTGCTCCATATATTGAAACTCACAAAGAAATTCTTAGGCAGTTGAATCCATCGAGGGCTGAAAAATGGTTAGCAGATACACATAATCACCAGTTTATAGGATGGTTTCAGGACCATATTTTTAAGCAGTTGGATGAAAATCCGAATTCAATTTCAGAACGACTTCGATGGCTAGCCGCTGGACCAAGTGTGTATGTATTATCTTATAGTGGGTATGTAATTAATGGTTATACATTCTATACGGATGAACATGATGAAGAGAGTACCATGCAAAATAGTGGAGTTACACTAGTGGCTGAAGCGATGCATGTTTCTGGTAGTAAGGATAGAAATCCAATTTATGCAAATATGTCATACTTTGGCATTATCAAACTAATATGGGAGTTGGATTATACGACATTTCAATTGCTGATTTTTCAATGCAAATGGATTGATAACAATAGTGGTGTTAAAATAGATGAATGGGGATTTGTGAAAGTTGATTTTAGTAAAGAAGGGTACAAAGACGAACAGTTTATAATGGCATCACAAGTGGTACAAGTTTTTTATGTTCCAGATCCCGCAAACCGAAAGTGGTCGATTGTTCTGTTATCGTCCAAAACTATTGAGGGTTCCGATGAAAATTCAGTTGAGGACGATCCTTTTAGTGGTACGTCACAATCAATTCGGAGCGGTCCCAATGCAGATGATGTTTTGTATGTTATAGGAGACCACAATGAAGGGATTTGGATTGTCGATAGAGGTGTCAAATCTCTTCAACCTTTGAAAAAAAGAAAGAGTTCAGTAAACAGGTTATATTTTGTTTGTAATATAGATCTTGTTATCTCATGTTATTATCTTATCATTACAGAATTTATGTAATTTGAATGAACTGTTCAACCACTTTTGCAGATAATGACTTCTGCACATTCTGGTGCTCCTAACCTTGAGACTGAACAAGTCTCTCAAGCAGCTGCTGCTGCGGCTGCTGCTGCTCCTGCTGCTCCTGCAGCTCATGCTGCTGCTACTGTTGCTCCTGATGCGGCTTCTGCTGCTCCTACTGCTGTGGCTTCTACTCCTCCTCCTGCTGTGGCTCCTGGTGCTCCTACTGCTCCTGCTGCTGCTCTTACTGCTGCGGCTCCTGGTGCTCCTACTGCTCCTGCTGCTGCTCTTGCTGTTGCGGCTCCTTCTCTTAGTGTTGAGGTCCAACAACCATCAGCACATGCCGTTGATATCATAGTAGATGAACATATAGATGATGTTGATATCGATGAAATGGTCGGGAATGAAGGACCGACGTCGCAGAAATCACAGGTGCGTCGTAGTTTGACAGTGTTAGCCAAAATTCTTAAGGCGAAAAGCAAAGGCATCAAATTTGAAGTCGGATGGAATGCATGAGGCCAACATGTGAATCCCAACAGGGCTATGTTTAGCAGTTACATTGGAGTTGTCACTCGGCAACGCGTGCCGATTGACATAGATTCATGGCACCATGTTGTGTCCGGGTTGAAGGCTGTGATCTGGGAAGAAATTACGGTAACATTATGAATTTATTTCTTTAATTAACTAGAAAATAAAATGATGAAACAATGTCTTACTCTTCTCAATCTCTTACAGAGTACATTTATAGTAGACGACTCACACAAGGATTATGTACTAAGGCTTGCAGGAAAGATTCATCGAGGTTTTCGTACTATTTTAACAAGATATCACCTGAAAGATTCTAAAGGTAAAATAAACCCGCACCCACCCATTGTCTACGCGCACCTGATATCCCAAGAAGCATGAGATGCATTTATTGGCCGTCGTGGGGATGAGAAGTTTCAGGTACATTGTGAGTGATAATACGTTGTTTGAGGATACCTGTATTCATCACTTTGATTGTCAATATTTCATTTATGAAACAGAAACTCTGTACTGAAAATAAGGAACGTGCATCAAATCCAACATACCCCTATCGTAAAGTAAGGATGGGGTACGCTTCATTAGAAAAGAAAATGGTACGTATTGTAAATTTACAGTAATATTGTTAGGTGCCAATAAACAACATCATAATTATCTTTCTATGTCTATATGTAGATTGATGAATCTAAAACCAAATGCACTTCTATCCCACGTCATGTGCTATGGAAGGAGGCACGTGTGAACAAAGAAGGGAAGTTAATAGATGAGAACACACAAAAAGTGTGGGAAATATGTGTAAGTATGACACGATGATAAAAATATTTGTTTAAAATTGCTATTACATAAAAATAATTAGTTTTTTTCCTATATCTGACAGTCACAGGAATCAGCTACTCCTGTAGCTGATACAGACCTATTATCGACGGCTTTGAAGCAGCCAGAAAAATACGGTCGTGTCAGAGGTGCAGGGTTTGGGGTGACACCCCGAGTATATTTTGAGAAGAAGAAAAAAAATAGATTATACAGAGAAAAAATTGGAACAAATGAGCGAAAAAATAGAAACCCTTGAAGAACAATTGCAATGGCAGGGAGAGTTGCTAGAAAATTTTATTGGTGGGAAGCAAAGGGAGGACACAACTCAGGAACAACCACCGCATGAACATCCTGCCCCACCCCCACCAGCTTTGAGGTGAGCCATTCACCTAAAAAAATGTCTTAGCCGTGGTAATCAATATTCTAATAACGGTTCCCATGAAATATGAATCAGACAAACACTGATAATTTATCTGTACTGATCTTCTACAGGGTGATAATGATTGTGATTTATATCTGTCAACACCCACCTATCACCTTGTAGCGAGGGCTACAGTGTTCAATATCCCAGATGCCACACTGCATAATAGACCAATTTCAAAAGATCATCTGAAAGTGACGATTACTGTAGCTCATGAGCCAAATTCAATGCTACCTATTCCACTTGATGACGATGATATTCATACGGCCGAAAAGGATATTGGGACATTCATTGCATGGCCGGCACAACTTGTAAGAGTACATGCAGACAAAGAGGTATTTATTTCCTTTTATTTTCAAGCTAAACCCTTAACAATTAATGAAAAGAGTGTCTGAATCAATGATTGTTGTTATAGACGGAGAAAGGAAAGGGGGTGACTAACATCGGCTCGAAACCATCTAAAGGATTGACCAATCGATCCCAAGGAGCTACTGAAAGCACAATAACACCACCTGTTCTCTTTCCACATTTACTAGCATTGAAGACTCATGTGGATACGAAGCTAAAAGATGGTAATAGTCATATAGTGATTTTCAAAGATAATATATACGGAGAGGAAAGTCAAGATTTCGTTGCTGCTGAAAATGTAAATGAAATCCTTGAAAACGGTTGGTTAGGCGTCACTGTTGTAAATGTATATATGAGGTATGTTTCCATGAATTGATTTTCTAAAAGCTGATCTAATGTGCAAATTATGACTAAATGCATTTTATATTGTTGACAGACGCATTTATGAAAAACAGTTGAAGGGATTTTCCCATGAGCCAAGATTTGGACTGGTTAGTCCTCATATCACATCAACACCCCAAACAAAAATAGAGTCATCAAAAAGGGATGCAATAGTGAAGGACTTGCTGAAAAAATTTGAACGCAAGATTACAGATGACAAACTTTTCCTAATACCAACCATGCAGGGGTAATACTCTACGATTAAAGCATATCAATTATATTTTCACTTTTTTTATTACTTATTCCTTTTTGTGTTTTTAGGCAACATTGGTTGCTAATTGCGGTGAACTTGGATACTCCGAAGATTTATTTTCTGGATTCAAAGCTAGGATATCCATCAAATCGACCATACATGATGGAGTTTGTGAATCTGTAAGACACTACATCTTACGTTTTAGGTCTAAACATCAATTTATATAATTTATATTATCTTTTACTGAGGATTCTGTTATGATAGGGCGGTGTACCAATATCGTCTAAATCATGGTATGAGGACAGGGGCTAAGCATAAGGAGCCGAGCAAGTACTACGTCTGGACAAATATCAGGGTATATATAATAAAATTTCACTATCCAAACACACCTCAACACAAGTTATTTATTCTCCTAACGATCATTTTTTTTGCAGTGTCCAAAACAAACAAACGATAATGATTGCGGTTATTATGTTTGTAAATTTATGAAAGAGATCGTTTTTCATCAGCAAACTAGCATCCCTAAAGAGGTATTTTCAAAAACAATTACTAGTTCGTTTAAGTTATTTATTAATTCTTTATTTTTTTATTTTGCAGTACTACTATGACTGCCGAAAATCCTCATACTCACAAGACGATATAGATGTGTTCAGAAACGAGTGGGCCGCATACCTGATGACAGATTGTACACAAATACAATGATGATCTGACTTGGGGACATGTACAATTGGTGGTCATTTTTGAGAGGGGTTAAGGGGATCAGAAGATGAAATATTGTTGTATGTAAATGTTCGTAGCAAAACCACCCCGCAATAAATGGGAGTGCATCATCTTCAATACAGGAACGTATTGCCCATGCAAGACACCCTGCTTTTTTTTAACAATGTAATGAGATGTTCAGAAAAACAAAATGGTGAAGGATCTACCGCGACATCTTTCTAGAATATTTGACCGAAGTTAAAAAAATTAAATAAAAGGATAGACCCATTCAGTGGACGAAACGACATACAATGGCGCCAAGTCCTGAAAGGTGTCACATTCTCAATTGAGGTGCTGAAGTTAAAAACATAATGCTGTCATGGTTTGTGCTTCAGATCATTCTCGAAGGTGGCCAGTGAATTTCTCTATGTATCATGAGCGTTCTAATGCATATCTTGTTTGGAAGATCATTGTAGTAGACAACGATCTAAAAGTGGGGGATGTGTGCATATCTGAGCATGTCTTTAGTAGTGTCCCTCAAAATGTCTTTAAACTGACCATCTTGAGATGTATCTAAACTTGTGACTTTCTTTTAAATAGTGAATCTTTTCAGAACTGCGGGAGTTAACATTTCTCCAACATATTCACACACAAAATCACCCTTCGACATATCCTACAATGTCTTCAGACCCCACCCTTTCCCCTCGGCTGTCAAAAAAACCTAAAAGACAATGGCTAGCAATGATCATTCCAAAATGCATTTAAACTGAAACCTTCCAGAAAAAAATAGAGTACAATACCTGCAAGTTGTAACTTAGGTCGCTTTGCACAAGCCGATTTCCACATTGTTTGTAGCAACCACATTTGCTCCAACACTCTAATGATCTTCATTGCTTCATGTCTTTTATACTCTTCCAGAAACCCTTCTCTAAGAAGGTCAACTATCGTGTATGCATACTCACCTTCAAATGTGACGTGTACGAGTCAACCCCGCCTCAATCTGAGGCCTGTTGTGGCTGACAAAACTCCAAGTGCCTCTGTTTTGTTCAAAATGGACTTATTTTTAAGTGAGAAATCAACAACTGACATACGGGAAACCGACCAAACGCCTTCGGATTGTGTTGACACTTTAGGACAACGATTCATGGGTTATATGTGACGTGTACGACTCAACCCCGCCTCAATCCGAGACGCGGTGTGTCCGGTATCACTCCAAGTGTATGTATTTAGTTTAAAATGGACAATATTTTACGTACATACGCCAAACTGATCTAACGGCTTCTGATTGCATTGATACTTTTTCACAATGATCAATGACTCATGTGTGACGTGTACGATTCAACACCGCATCAATCCGAGGCCCGGTGTGGCCGACACCACTCACAGTGTCACTGTTTTGTTAAAAATGGACTTAATTTTAAGTGAAATCAACAACTGACATACGACAAACCGACCAAACACATTGGGATTCTATTGAAACTTAAGGACAACTATCCATGGGTCAAATGTGATGTGTAAGATTCAACCCCGCCTCAATCAGAGGCTCGGTGTGACCGGTATCACTCCAAGTGTATGTATTTAGTTTAAAATGGACAATATTTTACGTACATATGCCAAACCGATCTAACAGCTTCTGATTGCGTTGATATTTTTTCACAACAATCAATGAATCATGTGTGATGTGTACGATTCAACACCGCATCAATCTGAGGCCCGGTGTGGACGACACCACTCACAGTGTCACTGTTTTGTTAAAAATGGACTTAATTTTAAGTGAAATCAACAACTGACATACGACAAACCGACCAAACGCATTGGGATTCTATTGAAACTTAAGGACAATGATCCATGGGTCAAATGTGACGTGTACGAGTAAACCCCACCTCAATCAGAGGCGCGGTGTGACCGGTATCACTCCAAGTGTATGTATTTAGTTTAGAATGGACAATATTTTACGTACATACGCCAAACCGATCTAACGGCTTCTGATTGCGTTGATACTTTTTCAAAACGATCAATGACTCATGTGTGACGTGTACGATTCAACACCGCATCAATCCGAGGCCCGGTGTGGCCGACACCACTCACAGTGCCTCTCTTTTGTTCAAAATGGACTTATTTTTAAGTGAAATCAACAACTGACATGCGGCAAACCGACCAAACGCATTTGGATTCTGTTGAAACTTAAGGGCAATGATCCATGGGTCAAATTTGACGTGTAAGAGTCAACCCCGACTCAATCCGAGGCCCGGTGTGGCCGACACCACTCAAAGTGCCTCTATTTTGATCAAAATGGATTTATTTTTAAGTGAAATCAACAACTGACATACGGGAAACCGACCAAACGCCTTAGGATTGTGTTAACACTTTAGTACAATGATCCATGGGTCATATGTGACGTGTACGAGTCAAACCTAGGGTGGATTACATGTCTTTCCTACATGGAATATATCCCACTACACGTCTTTAATGAGCCAGCTACGCAGTTTATCCCTTGTACAGATACACAGGAAGAATCACACGAGATCGACGTCATGTACTAACATAGGGCAAGGGTGCATAAGAGGACACGAGATCAAAGGGTAACAAGTATATGTTTTTTTAACATGCCATGTAATTTTCTATTGATATGACATGTATATTCACACAGGCAGCTGAACATTGGAGTTACCCAGGGTAATGCGACAAGGCATGTGACCCTTTAAATGAAACATAATTTTATGTACCATGATTGATCTCTTTGAACACTATATCAAGTACATATTTCATTAGGGTTGGCTCCCATGATCCTTCCTAGGATGGTTTTGGTATCTTTTCCGACTTACGGTAGTACGATCGCTTCAGCAGGACGTCCTAGACATAGTTGGAGTCTCTCTGAAAGTCCTGGAGTGAGATCATATATCTATTTTTGAGGTCCAGGTAGAGTCATGTATCAACGCAACCAATCCTACCAGACATCGATCCTATATATAGAATGTTAATCTTGATGTCTCATTACAGTCCCCTAATTTATGATATGTTACCTTTTTTGTATTAATATACATAATTACTAAGGGTGATGGATGGGAGAGTTAGGATATCCTTTTTATGTTTTGCAGAATGATTCAAGGAGCACGGGTTCTGCACGATTTGTCAAAACCAAGTGGCAATCCAAGGAGAAACAATTCATAGTGGAATTTTCTAGTATTTATCTTCTGAGTTGTGTAGGAATATTTTGTGATACTATGTAATGAGGTAGTTTTGGTTTCTGGGTAGATGGTATCTAACTCATGGTAAGAACACTGTTTGGTTGGGTTGTGATCGGTTGATGACATGCTTGTGGTTGATATACTAGTTTTTGTGCAGGTCTGTGGTTGATATACTGGTTTTTGTGCAGGTCTGCTCGGCTGGCTGTACTAGTGCAGGTTTTTTATTAGCAGCTGGCAGGGATTTAACAGCGCTTTTTAGCGCTGTTAAAGGCGACATTTAACAGCGCTAAAAAAGCGCTGTCAAAGGAGATATTTAACAGCGCTAAAAAAGTGCTGTTAAAGGCAACATATAAAAGCGCTTTTTTAGTGCTGTTAAAGGTGACATTTAACAGCGCTTTTTAGCGCTGTTAAAGGTGACATTTAACAGCGCTAAAAAAGCGCTGTTAAAGGACCCCCCCTTTATCAGCGCTGAGCTTTACAACGCTTTTCTAGCGCTGTTAAAGCCCGATTTTAGCGCTGTTATTGCCCGTTTTTGTAGTAGTGTGGGTTATATAAATGAAATTGCAAGAATACATGCCCTTAAATAATAAATTGTGGGCGGTGTCTGACATGAAATAATTTTAATTTAATAATAATAATTTACAAAAACTGATGCAATAAATAAATTAAATAATCCACACATAGAAAGAGATATGTCTCAGTACATGATCATCCACATCAAAAATGAAATACATTTAATATAACTACCTAACATTTATTTCAATTTATTTTTCCTCAAAAAAATACATGTGAGTTAATCAGATTAATTATCTAATTAATCAGTTAAATCTATATTGTATTATTTCTTATTCAATATATCCTAGATAATCCCATCCATTTAGATTTTAAATCAATTTATTTGATAAATTTTATATAATATTTTATAAAATCAAATCAAAACATATACATAAAAGTAGCATGGCGAATAACTGTAAAAAATCCACTCATGGTCCTTATTATGTATGTTGAAATCAAAAGAAATATGATGTACATATCACGAGAATAAATTTCATAGTATTCACTATCAATAAATGAAACACGAGACACATGAAAATTGTGCAACATATACCGATTTAATGCACATGATTTATAGAATATGTAACGAAAGCACAAAACTTGTAATTTCAAAGTTTCCAAGTAATTAATTAAGAATTTAATGTAATATAAAAACAATCAACCAATATGTATGGTTATTAAATAAAACAAAATAAGGAATTGATGAGGTTTAATGGGATAAGTAATTAGATTTAATATTTCTATATTGTTGGATAAGATAATTGATGTCTATAAACTCACTATACACTATGCATGTCTCTCCTCTATCTATATACAACAGTTTCCTAGGGACTAGGAATGCATGTCAGCCTCCATTATTAATTTTTGTATAAGGTGTGTAATGGAATTAAACATTTTGTGACCTTTGATATTCATGGCTATTAGTCATAATAATCATGTGTAAACACGTGAAACATATTTGGCTACATGTTTTTCATTATGAAAACATGTGGAGTACAAAAAATATAGTTGAGTTGCACTGTGTGTAATCTAATAAACAATGTTCTAGACTAGACTGGTTAACACCTGGTGTGTATTAATATATCAAATGTTTATTTATTGATTGCTTAACTAGATTCTCCATGGTTCATCCTACTGCAATGTACACAAGAACACAACATGTAGTTGTGGGATACTCTCCTTCTACTCTTATGCTATACGACTAGAATTATCAGCACCTATGGATGACTTATTTATAGTTATGAATATAATTTTTAATTGATTATTTATTAAATTAAAAAGAAAAAAAAATAGATGAAGTGATTTCAATAGTTAGAAAAAATAATGAATTTGTAGATATTAAAACTAACTTTTAAACAAGTAAAACGATAAAAAAATTAAGTAATTATAAATTTTAACACGACTACTCTCATACCACTTGAAGAATATGTATATTGCACAAATGATTATTAGTAAGTGGAGAACTAATATCATATCATAATCAATGAATAATATAAGATTTACACGACTAAGATTCATCAGGAATAATGAATTAAATTGAAGATTAATTGACAAAAACACAAGAACCATGAAATGAATTTATTTTCACATTAAATTTATAACTAATTATATTAAAATAATTACCTTAGTTTAGGAAATTATTTATCTATAAAGTATTTTTATCATTCAAACACCATTTGATTGCATCGTTGTTGTGTTGGGACCATCAAAGAGTAATATCCCTTTAGTATTGATACAAACATACTCCATTTGATATTAAAGCTTCACTGATAATACTCCACATGCTATCATGGTAGCATCGATCATATTATGTCACTCCATTTGACCATTATACCAATATTGCTTCTCTTGAAGGATCTCCTCTTTATCTATATATCTTTAGATGAGGAGGGAGGAAGAGATTCTCTTGATCTAGAAAGGGAAACCTAGAGAAGTTCTTCATTCTGAGAGAATTCTTTGTGTATAGGATTTCTATACAAAAAACCCAATTTAAAATTATTTTTTACAGATTAATTATAAGCCCGAGTATATATTTTATTAATAATTTGTTCACAAGGGCCCTTGATTTTATATTAATCACATCATAGGCCTCATTATATAACAAAAAATGAAAATAATATTCAATCTCCTAGTGTGCACTAACCCACAAAAATGATAAATATTTTTTATATAGTTTGGTAATGAAATATTTATCACTAGACCTTAAACTATGTTCACTTATATTCCTAGATATTTATTGAATTGTTAAATAAATATTTCAACAAATAATATAAATTCATTAAAAAAATAAATATATTATTCACAATCTATTGAATTAACATTCATTTATTATTCATATAACTAAATAAATTAACTATTTAATAAATAACTATTTGATACATTGTGAGAAAATAGATAAATAAATATTATATTTCATCATAAATATATAATATATATGAATATAAATAAATTATTACCTTGGGAATAAATATTTATTTATAATTTTCGATCAATAAATTTTAAATAAATATTATTCCTTATTCTAGAGAATGATATTTATTCCAACAGTTAAATTAAAATATAATTTAATTATGATTAATACAAACAATTATCATTTGACCGTCTTTCTTTCTTCCCTAGTGGAATTATGTATTTTCCCTTAAAGTCAAATATCAACATCTAGAAACATGTAAGGGGAACAAATAGAATGAAGTTAATGCCACAATATTAGCAACCACATATGAATGCCAACTATTTAATACAACCCCTTTGACTCGATCTGAACAAGGTGGTTGCAAACTCATGTCATCAACCAATATTCTCGATATATATATTTTTTACTTCCTAAAATGATCATAAACTTACACCATATACATGGAATTTAGTTTGACAGATCCATTTCAATCAAAGGGATGAAATATGAACTTCTATAATGATTGTAGGAAAAAATCGTTTCTCAATTTATTCATTAATATTATGTCATTAATGAAGAAACCAAAATATCCTATCTCACTATGCACATACAGAATCATATATTCCATTAATACCTAAATTAACATGAATAAAAATATATAATAATAATGATGTATATGGACCATTACATGTGATCATAGATATACATATCCAATGAAAATAAAATATGTGGAATTACTATTGGTGGTTATATCCTAATAATCTCCCATCCAAGATATTTCCTATTGAAAGCTTAATGATATGAAGCCACATTTTCTTATATACACCCATATTTGATAGTATTCATTATAAGTGTCATAGAAAATAATTTTATATGAAAATAAGAACAGGTTTAAGAATATCACCATTTCATATCAATGTTTTCATCATAGTGGGGAATTAATTTTGACCTTTGAAAATGTGTCACATATTATTTGATTTTATGAAACTAATGTTACACAAATGAATAAATTTTTTTATTCAATATTTATTAATATTCATGTATATGTACATAATGGAAAGAAAAAGTAAAAATTATATAGTTATAGGACACCAAATCCAATATATTGATTGGTCTATTTGGTTAAATGGAAATACATTTTATATACCAGTAGAAACAATAGGGTTTATGTGAGTACACAAGGGATTAATAGGTGACACAGATATATATCAGAGAATAAATGGGTGCACACATATAAATATAATGCAATCTTTGATAAAAATGGGTATATAATGACACATTTTTTCACACTTGATAGTAAGAGGATTCATATTTGAACCAGAGGGTGCACTCTTATATATGTATTTATACATGGGTATACCATAATAGATGAGAGTATACCTCTATATAGTAAGGAATAAGTAGGTATACATGGGTATGTTGGGGTATACAAGTGTGGGACCTTTTATAACATTTTTTATAGAAGCATGCATTTATATACCCGAGAAAATATAGCTACATGTGCATACACCTGGGTATTTGTGGGTATTAATGGGTTCATGTATGTATATATTGAGGTACCAAGTTATATGAAGGTATATGAGTCTACCTGAAATGATAAAGAAGTACACCGGCATAAACATGTTTATATGAGTGGAAATATGGATAATCTAGCATAATCGTACATTCAACATGGTATATGAATATAAATATGGGAATACATGGGTATGTGTGGTTGTACCCATGCAAATTTGATTACACTACATTACACACATGTACATGTGGGATCAAGTCATCACAATATAATAGACAAGATTTATAATCGTGTATACCTACATACACATGGGAACACTAATATATATATTGGTACCCCCATAAAGATAAGGGAATATATGTCTAGATACATGTACACATGAGTTTACAAGGGTACATGCATGAATACATGGGACCATGTTTGTATAGGTAGGTACACATATGTACATCAATGTACATGTATGTATGAGTGGGTGTACATTGGCACAATCTGTGTGACATGGATTCACCTAGTTACACATGTGTTCAAGAAATTTCACATTGGTAAAAATGGGTACAAAAATGTATACTTGTGCATCCCAAGGTATAAATAGGTGTACATGAGTAAATTTGTTTATAAATGAAAAAATGTGGATACCCATGGGTCTAAATAGGTATATGTTTATATTGTTTGTTACACACATGTACACATGATTTCACACTAGTATATATAAGAATACCCCGGTACACACAAGTAAATGAGGATAATAATGATTATGTTGGTACACTCAATTAAATATAAATATACATGGGTATGGATATTTTTATGTGGGAATATTTGGAATCATGATTGTGAACCTAAGTATATACTATTATAATAGAGTGCAGATGGATCCATGAAATTACATATGGCTATATGATAGTACACCCTGATACACCAGGGTATATTTTTGTAAATATAGATACATTTTTTATACATGTTTAAACTCTACTATAGATAAGCACATGTGACTAGATATGAGAATATTATAGTATATGTTAATATATAAAGGCATAAATAGATCTATTCAAGGGTAATTTAGTGAGGCTAGAGTACATGTGATTACACCTAGTTAACTTCTAATATTTCTTGGTATAGGTTGTGATACTGGGTTAGACCCAAAAATATATTGGTAAACATAGGAACATGTTGGTTAACACAGTTAAAAATGGTCACACCAATGTTTACCAGGGTACATGTAGGAATAGAACAATACATCTGGGTTCACACAGATAAATAAGTAAATATAAAAGAACAGATGTGTAAACTTGGGTATTCATGGGTATAATATGGTACACATTGGTGAATCTAAACACATGTATTTAACATGCTACATATGAGTATACATTTTCTAAGGTACCAACATTAGAGTGCATGAAGGTGCATGCAGGTACACCTGAGTACAAGTTTTTATACATAGAAACACTTGGGGTATACCGAGGTATATGTAGGCAAATCGAGATATATTTTGTTACACCATAGTATGTAGAGATATAGATTGAATAATTTTTTACATATTGGTACATGAATGATCATATGGGAACACCCATATACTAAAGGTACACGTGGGTGCACTCATATATATGTAGGCACACTCGAGTAGACTTAGGCACACTCTAGTACACTATAGTACACCCTTATAATTATAGTTAATCCAAGTTATAGATGAGTCAAAAGAGATACAACTAGGCACATATGACTACTTTCGATTCATACACAAAGTCTCAATTACACGCTATTACACCAACATACATGTGAATACACTTGGGAATTAATTACTATAAATGATTACACATTGTGACATACGATTATATTCAAGTATATATGGGCACACATTGGTAGAGTTGGGTATATATTGGTATGAGTGGTTATAAATGGGTATACCCTAGTATAACTATGTACACACAAGTATACCACTAAATATATTAATAAAAAAGCGTTTACATGTTTACTACAATTATATGTGGGATCTAATCGATATATGTAGATGCACTTATATACATATTGGTACACATGAGTTGTCTTGTCTAGCATAAGTATATACCTAAACCAATAGTTTAGAGAAACCATTGGTATAGGTGGCATATACCAAATGTTTCCCGACCATTGGTATAGGTAGTGTGAAATATGAATTCCAATGATTTTCAAAAACTATCGATATAGGTAATTCCAAAAAAAACCATTGACTAGTTTTAATCCACAATCCTTCAATTTATATTTCAGTGACGTAACCAATAATCTACAATGTTTTTTGGAACATAATACGATAAATATTTATATGTATATTTATAATTAAAATATTTTATTATGTATTCAATGTTATTTGATAATAGAATTAATTAAAATTAAAAGTACATATACAAACAGTTTTACAAAATCATTGGAATATGTATTTTTATATTTTGTACCTATAACAATGGTTTTGGAAAAACTATTATTATAGGGTCTTTAAATATTGTCTATACCAATGATTTTTTCAAAATTGTTGGTTAATCCACCGCTTATACTAATATTTTTAAAAAACATGCTTCTATAGGCTCATTTTATTGAAGTTATACTACTAGTTTGTCTAAAACCATTGTTATAGATATTACTTATACCAATAGTTTCAGAAACACCATTTGTATAGGGTTATATTATGTTACCTATACCAATGGGTTTGTAAAAACTGTTGGTAGAGGGTCATTTTATGGTACCTATCCCAACATTTTTTCAAATTGTTGATATAAATAAATTGGTACTGGCCATGATTCTAGTAGTGACACAATTATATAAGTAAAACTATATACAAGATGGTTTTTTTGAGATTTATAAGGGTGAAATCAAAAATACATGGGTACACCTCCGTAAACCTATGCACTCATTAGCACATGCGGTGTAATTTTAGTTTAATGTGAAACGAATATCAAAAATGAAATTTGAGTTATAATTATGAAATAAAAAATTTATTTGGAGTATTATAAAATTAATTTTAAATAAAGAATTAAAAAAAAATAAAAAATTAAAATTAAAATTTAAATAAAACCATAAATTATTAAAACATGATATTTATAGTAATATTGAGAAATTGAACTTTAATAAAACTATTGAGATTAAAATTCGAATATTTAAATTTAAATTTATAGTTAAATTTAATAATTGATTAAAAATAATTTTTATTAAAAAAGGATTTTTATTTGAAATTTATGATGTTTTATTAATTAAAAAATTCAATATTGATTTTATTTTATTTTATTCATTTTCTCCATTAAGATATTAATATATCAATTTTAATTGAAATTTAAATTATATCTTAAATTTCATAACGAATTGAAATTGAAATTGATTATTTTCAGTCACAATTTAAAATTTAATATGATTTTTAATATAATATTAAATTATAATATCATTTTTATTATTTTAATTTAAACTTATTTTAGGAATTTTAAATTTTAATTTAAAAATTAAGAAAATGAAATTATAGTGAAAGATAAATTTTAATTTTTATATGAGAAAAAATAGGAAATTTTTTATTTTTATTTTAAATTAGAATATATGAAATAATTTATAAAATAAGAAAGTTATATTCAGATTCAAATTGAATAATTGAAGTTGAAATTTATGTTCTAGGTGAAAATGAAAATGAAAATTAAAAATTAGAAAATTTAAATTAAATTATTATATAGATTAAAGGGGGATTATGAATAAGAATTAAAATTAGAGTTCATATTGATATTGATATTATACATTTTTATAATTTTCATGATAAAAACTGAAGCTAGAGGATAAACTAAAACTAAAAAAAGAAAGAAATAAAATTAATAAATTGAAATTAAAATACAAATGAAGAAAATTAGAATTGATAATTATATTTAGATAGTAACGTAAAATAAAATTGACGGTTATCTAGAAATTAAAAATTAAATTAATGAATTAATAATTGAAATTAATAAATTTAATTTGATTTTCATAAAATAGAAAATTTAAATTTTATTTGATTTTTTTCCAAATTCAAATATTAAAATATAAATTGGGATAATTAAATTAACAATTAAAATAAAAATTAAAATAAAATTATAAACAATTTGATGTTGAATATGATAAATTAAAATTGGAATTAAATATTTAATGGAATTTAAAAATTTATAATTTTGAAATATAACATTAAATTTGTAATGGTTTGGATAATCAAATTAACATTTAAATTGAAATTAATAAATTTAAATATAATTTTTATTTATAAATAAAATAAATTTTCATTCAAAATTTAAGAAATGAAAATCAAAATGGATATACCAATATAACCCAATAAAATATATTTGGAATTTATATTCGATATTTAAAATTGATATTTAAATTTTAAAAAGTCAATTTATTATTAATTTTATTTGTTTAAAAAAACACTAGATAAATTTTAATTTATCTCACATAAATTTTTTTAAAAATTAAGTTTAAATTAAAAAACTTATAGAAAAATAATTTATTTCATTTTAAATTAAAATTAAAATTAAAATTTATATTGGCATAAAAATATTGAGAATAAAATTACTTTATCAAAATTTAATTTAAAATATAGTTTTTATTTGGAATTGAATAATTAATGCTTAAATTTAAACGAAAACATTGAAATAGAAAACTCGATTTAAATTTGGTTTCAAATTTTGAAAAATATTTTTTGAGAATTTCCCATTAAATATTAATTTTATCTTATATTTAAATTTCAATTCCCCAAATTATATTTAAATCCATTTTCATTTACATTTTAATTATAATTTTATTAATTTACATTAAAAATTAAAAATATATTTCATTTATAGATGTTTTTAATGCCCATATTTATTATTTTTTGAGTACATAACATCTTTTGTGATAAAGTATTTTTTTAGGAAAAATATTGTATTATTTAAAATTTTTGATTTATTATATTTATGGGACTAAATTATAAAATAATATATTTTATATATTATTTCTTTTTTTAAAAAAATTTCTTTATTATGGGTGTTTTTATTTCTACCTTAATGTGGAATCTTACAATGAGTATTAAATATAGGTCATTGAAGCCTAAATATGGTACTTTTTAATTTGAATTTGAATATATTATTTGTTGGTGTTATTCTAGAGAGAAATTCTAGATATTTTAGATTTCAATGGGAGAGGTGGAAGCTCTCCTGAACAATGGTGTTCAAAGCCATAGGATTCTTCATTCCATTAATAATTTTTATATTCTCTTTGTAATAGAATTTATTTGGGTAATTCATAATCCTTTTTTTCATTATATAATGGGGGATAAAGAATGTATAATATGGGGTTAAAGGTGAATAGATGATAAAAAATATATTATGATAATCATGGATTGGAATTAATTAATTAATTTATGTAGGTGATTACAGATTGTCACTATCCTTTTTTTAAATAGGCAAATCATGCCTATATTATATGTGCATGATGTAATATTCTTAATATCATTAAGAACTCATTATTTAAAAATATTTAATTTTAGAGAAGTCTTTCTTTCATATAATATGATTGCGACTTATAATTAAACAGTTTGTCAATTTATATCTAAATTTCATATATTGAATATTTTGAATTGTATTATTTATCCAATTATATTAATGATTTTTTTAGTCTAAAGGGTTAAACAAGAGGTAGTTGGGATGTGATCAAGTGGTTGAGAAATAATTGAGAGGGATTTAAGTCAATGACCAATAAGATATGATATGGAGGGTAAATTCAAATAAAATGTAAAAAATTTGTATCTTACAATATATTGAATCATTATCCATGCAACCTATCTCTTTCTACCTAAATCATCATTATAGACTCTAATTATGGTATGATATGACGGAGGTTAGGGAGTCTTCGGTTTATGCTTGTAGAGAAAATTCAATTCCATTGGTGCTTTCAGTTCTAGATTTATGTGTAAGGGTATTTTTCTTATAGGTACTTCTTATTTTAAAAAAGGGATCATATAAAACTTCTCTCTTACTTCATGTTCCAATAAAAGAGACCCCATTTCAGTTCAACATGTTAGTGACTGAGGTTTTCTAGGTTTCTAATTGTGGATTCAATGAAATATTCAAATATTACGGCTCATGTTGACATATTATTTTACTATCTTTTTAAAATCCTTGTAATTTTCTTAGTGTTTTTAACAATTTACATTTTTTTATTGGTGATGGTTATTCTTTTATTATCTTATAGTGATGGATTATTAGAAGGGTTTGTGATTCCGAAAATGTCTTGTTTTGGTGTTTGTACTAGTAGAGTTTTGGTTAAAGCATGGGGTTATGGTTGAAATGATGACACAATATAAGGAGTGTGATGATATGGTTTCATTGTTTTAGGGATATCGTTATGGTGTAAGTAATCCAAAATTTGAAATGTTTGATTGAAGGTAAAATTTAGTATGAATGTGTCATTTATGGGTCATGTTTTAGGGTTGGGTATGTAAAGGGGGACCCGAGTAGTTTACATTAACTAGATCAATCTCTCGACCATTATGCAAGATACCATGGATCATGATCATCCATGGATTACGTGTTTTCTCATAGAGGTGTTACCTTCTTTTGGATTATGAAATTTTTTATACTAATTTTATCTTATTAGTTTGGTATTCTATATTGTATTTTTTAAATATTTTTTCTCTAGTATTATATTGTACTGTCTTAACCATAAAGTGGATTATTTAAAATTCCAAAAAATAAATTGGAGGATATTGTATAATGGTTGAAATTTCATAGTTTCTATTTTCAATGAGTTATTAGATATGAATCTCAGTTAGAGAGTGATGTAAACAAGTTTCTAGTTCTATAGAATGGTATAAGTCGACAACTAGTTTGTTATATTGATGTAACCACACAAATAGTTAATGATAGTGATGTTAAACTAATATTGCAATAAATGATTATTTGATCTGGATGTTGATTCAAGATAAAGTTACATGAATATTATTTATTTATTTTAAAATATACATTAAAAGGATTTTAATAGTATGAAACGATATGAATGGGTTTCTAATTTTGAAATTTGAATATATATAGTGTTATATTTACTAATGATACTTTATTTTTGTTCAATTATTATGAAGCTATAATTAATCACTATATATATAGATAATACGAATATTAAATGGTTACAATTTAATAAATAAATATTGATTTTTTAATATATTCATGATTAATATTATAAATTTTAATGCTAGACAATTACCCAACATACTAGTTTCATTAATTACAAAAAGTCAAATATAAGAAATTTAACATGTGAGTGACTCATAAGAAAACATTTTACAGAATGGAGTAATTATGTGATTGTTCTGATGTGGAATATATATAATATCCCAAAATTGGATTAAATGGAAATTTTTACCATATATATAAATCATAGGAATATCTAAATTTTTAAAACTAAAACCTAAAATGATAGAAATAATAAATTAGATGGTTGATGTTAGATAAAAAATCGAATTTATTTTTTTTATACATGTATTTATCATTTTAATTTAGAAATCATTTGAATTAATTGGTTATGGTGTTTTGACAACTAATCATCTTAATATTTTGGAAATATATCAATTTTACGTAAATAAATTTATATATTATAAACAATTTAATAAACTAAATATTTTTTTATCAATTTAACATCCAAGTTATTCAGACAGATTTTATTAAACTATATGCCTACCATTTATAAATATATTTTTTCCTCTGTTATAGTAAAAATTTGAACATGACTAGGAAATAAGTCATATATGTTATTATGAAACCAAAAATGCAACACACCATGATTTTACTATTTATTTCCCTTTAAATAAGGCCATTATATTTATAGAGCTTATAATGCATGCAAGGACAAACTAAGGTGAATAATGTTATAGTATAATAAAAAATGAAATTCATTACTATATATTTAAATGAAATTCTGTTAGAAATATAAGTGATTTTATAAGATTACAATTCATATTAGCTGATACCATTGATTGTAGAGAAACAATTTTATAGTGACATATTTTGGTTAAATTGATTACTTTTAGGGAATGATATCAATAATAATTATTGATAAACTTTTTAGAATGAATAATAAAATCAAATAAATAATTATGTAACTCGAAAGAGTAATTAATTAATCAATCATGGAAAATTTGAATATTAGAAATATTATTTTATATTATATAAGTTTTTGATTAAAAATAAAAATTCTCATATTTATAGAATTAAATAATTTTTTATATATATAACCAAAATTAATCCACAAACTATCAATTGGTTATAAGTTAGGATAAAATCATTTAATGTTTACAAAAATATTTTTTTCAACTAGATGCCTTTATATATTCACTGTATCATAACCATAAGAAATTAAATTAATCACTAATAATGACTTATTTTAATGAAATATATTAAAATTTTATATAATTAAATATGTTAAAAGTCATATAACTTTGATGAAATATAATGGAATTAGTGAAATTTTTTTATTCTTAAAAATAAAATTTCCAAAAGATAATTTCTATATAATATTAAAACCAATTTTAAAATATATTTGAACAATATTTCGAAATTCAATATAATAATTTTCTTTATATTTGTAAATATAAGTTATAAATTTGGTAAGAATTTCAATTTTATATTTAGTAATAAAAATAAGTCTTCTAGGTAAATGTTTTTCACCACAGTGCTGACTAAAATATCATAAAATGATTAAATTAAGGGATAATATCTTAGTATGTCTGAAAACCTTATCTATATATTGGTATATTTGGGTATTATTGATATTTAATTATCATATGTTGAATAATTCTAAATTTATCTTCAATGTTCCATGAATATGAATTTAATTTAATATTAATAAAAAAATTTCAAAAATACCATACATTCTCCCTATTAAAAGGTCCCCCCAACACCCATTATAAGACACAATTATATTTTAAAATCCTTAATATATAGTACCTCATTTTCATAAGTTAGATTAATATCCCTTGTTTTTATCCTTGGTAACTAGAGGATTCCCCAAATCATTTAAAACTAAAAAAGGTTTCACGGTAATATATTATTTGTACATTGTATATAATGACATATTTGCCTTATTTTTCCTTGAAAAACATCATTTTCCTCTTCTTAAATTATATTTATTTGTTTAATTATGTCTTTTTTAAATGATTATGTTTTTATGAATTTGATGTTAGTAGTATAAAATAACATGTTCTTAGTCATTTATTCAATATAACATGTTCTTGTTTCAGTTTTGACACCTACATGAATGATTCTATAACATTTAAAAAATGAATGACAAAAAAAACTAAAATACATGAAATAGTATATAAAAATAATTTATAAAATATATTTAAATAATTATATAATGGTAATTTTTAAAATTCTATTCAACAAATAATTTAATTATCCTATAAATAAATTAACAAAAAAAATTAATCTTTATACATTTCATGAAATGATCCTGGAACTCTAGAATTATATCAAATAAATAACAAAAATCTATATAAAATGTGTGTAGGTGATGTAACCAAGATGAATGTGTAAATACTAGTACCTACAAATAATAGTATGCATAGAAAACAGACGATTTGACACCCCAATAATAATTTTAACTACCAATAGTAAACATATAAGTTCTAAGAAATTATAAATCAATGGTATCATGTTTAGTAAATATGAATAATTTTCAATTAAAATTAATTAAAAATGGTATACAATCATGTAAATTATTATATAATAAAGAGAACACCCCATTTTAAATATGTTGAGGGGGAACCGATTACATAAACTAAAGGACCAGTGGATTGAAATTCCAATAAAAATCCCAATACCAACATTTTCTATAGAAAAGAAGGACTTATACATCAGTATCACTTTATATGTCACCACATTTGGTCATAACCTATATGCATCAATTAGTTGGATTTTGTCTTCCTACATTATCACCTGCATCACTGACTATATCATAAATCCCACAATATGATTCCATGATTCAATCCCTGATCAGTTGGATGTGGTGGCCAGTAATAAGTACCACCCAACAACATCATGGAATTTAATTTCTTAATACCATTACTCATTGAAGTAAATTTATTTAATCAAGAGTTAGAATATATCTGACTAAGTTGAATTCCTAGGTAGTGGTTTCACATTTTATGTTTCCATTCATTGTGATATTATTTATATACACTTCTTATTTTTTTTTCATGGGGTATAAACATTTGTAAATTATTTTTATATTATTTGTCATGATATTTAAGAGATTTAAATATCTATACAAGGTTTTACCTTTCAAGGGGTCTTGATTAAAACGTTATAAAATCCATAAATATTTCAATTTCAACCCCACATTTAATTCAAGAGTTTATGTCTAAAATTCAACTTGGGGGAATTTATATTATTTCTATCCAAAATTACATCTTTTTTTTTCTGATAAGGAAATTTTTTATGGTTTATATATCTTCTTATCATTTCACTCCCCTTTGGTTCAAAATTTAATCAAAAATGATCCTATAATTGGAATAGAACATATTTTATCTATTCAATTGAAAATCCTTCTTCACTATTTCCATATTATTATTATTATATATTAATTTTAATATATAAATGATTCACAAGGACATTTTCTATTATCTATGTGTTTATGTAGTATGTTATAAATGAAATATTTTTAATCTTTTCCAGTATGTGATTTTTTACATTGTTTACAAAAGTGTTAATAAAATAATTATTTTTTATTTTTTTTACATGAATTAATTTTCACAAAAGTATACCTAATTATATTTATGGATATTCCTTTCTATGTTTTCATAATTTTAAAAATATTTATCTATTTTTATTTGTTTATAAAATATTTTATTCTGAAATAAAAGTATCATTATAAATGTTCATATATTCTTATTTGTTTTCAAATTATTTTTTTAATGTTTTTATAAAGGTTTTGTTTCACCTATATAAACATAATTTAGTAGTTTTAATGCATCACTGAGGATATTAAAAAGTGATATCATTAAATTTATTTCTATGGATGGATTAAGATAATTTCTTTAGGTTGTTTATGAGAAACCCATTTTTCCATGGGTTAGTTAAGATATGATTTAATTTGGAATAAATTGATTTTCTTATTCCACACATATAAATGGCTAATAATTACCTAAAAATAGTTTTATTATAACCCACCATTTTATTGGTTAAAGATATATATCTCTTTTGATAAGGTTGTTGTATACACGAGTGTTTCTCCCAAGTCAAAAAGGTTATGGGACTTCTATTGTTATAGTATTCCCAAAATGGTTATAGGGTATGGGTTTGTTAGAACATGTAAACTATATTATGGGAATGTGGTCAAGATAATAGAATATGATATTAATGACATGGTGGTTAACCTTGAATAATGTTATGATTTCCAATTCTTATTATTGTTCTATATTTCTATGTTTGTTCTCATGCCTGTGATATGATTATTTATGTAAAGGTTGTTATTCAATGTCTCTGTATTCTTATTCCATGGTATATGTTATGTTAAAAAGATGTTAATTTTGAGGATATAAGTCCTCTTATAATAGTGATTCATGTATAATTATGATGATTCAACGTTATTATTAATATATATTTCTCCCATGCTCACATTTCCCCCCATAATTTTTATATAACCATTAATATATTATAAATATATTTATCCCTTAATAAGAATCTATGCACACTCATTATTATGTTTCCATTACCCAATAAATGAAGAAGTCAATTATGTTTTATGTGTCTATAATGATATATAGTGAGATATTTATAAATGTGAGATGTTTAAAAAATGTGCAAGAATAAATTTATATAGCTAGTCTCTATGGAAACTAATCCATTGGTTTCTAGAATTATGTTTTTCTTTGAGAGATTAAATGATTATGTTATGGAAATTATGTATAATATGTTCCTGTTCTTGTAAACTAATATAACTTGGTATTATGATATTTTTTAAAGAATATGAATTTTCACATGGTCTTAGAGTAAATGTATAGGTAACTTCTGTTAGTAGTAGAGCTTGTTTTATTTATTATTTGAAAATAATATATGAAGTAAAATAGAAACCATCTTAATAAATACTTGGTTGAAACCAAATTATCATACACTAAAACATTGGTGGTATAGAATAAGACATCATAGAAATGACTTTTCATATAAAAATTATTATTTAAACTAATTTACTAATGTTATTATGGTTTATTACTTATTAAACATTTTGTATTTTGTAAATTTTTAGAACCTTGAGAAGTTGAGATAGAAATGAGTGTTATAGATAATGCAATGACCATTATCACGAGTAATTAAATTTGGTGAGATAACATCTGTAAACATTCATTTAAACAATATATCAGGTTATATGAAAAATATGAATAATGATAATCTTTAAATGTATCCATGGAAGGGACACACTTATTGAGCCCTTTATGCGATAACGACCATCCTTTATTAGGGGTTTGACTGATCGTCTAGTTTCTAATAAGTGAATTTATACAACAAAAAGCATATATTACATTATTTGGTAATTATAGAATGAAAATATTATTTAGTCCATTTAAAAATCAGAATAAGTGGTAGAACAATTAGGGACCTCAATCATAATTATGGGTAAATAGAAAGAAAATTACTATAGGGAATGGGAGGGGTTGAAGTAGGTATTTTTCAGTAAATATTTTCCCCAAACTCTTCACACTAAAAAGTAATGGGAATTGCTGGTGCATAAATATAAGAAGGAAATATCTATTAGTACATGTAAAACAAACAACTGAATACATTTGAGGAATCCTTATGGGTTTATCCTCAATTGTGAAATACAAATCGATAAATTATTAGGGGGAATTAGAACAAGTTGTAAAAAATAATTTTATATATAGTATGTTGGTAGTTATTTTGAATTTTTTGATATGTTGTGAAATTAAAAATGGAAAATTGATAATCATATTATTCCGTGGGAAATGATAAAACCCAAGGATGAAGGAAAATTAATTTTATTTCATACATAAAATATGGGAAAAACATGGGGGAAATTATGTCAATAGAATAAGAAAATGATTCATGTGTGTAATATAATTCCATTAAACACATTAATGATGAATAGATATAATATGTTTAACTAATGAAAAATAATAAAAGAAAGAACAACCTCATAAACCATCCACAATACAAGGATTTAATTTAATGTAGTATATACATTACATCAACATGTGTACTAAACTAAGGTTTAATAATGAAATATAACATCAATAACCTCCATATCATATGGAAAAGTGAAATCCCATGAAATCATAACTTGTAATGTTTCTCATGAAGAAGAAGTTATAATAGTTATAGTCGGTTGGTGTTGGTTATACCAACTCTTTTATATCTAATATTTTATATAGGAGTATCAAATAACCACACTAATGACTTGATAATAAATTATTTGTGAAAACATAAATTGTTGGGATTATTACATCCCATACATATAACTCTTTTCTGATTTTGGATTTGGGGAATATATTACCTAGAAATCTTAATAATATCCCTTTTGTTTAATTTGATGTTATTTTTGGATTTTATTAACTCTATCTGTAGGTTTTAAATACTAACTTCTAGATAGGGAAATCACTTTTCATATCCCAACACAACCTATGATCGGTTATTAATACAAGGTTGAATATGATCTACCAATGAAAATTTATTCCATTATATGGGTCTTAAACCTAATCACAATGGATATTTATTCTGTATAGTTATCGAGAAACTCACTATTGAGTATATACCAATTATGAATTAATATATTTATATTTTTCTTAATGTTCTTCTTTATATTCATTTTATCACATGGTTTATGTAACATTTGAGGATATATATTGATTCATCTCTTTCTTATGGATACCATAAACTCTTCTTATTAGTGGGAGATAGTTAAACATATTATGGAGTAATTTATTTATGTGTTGAAGAATGTAACACCCTATATTGTAAGAAATATCTTCTTAAACTATTAGTTGATAATTCATAAATATGTTTTTGTTTTCAACTAAGAAGTTCATCATGAATAGGATTTACATGGAACCAAAATGTTTATAAATAGATATTACATCTTAATTATTGAATATTCATTATATATTATTAAAATATGCACTAGAATAATATAAGTCTAGTATCATTGGAAACACGAATTCATATAAAACGTGTTCATAAAATATCTACATATTCTACCACATAATTATTCATAAATAGAAAACATTTCAGATACATAATACATAAACCTTTTCTTCATATCACGGGGAAAGAAAACATAATAATTGACGACCTCATATGTACAATAAGGGTAAAAAAGAGAGATATCAATGATAATTTAAACAAAACATGAGATTAAATGGTATGAAAACATGATCTTAACCATTGAATATCATGACTAGTAATTCATAGATCATAAACACAAGTCATGACAAAAATATTTATAGTTCATAAAACATTAATTATAAAGGAATAATAAACTTGGGTTATTAAAACATAACATTGGCATAAAATCATGTCATAAAATATCAGCATAATGTGTGGAAAACTCAAAATAATTGAAATATTATATCAATGATACCCACCAAGACATTCATGTCATTTTAGGCTTAGGATAATCCCATGTGTACCTTCATCTGGATTGGTATGACCTCCCATGTACCCTATGAGCTAAAAACACATTAATCATTTCCCAATACATTTAAGGGCTATATAATTCTTCTCCCACTCATTACATCGTCATAAATACATTCATAATTATTCCAAAAGATAATTTTTTTTATCATAACCTAAATCATGGAAAAGAAAATTGGGTTCATCGACATTTCACCATCATAACCATAAACCACATAGAGGGAGAATTAAGATTTCATCACTGGATTGTATCTCTTTTACTACATAAGTATCATAAATTTATTTTTTAATATATTGGATATTCATTTGAATGATCAGAAGAATAATTCTTGGGGAAGATAACCTTTTCAATTTAAAATCACATATTAAAAACTAAAAAATTATCAAATATCAAGGAAAAAATTTTCTTTGAAAACAAAATTGAATCTTTTAAATTAAGAATTAAATCATCAAGTGTTCATAATGGTAGGATACATGGTTCATTACATTTATGTAAAAACTAATATTCATTTTACATTTTCATTACAAAATCAAAACTAACTCATTCAAAAAATGATATAAAGATTCCTCGTAAACTATTTTTTAAAACTTTAATAATGGGTAATAACACATTTAATAAATAATAGTAAAATAGTAAAAAAATATTGAAAATATTTTTAAGAAACATGGATATGGAAGAAAAATTACTTACGACCGAAGAAAGAGATAATGTTTTTTCCTTAAAATCATTATTTTCGTCTCTTGAGTACTTAATGTGAGGGAAAAAAGAAATTAAAGTATGTATTATAAAAAATAACCATAGAGGAATAAAACTAAAGGGATTTATCATAAAATTATTATACAGTTTCCATTAATGTATGTTCATGTATAAACAATCCTAATTAAAATGTGATTATAACATAAATCCTCTAACTAGAGGTCAAATTGAGTTAAAGGAAATATAAAATCCTATATAATTGTTCTATATTTATTATGATTCTATTAAAAGATATTTTAAATACTTTTAATATGATATATGATGAACTTATATCATTTTAACACACATTTATTAATAACTCCTTATTATAATTATCGTTCGTCGGTGTTAACTATTTTTGTTTTTTATGAGAATTTCAGTTCAATTGCTTCTTTAATTTTACATTGATCATGGTTAAATCATATAAATAATTTTATATACAATATAAATATAATATATATTCATTATATATATTTTTATATTCATACATAAAAGGTATAGGTAAAATAATTATTTATACCGTTCATGGAGTCTGTAGACTGTATGTACTCATGAAGGCTATTTTTATTATTGGACGGATTGAAAAAAAGGCAAATAATAATTCATTTTTATAATTACATTTTAAAATCACATATACCATATATATTAATAAAATATATACTTATTACCTTATATTTAAAATTAAAATGAAAACTAATCACATTACTTTCTAGAAGTGATAGTCCAGACCTACACATGAGTGAAATTATTCTTTTCTAATGGATTAGAAGAAGGTGGATAATGGTTATTAAATTATCATAGTAATAATTTATTATAATAAAGATACTAAATAAATTATTTTATAGTGTATAGCATGAAATTAATAGAGTTATAATAAGAAAACAAATTGCGAATTCCTGGTTATGAGTTATGGTTCTTTGTTGAGAATCTAGTTTCGGATTACCCCTTAGGCTTTTATGGGATGGTTTTTGGAAATATAATAATATATACGATGTTGTTAAGGAATATATATAGGTATTATGGTAGGTATTGTCTTATATAAAAGGATAAATTTATCATAAGAAAGAGAATGTAAGGGGTTCCCTTTTAAAATTGATGGGAGCAAAACTCTTGGAATTTCAGAAAAGATTAAACTATAATGTATTCATATTATAGAAAGTGATTCGAAATGGATATATATATGTTAGTATTAGGTATAAATATATTTAAATATAATCAAATAAAACAAAATTCAGGTTTATTCTGTGTTTTAAACCTTATCTTTTGGTTTAACCCCATAGTTAACATATTTAAACCTTAACAACGATAATAACCTTTTCACTCTTGAAGGGTTGCAATTTTATGTATAATGTATATATTAGAAATAAATGGAAAATGGATGATATATTAGATCAATTATAATCCTATTTTTCCTCTTTAAATTATTTATTATTTTTTAATAATTTCATTAAATATTATTTTTCAAGAAATATCATTGATCCCATTTTTGACACTATTCATATAAGTTGACTTTCAAATTAACATAAAAGTAATTGAATTTGAATCCAAACCATTATGAAATTAAAAATAAGTTATTGGAATCAAAAAAATCAATGTAAAATAATAATTCAACGATATGTTATTTCATTTATTATTTTTGAAATCATTTATTTTATTAATTTAATAATTTAATAATTACACTTTTATTAATGCATAAGAATTTAGGGTAATTATTCAATAAATAAATATTATAAATAAATTAAAATAATAAAAAAATTTATTTATATTTTAAATAAGAATTTATAAACAAAATATCCTCTATTTATCTTTCTATAATAATTTTAATGTTATTAAAGTTAACATAGTGGCATTTTGTGTCTATTGTTTTATTAAATTAATATAAAGGTTTTAAAGAAAGAAAAATGTCACCAATTCGACATATATTTAAAATTTTAATTTAATGTTTATAACTAAACTCATCTAATATCATAATTTAATGTTGAATAGGATTCTGAAATCCTTAACCCAAAGTTTTAACTCTATTTTACCCCTTTTCCACTTAAAGAGGTGAAATAAATTTATTAAAGATACAATTCATAATGACCAAAATTAAAATATACCAATTTAAAAAAAAAGAATCCTTTTTTTAAAATAAACTATCCACTTTTATATATTCATATCTTATAAGGTGTAAATGTTAATTTTAAAATTTGTGTGAAAAACCCGAAGAAACTAGTTCAAAAATTTATATTTTATGCCTAAAACTAGATGTATATATATCCCATGATTAGGAAAAAAACATTAATGAATGCTAAAACATTTTATTGAATATATAATATTTAAAACACATTAAAATAAATCACCAATAGTTATTATTGTAATTTAGTATGTTGAAAATATCTCCTGTATAAAAAAGTATTTTTAGAAAAATGTAAACTTTATTTTCAAAGAATTTTTTATTTTCATTTACAACATAATGAATTCATTTTATTCATGTTTAAACCATAATTTTTTGATAATTTATTAATACTCACCAATCTAATGACAAGGTGATAAATGTAACATTACATAATAACATTTTAATAGTATATCATGATTTGGTTAAACTCGATGTTGCATGTAAAACAATCAACACAATAAAATAAAATTTATTTACAGGGAACTATATCTTAAAATATTATAGTGTTACTTTATAACCAACAGATAATGAATTTCACCCCTAAAATTAAATCATTTTGATATAAAAAGTATAGTTATATATGTTTAATCTTATCCTCAGGTTTCCAAATAACCTTATTATATTTATTATTCCTCCAAATAAATTTAAATAGGTGAGTATCTTTGTTTCGTATAACTGTATCTCTATGGTAAAATATTTATACTACTAATTTCTAATATGAAAGATCATTTTCTAATGGTATGACCTATGAGTTTCATACATTTTTTGGATTAGGAATTTATTTTCTCTTGGGAGATATATGGAACATGTGAGGAAATTATGAGAGGTTTGGTGGAAATAGCAAGTGATAAGTTATCATCCCTACTCGATCAAGAAACTCAAAGGTGAAAATACACCCATGGATTAAATTTCCAATATTTATTAATATAAAAAACATATTCAGTAGATAAATTGATAAAAATATATTCTTAATATCTTTAAAGATCACATGTCACTAAAAATTGTGACCAAAAAATTTATCTTAACTATTAGACATTGTTATATGATTATGAATAGATCTAAATTTCACTAACATTTCCTATTATAGATCAGGTGTCAATATCATTTTTTCTCTAAATTCACCCTAAAAAATTAGATTTATACACATCATTATATATATAGATTTATAATGAGATGCATGAATGATTGATGGGAATCTATTTTTGTACAAAAAATCCACAAGAAGAAGGTGTTAATCCCAAGCACTGATGAAATCCATAGAAAAATAGCATGTCCACAAGGGGGTTTATGGTTATATCAGATTAATTATATAAATTAGGATAATAAATAATACTACAAATCAACTTTTTATCCATATCTTGTTGAATACACAACCATAACTTTGAGCTAAGCCTTATATCCAAATAAAATAATATAGAATGTGGTATTCCTTTCAACAAATATATCATCATTAATTTATATTTTTGAAATCTGATCAAGAGAAAAATATTTTATGATAGAAATAAAATGAAAGTAATTCATTAAGAGATTGAAAAAAACCAAATAGCATTATTTCCTTTAGATTTTATGGGGAGTTTTAGGATATAATGAATGGTGATATTTTCCTATTTCAATTATGCTATGGGTAATGGTTTTCAAATACCCTTTGGATTCAATCAATAATACTTATCATGGATACTTTGTAACATCCTAGGTAAATAAAGAATAAAAAATTTTCATATTTATTAATATTTGCGAATTAAATATTAATTTTACTTTAAAGGGGTTGCTATGTTCGATAGCGTACCCTATAGGCAACATAGAGATTCTTTGAAATCATACGTTGTACACTAGTAATAAAATAATATTATTTTAAATGGTAGTTAACACGTAGCCGTTGTATTGGCGGTAATGAATAGAAATAACTAAAATATTATTATATATGGTTGTTAAATGTTTTTACATTTATCCAATGAAGGATAAATGCTTAAAATGCGAAAAGAATTCAATTTTAGGCATATATACTCAAATTTTCACTAAAGGTCCACTTATCACCTTTTGATGGAGAACCGTCATTAAATATAGATTTGGACACTCTAATAAATTTTATTAGACAAAATAAAATTCTTCTTTAGAATCGGGACATCAAAATTTACCTTGTGTAAATTTTTGATATTTTTCTGATAAAGTTCATCTTTAATGAATTGTGAACAATGTTGTATTTTAATTAAAAACCACTTTTTAATCTAATTTATTTACATGATTAGAATATTTTTGAATTGGTTTTAAAGTGAAATTAGAATATAGTTTTACCATTTAATCAAATAGTGTTCGTTGGAATAAATTTCACTTTGAAAATGGACTTAAACGAATGCCAATCTTTTGATATATATTGTTTCATAAAAACACGCTATTTGTCATGACAACGGGAATTAATTATTAAATTAATTAATATAACTTATATGTTTTGAATTTTTTAAAATAAACATAATTTTTGAATTATGAATATCAAATATAGCTTATGGTCATGTTTTGGTATTTTTCTGAAAAACATCAATTTTTCATGAATAGTGAAACCACTAAGTGGTACTTAAAAAACTGATTTTTCGTTTAAATGAAATTTTACCACCTCTATGTTTTGAATTTCAAAAATCCGACATACATGGTTGTCATTTAGAAGTAAAATGTGGTTCAATGGTATTAAAATAATTTTTTGGTGAATTGTAACTTTTAAGTTTTTAATCACAATTAGAGGTAATTAGTGTAATTTAAGGTAAACATAATGTTTTAATAATATGAAATGACCTTGACACATGTCCTACCCTTATTGGATGTGTCATGGCCGACCAAGACAATCCATGGGTCAACTTGGGGACCACATGGAGCCACTTTGGTGGGAAAATGACATTAATAACTTTTTATTTAATGTTAAAATAAAAATGTCAGAAACATGTGTTGTTTTACTAAATATTTTTTTACATGGGGTTATACAAGTCATGTTTTTGAATATAAATATTCATTAGAAATATAAAATTATTTCCTACATCATGATATTTTTTTTATAATTTTTATACATTAAATAAATTAAATTATTTATGTCACTATGATGATGCAGCGATTACCTCATTATTTAACGATTTAAATGAAATGAAAAGATAATGTAAAATCTAAAACCTACAATTGTCAAAAACCTATTGAATGGGTGGATTTAGAACTCTTATCACCTTATACTCGAAATATATAATTTTGGGACCATTAAAATCCGAAAAGCATTTTTTAATAAAGTAACCTTTTATAACTTTCCAAGAGTGCCCCTCCTCTCCTCTTATAAAAGGCCCGCACCTCTACCACCTTACCCACACATATCAAGCCTTTGGCTCGGCCAAAACCTACCCATTTTGTCTCTCCAAATCCCTCTCTTACTCCTAGAAGACTCACTTTGGGCATTCTTTCCATGGAAGCCTTTGAGCTCAAATCAATAAGAGTTACCCGTTTTAAAGGTAGTGTCTTGTCTTGTGTTCTTATGTTTTATTTTGCTTATCCAACCCCCTAAACCCTTTTTATTCCATTATTTTGTAACAAAGACAGTATATTAAATATACTAGGATGTTTTTATGAGAAGTATTAGAGCTATAATTACACACACCTTCATCTAATGGTTAAAGAGCATACTGTTTCTGTGGATGGAGAATTTCTGCCTCACGAAACGATGATTGTTCAATATTATTATAACACCTTCAAATGTGGCCATTAAGATGATACTATATTTATATATGATATATATTATGTTTATGTTTTCCTTATGCTCCTTTATTTTTCATTTGTGGCATACCTTTATGGTTTCCATTGTGGGTAAACACGATAAGTTCATTTTAGGAAGTGCGGACTACCGCCTCCTCAAAGTGATTTGATTAGTTAATGCCATATGTGGGATGTATAAAGGATGGATTTAATGATATTATATATGAAATTATACTGGAATTATAATATACATGTATGTAATTATGATTCCATTCCATAAAATACGAAATAGAAATGAAAGTAGCGTTCATGCGTACATACGACTTACCGTCTCCATGAACGGTGCATTTCATTTCTTACCTCTAAATGTTATGTAATATTATAAATTCATGAATATACTGGATATATATGATATATATGATATCTGAATCATGAATATAATTCTGGATATAATGGATATTTTACCACATGAACAACTTGTAATTATAAAGAGTTTATTTTTGACTCAAGTACCAATGATCAACAAAACAACCTTTATTAACTTAAATAATTACATAGTGTTCATGAAATGGTAATAAGTGATATAAAAGGAACAATGAACTTGAAAAAGGTTCTTAAGAAAGTATAAATTAACTCAAGTTTATTATTCAGGTTGTTAAAGAACGATCGAGTCAAGTCGGATAGGAGGTAAGGGACTTCGTCTCAATCTCCTTTCATTGAGGCATATTTTGTTTGATACACAACTTTCTTTTATACGGTGTTTAAACCCCTCTGACTTTTACGTTTATTCAAAAGGAATCTTCTTATATGAAGTATTTACTAAACTACAAAAGGGAATGTTTTTTTTTCATAAGTATGTGGTGACAACGACTTCTCCGCCGTTGTGACCATTATTTGAGTTTCAGCTTCCTCTACAAGCCATAACATTTTTTAATGAAAAATAAATACCATGTTTTACTTTTATTTTATTTTGGTATTGAAAATGGTTTTGATAATGTTTTTATTATATCAATGTGTTATTGATATCTTGTGATTGAAATGTGGAAATTTTATGTTTCTTTTATGCATGTTTTATGTGATACGATTATGTTATGGTTATTGGGAATTATTTATGAAGACGGGTGGTTCCATGACAAACTAAGGGCGGGTGAGCCCGATATAGCTCTCCAATGCATTGGGTAATGCGAAGGAGTTAAACGTTAAGGTTTCTCCGAAGATATTTAGGGAATATACTGTGATGGGAATTCCAAACGTAACCATGAGGGTTACTCCCTACGCAAGAATGTTATGAATTCATCAAGTTACCTTCAAGTCTTATGATTTCTATGATTTATTCATGATTTGTTGAGGTATGTGATTATGTTTTATGAGTAAAGTATGATTTCATACATGAACTTATGCTTTCATTTCGTACTTTTATACCCCTTACTGAGATTTTTATGCCCATCCCAAGTTTTTGAAATGTTTTTCACATGTCAATGGAAAGGTACATGATGTGATGATAATGTCAAGGAAGTGTCAAGAAAGAATCCATGTTTTATTTTAAATATGTTTCCGTTTATGGGACAAATGAGTACTATCTTTTATGTAACCACTTTGTTTAAATGGGGAATGTAATGCATGTTTTATGATCTAATTCTCTAAAAATTTAAACCTGAAAAGATCCTCAACGTGTATTCTTGAAGTAACACAAGATTAAGTAATGTTTAAGGCTAGGGCCTTATAGTTGGTATAAAAGGTCGATTTATATAACTTTAGGAGTTATAATTCTATTAAATGATTATCCAAAAATATTTTTTTATGGTCAAATTGAAATGATATAGCATTTGAAGATTACCATGTTGCTTCATCTAAGACATGCTTGTTCAAAATGGTTTTCCGCACAGGAAACATGGAAGCAGTGCTAGGAAGGCATACAGAAGGAAATGACCTTCCGAATTAGCATCATGAGATGGTCAGAATTGGAACTGAACATTTTTTTTCAGTAATGGTGCAGTTGAATCAAGCGATTAATGGTAGTGGTATCCATGCACGAGATCAGCCAGATCAACCACAGAGGAACATGTCAGTGGTGGAACATTTCATGAGGCAACATCCCCCATCATTAAAGGGATCATCTGACCCTGTGCTAGATGAAGGGTGGATTAAAGCACTGGAGAATATTTTCGATGTCATGGGGTGTTCAGACAATCAAAAGGTTAGTCTTGATATTTACCGTTTGGAGGGTGAAACAGATCAGTGGTTAAAAATATCAGGGACACTGATGAGATTGATGCTCTCGACTGGGATGAATTCAAAGGTCTGTTTCTTGGGAAGTATTTTCCTAAGGCTATTCGACTTAGGATGGAAAAACAATTCCTAGAATTGAGGTAAGAGGAAGACTCAATGGCTGCCTATGAAGAATGGTTCACTCGATTGGAAAGGTATTCTCCAAATTTTATCCGAGACCTTGATAGTAAAATCAATCATTTTTACTCCGGATTAAAGCCAAAATATAGAAGGGCTTTAGCTTCTCACGAGTCAAGAGTTATGAAAATATTGTTCGATGTGATGAGAATGTGGAAATGGAGTTTGTTTATGATCAAGTGTTCTGTAACAACCATTAGAAGAAGAGACAGAGGTGGCATGAGAAAGGAAAGAATTCTTCAAAAAGGTCTGACGGTAAGAAAACAAAGTTTCCAGTTTCTGATAAATGTGGTAAAAGGCATGATGGGGAATGTCTTCTGAATTTTGGAAAGTTCTACCGATGTGATAAGATGGGACATAAGGCTCGTGATTGCACTGAAAAAGTTCAAGGTGATGGTAAGTCCAAATTTGATTTACAGTTAGTGAAATGTTTTAAGTGCAATGAGATGGGTCAATATGCAAAAGAGTGTCCGAAAAATAGATTGAGTGATGGGAAGCAGTTAGAATACAAGTAGAAAGGGGTGGTGAAATCCTTTGCAACTACTTCAGTAGATGTCAGGCCATCAAATGAAGTTGTATCGGGTACTTTGTTTGTTTTTTCAGATTATGCCAGTGTGTTGTTTGATTCGGGGTCTACACATTCTTTCATCTCTGAAAATGTTTCTAGTAAAATGGGAATACCATCTCATGAAATGACTCCTGAACTTGTGGTAAAAACACCTGGGGGAAATGTTGAGGCAAAAATAATTTATGAGAATATTTCTATCCTTATCCGTGGAAAGAACCTAATTGAAAACATTTTTGTTTTACCTCTAGTAGAGTTTGATGTTATCATGGGTATGGATTGGATCTCTATTTACCATGATAAGATTGACTGTAGAGAAAAAGAAGTTTCTTTTCAGAAAGACATTCAGTTTGTGTACAAGAATGAACCCTTACAGTTGATAACATATCAAGAGACTGAGAAACTTGTAAAAGATGGAAATGAATGTTAGCTTTCACATATCATTGAAAACAAGGGAACTGTTCAAATTAATGATTTACTAGTGGTAAATGAGTATCCTGATATTTTTCCTGACGAGTTCCCTAGAATAATACCCCCATATCGAGAAGTTGAATTTATTTTTGAATTAGTTCCTAATGCTAAACCAATTTCAAAACCCCCTTATCGAATGGCTCAAACTGAACTTTTAGAGTTAAAGGATCAATTACAAGATTTATTAGAGAAAGGATTCATTCGACCTAGCACATCCCTAGGGGGTGCTCTTGTTTTATTTGTTAAAAATAAAGATGGTTCAATGAGACTTTGCATTGATTATAGATCCTTGAATAACATCACTATTAAGAACAACTATCCTTTGCCTCATATCGATGATTTGTTTGATCAGCTCCAGGGAGCTCAGTTTATTTCAAAGATTGACCTGAGATCGGGGTACAATCAGTTGAAGCTAAAGGAAGCCGATATTCTGAAGACCACGTTTAGAACAAGATATGGCCATTATGAATTTGTAGTAATGCCTTTTGGGCTAACCAATTCACCTGCTGTATTCATGGACCTTATGAATAGAATTTTCCATGAGTTCTTGGATAACTTTGTGGTTGTTTTCATTGATGATATTTTGGTGTTTTCTAAAAGTAAAGTGGAGAATGAAATACATTTAAGGGTTATTTTGAAAACCATAAAAGAAAAGAAATTGTATGGGAAATTCAGCAAGTGTGAGTTTTGGTTGCAACAAATTTCTTTCCTTGGTCACATTGTTTCTAAGGATGGAATAACTGTGGATCCTGCAAAAACAAAAGTTGTTGAAGAATGGCCAAGAACCCCAAATGTTACTGAGATCCGTAGTTTTCTTGTTTTGGAAGGTTACTACCGAAGTTTTGTTGAAACTTTTTCACGGTTATCTTTTCCAATGACTAAGCTAACTCGGAAGGGTGTTAAGTTTATCTGACCAAAAGAATGTGATGATTGTTTTCAAGAGTTGAAAAGAAGATTGGTGAATGCTCGAGTTTTGGCACTACCTTCCAGGAATGGTGATTTTTTTATCTACAGTGATGCTTCATTGAAAGGACTTGGTTGCTTCCTAATGAAGAATGATCAGGTAATCGCTTATGCCTCACGATAGTTCAAAACTCATGAGGTAAGTTACCCTACACATGATTTGGAATTAGATGCTGTTGTTTTCGCTTTAAAAATTTGGAGGCATCATTTGTATGGAGTAAAGTGTGAAATATATACCGATCACAATAGTTTAAAGTATATATTCACTACAAAATAGTTGAACATGAGACAGAGGAGATGGATAAAATTAATCAAGGATTATGATTGTACAATTCATTACCATCCCGGAAAAGAAAATAAAGTGGAAGATGCTTTAAGTTGAAAAAGTAATGCTTCATTAACAATGATGCATTTAGAATGCGATCCTTTGGATAAGGATTTGATGAGCTTTGGAATAGAAGTTTTTGGTGTAGGAAGTTCTTCTGTTTTGTTTCAGGTATCAGTGAGATCATCTCTATCAAGCAGAATTAAGCAAGCACAGAAGCAAGACAGCGAGTTGTAGAAAAAGGTAGAGCTGGTTCAGAAGGGTATGTTGCCTGAATTCAACATTGATAATGATTGTGTTTTGAGATTTGGGAAGAGATATTGTGTGCCTCGTGATTCACAGTTGAAGAGAGAGTTGTTATGTGAAGCTCATAGTTCTCTGTTCTCAGTTCATCCAGGCAGTACTAAGATGTATAGAGATCTTCGAAAGTATTACTGGTGAGACGGAATGAAAAGAGATATTGCTGATTTTACTGTGAAGTGTTTGACATGTCAACAGGTTAAAGCAAAGCGGTAGTTACCTAAAGGGATGCTTCAACCTCTACCAGTACCAGAGTGGAAATGGGAGAATATATCCATAGACTTCGTTGTGGGATTGTCGAAGACACCTCGAGGTAATAATGCAATCTGGGTTATTTTTGATCGCTTGACTAAATCTGCTCATTTCCTTGCTATATGAGATAATTTTTCCCTAGATCAACTTTCCCGTTTGTATCTTAAAGAGATAGTTTGGTTACATGGAGTTCCTCTCTCCATTGTATCTGATCGTGATCCCAGGTTTACTTCTAACTTTTGGAAAGGCCTTTAGAAGTCGTTGGGTACTAAATTAAATTTTAGTACAGCTTTTCATCCTCAATCAAATGGGCATTCAGAAAGAACGATTCATACTTTGGAGGATATGCTACGTGCTTGTTCGAAGGATTATCAGAGAAGTTGGGACCAACATCTTTCTTTGGTTGAGTTTTATTATAATAACAGTTTTCATTTCAGTATAGAGATGGCTCCATTTGAGGTATTATATGGTAAACGGTGTTGAACTCCAGGTTTTTGGGATGAAGTGGGTGAAAGGAAGCTGATGGGACCAGAATTGGTAGAAGATATGGCAGAAAAAGTTCAGTTGATTCAGAAACACATGAGAACAGCTCAGAGCAGATAGAAAAGTTATGAAGACAACAGGAGGAAAGACCTATCATTGAGGTAGGTGATCATGTTTTTCTCAAAGTTTCACCATGGAAAAGCGTGATGCGATTTGGTAAGAAAGGAAAGCTGAGTCCAAGGTTCATTGGACAATATGAAATTCTGGAGAATGTTGGATCAGTTACTTACCGAGTGTCTTTATCTCCGAGTTTATCTCAGGTACACAATGTTTTTCATGTTTCGATGTTGAGAAAGTATATGCCAGATCCATCTCATGTTTTGAGCCCAGAGGTAATTCAGTTAGAAGAGAATCTATTTTATGAAGAACAACCAGTCCAGATTCTCGACCGAAGAGAGCAAGTGTTGCGAAATAAGGCAATTCACCAGGTAAAAGTTTTGTGGAAAAACCATATGGTTGAAGAGGCAACGTGGGAATCTGAAAATGCTATGAGGGATAAATACCCCCACTTATTTTTATACGTGAATAAAATTGCGAGGATGAAATTCCAAAAAGGGGGGAAGGATGTAACATCCCAAGTAAATAAAAAATAAAACATTTTCATATTTATTAATATTTACGAATTAAATAATAATTTTACTTTAAAAGAGTTTCTATGTTCCATAGTGTACCTGATACGCAACAAAGAGATTGTTTGAAATCTTACGTTGCACACTAGTAATAAAATAATATTATTTTAAATGGTAGTTAACATGTAGTAATTTTATTGGCGGGAATGAATAGAAATAATGAAAATATTATTATATATGTTTGTTAAATGTTTTTACATTTATCCAATGAAGGATAAAGGCTTAAAATGCGAAAAGAATTCAATTTTAGGCATATATACTATAATTTTCACTAAAGGTCCACTTATCGCCTTTTGATGGCGAACCGTCATTAAATATAGTTTTGGTTACTCTTATACATTTTATTGGACCAAATAAAATTATTCTTTAGAATCGGGACATCAAAATTTACCTTGTGTAAATTTTTGGTATTTTTCCGATAAAGTTCATTTTTTTTAATGAATGGTGAAAAATGTTGTATTTTAATTCAAAAACCCCTTTTAATCTAATTAATTTACATGATAATAATATCTTTTGAATTGGTTTTAAAGTGAAATTAGAATATATTTTTACCATTTAATCCAATAGTGGTCGTTGGAATTAATTTCACTTATAAAATGACTTAAACTAGTGTCAATCTTTTGATATATATTGTTTCATAAAAACACGCTATTTGTCATGACAGTTGGAATTAATTATTAAATTAATTAATTTAACTTATATGATTTGAATTTTGTAAAATAGACATCATTTTTTAATTCAGAATATCAAATATATCTTATGATGAAGTTTTGGTATTTTTCTGAAAAACTTCAATTTTTGATGAATAATGAAACCATTGAGTGGTACTTAAAAAAGTGATTTTTCGTTTAAATGAAATTATACCACTTATGTGCTTTAAATTTAAAAAATCTGACATACATGGTTGTCATTAAGAAGTAAAATGTGGTTCAATGAGATTAAAATAATTTTTTTGGTGAATAGTAACTTTTTTGTTTTTAATCGCGATTAGAGGTAATTAGTGTAATTTAAGGTAAAAATAATGGTTTAATAATATGAAATGACCTTGACACATGTCCTAACCTTATTGGATGTGTCATTACCGATCAATAAAATCCATGGGTCAACTTGGGGACCCCAGGGAGCCACTTTGGTGGGAAAATTACATTAATAACTTTTTATTTAATGTTAAAATAAAAATGTCACAAACATGTGTTGTTTTACTAAAACAATTTTTGTATGGGGTTATACAAGTAATATTTTTTACTATAAATATTCATTAGAAATATAAAAAGATTTCCTGCATCATGATATTTTTTTTATAATTTTTAGACATTAAATAAATTAAATTATTTATGACACCTTGATGATGCAGCGATTGCCTCATTATTTAATGATTTAAATAAAATGAAAAGATAATGTAAAATATAATACCTAAACTTGTGAAAAACCTATTGGATGGGTGTATTTCGAACTATTATCACCTTATCCGCTAAATATATAATTTTGGGACCTTTTAAATCCGAAAATCATTTTATAATAAAGTAACCTTTTATAACTTTCCAAGAGTGCCCCTCCTCTCCTCTTATAAAAGGCCCCCACCTCTACCACATTACCCACACCTCTCAAGCCTTTGGCTCGGCCAAACCCTGACCATTTTGTCTCTCCAAATCCCTATATTACTCCTAGAAGCCTCAATTTGGACAGAAGTCTTTTCCAAGGAAGCCTTTGAGCTCAAATCAAAAAGAGTTACACGTTTTAAAGGCAGTGTCTTCTCTTGTGTTCTTATGTTTTATTTTGCTTCTCTAACCCCCTAGAATATTTTTATTCCTTTATTTTGTAACAAAACTAGTATCTTCAATATATTAGGATGTGTTTATGAGACTTATTAGAGCTACACATACACAAACCTTCATCTAATGGTTAAAGAGCATACTGTTTCTGTGGATGACGAATTTCTGCCTCACAAAACGATTATTGTTCAATATTATTCTAACACCTTCAAAGGTGGCCATTAAGATGATTCTATATTTATATATGATATATATTATGTTTATGTTTTCCTTACACTTCTGTATTTTTCATTTGTGGCATACCATTATGGTTTCCATTGTGGTTAAACATGATAATTTCATTTTAGGAAGTGCGGACTACCGCCCCTTCAAAGTGATTTGATTCGTTAATGCCATATGTGGGACGTATAAAGGATGGAGTTAATGATATTATACATGAAATTATACTGGAATTATAATATACTATTATGTCATTATGATTCCATTCCATAAAATACAAAATAGAAATGAAAGTATCGTTCATGCGTACATACGGCTTACCGTCTCTATGAACGGTGCATTTCATTTTCTTACTCTAAATGTTATGTAATATTATAAATGCATGCATATACTGGATATATATGATATATATGATATATACATCATGAATATAATTCTGGATATAATGGATATTTTACCACATGAACAACTTGTAATTATAATGAATTTATTTTTGACTCAAGTACTAATGATCAACAAAACAACCATTATTAACTTAAATAATTACATAGTGTTCATGGCATGGTAATAAGTGATATAAAAGGAATAATGAACTTGAAAAAGGTTCTCAAGAAATTATAAATTAACTCAAGTTTATTATTCAGGAGGTTAAGGAATGATCGAGTCAAGTCGGACACGAGGTAAGGGACTTCGTCTCAATCTCCTTTCATTGAGGCATATTTTGTTTTATACAAAACATTCTTTTATATGGTGTATAAACCCCTTTAACTTTTAAATTTATTCAAAAGGAATCTTCTTATACTAAGAGTTTACTAAACGACAAAAAGGGATGTTTTTTTTGTCGTATGTATGCGGTGACAACGACTTCTTCGCCGCCGTGACCATTATTTGAGTTTCAGATTCCTCTACAAGTCATAACTTTTTTAATGAAAAATAAATACAATGTTTAACTTTTCTTTTATTTTGGTTTTGAAAGTGGTTTTGATAATGTTTTTATTATATCAATGTGTTATTGATATCTTTTGATTGAAATGTGGAAATGTTATGTTTCCTTTATGCATGTTTTATATGATACGATTATGTTATGGTTCTTGGGCATTGTTTCTGAAGACTGGTGGTTCCGTGATAAAGTAAGGGATGGTGAGCCCGATATAGCTCTCCAATGCATTGGGTAATGCGAAGGAGTTAGACATTAAGTTTTCTCTAAAGAGATTTAGGGAATATACTATGAGGGGTATTCCAAACGTAACCATGAGGGTTACTCCCTACAAAAGAATGTTATAAATGCCTCAAGTTACCTTTAAGTCTTATGATTTCTATGATTTATTCATGATTTGTTGAGGTATGTGATTATGTTTTATGAGTAAAGTATGATTTTATACATGGACTAATGTTTTCATTTCGTACTTGTATATCCCTTACTAAGCTTTTTATGCTCATCCCATGTTTTTGAAATGTTTTTCACAGGTCAAGGGAAAGGTACATGATGTGATGATAGTGTCAAGGAAGTGTCAATAAAGAATCCATGTTTTATTTTAAATATGTTTCCATTGATGGAAAAAATGAGTACTATCATTTATGTAACCACTTTGTTTAAATGAGGAATGTAATGCATGTTTTATGATCTAATTCTCAAAAACTCTAAACCTGAAAAGATCCTCAATGTGTATTCTTGAAGTAACACAAGATTAAGTAATGTTTAAGGCTGGGTCATTATATAATTTTAATGAATTGAGATATGTACTGTATACTTCTTGATTTCTATATTGATTCATTTCAAATATAGAAATATTGGAACTTTTTTTATCCTCTTTATATATAGGCTAGAATGAACATTTCTTCAAATATAATGTACTGCCATTTTTTCTTTCCCAGGGTAGTAATGTATGGGGAAGTCATGATTTTTAATGAACTCCAACCATCATATCTAGTGCATATTAAACTATTTATGAGTGGTTATATAATCTAATATTATATGATCAATATATATTTCATTTCATTCTCCATAAATATAATTTCACCATATCATTTATGAAAAAATTACCAAAACAAACTCCAAATCATGAGTTGAGTATTTTTTCTCATCAGTCGTCAATTAGCATGATGTATATAAAATTACCATAACATTTGGAATGGGGATGCATCCTAATTTCATATTTGATGCATCAATATATAAAAGAACCATTATACACTATAGGGTTATGTAATCATAAGTTTTCTTACTAAAATTTTCTTTAGTTCCTCAAATAATTATTCATATTCTTTTTTCCAAAGTAATTTGTCTCCATTTTAGGTTAACCTGGAGATTGATTAAAATTCTATAGTAAATTCTCCCAAATGTAATTATAATATCTACACAATCAATGAATGTTTTGGATCCCAGTCATTATTCTTGGTCCGGAATAATGTGTAATAACTATCATATTTTATAGATCAAGCAGTATACCATCACTTGTGGTTATATAACCCCCAAATGATACTTTTTGGCCTCAAAATTCAAAATTTGGAAAATTTTGTATGCAAATTATCATTCTCGAGGTTCATCATTACAATCAATATGTGAAATTAATTCTCTTACATTCTGATTGAATATTTAATAATATATTTTATAAAGGCTACCACAAAATGATCAAGGTAATCTCTGAAGAGTCTATTCATTAAATCCCCGTATATAGTATGGGAATTGATAAGAAAAAAAGAAATCACTATAATTTAATAGTGTTTATAGCATTTATGTAATTCTATATTAGTTATATAATACATTTTTACCATCAATTGATGATATCTATAATGAATTTCTATCTTGGAAATGTTTTGAGCTATGTATAGTTTATCAAACAATTCATAAAAATGAAAACCCTAACATTTATTACACACTTAAACATGATTTGTTACATAAAAGGATTCACATGATACAATATATAAGATAGATGGGTCTAGTTTATTTGTGGATTATCAACATTAAATAACAACTTTGAATATAAAACACAACATATTTATTAAAAAATTACTCTTCATGACCACTACATTCCCTCGTACTTAGCATTGCATGGGATAACCTGAGGATATGAATAAGAAAAGGGTAAGTTATAAAGTCCAGTATGGGAGTAAACAAGGAATAACATGAAAAATACAATACATGTTAGGAAATTGGCATATCAACGGATCATAAGATAAAAATTTACATAAAGGCATGATATATAATTAGTAACATAACATGTAATTGTGAAAACAACATTTAGCATGATATTAGCATGAATCATGGCTCATTTCACATAGAGCATGAGTAAAAACTGATTAAAGATGAATTATCATGATTAAAACCTCATTTCAATAGATATATCGAGATACTAATCTTTACACAATGCATTGGATCACTATAAGGTCACACCCTTCATAATCATTTCATTTCATGCATAAATGTGCCACATGGATCATCTAACAATGATTCATTAAACAACATCATTTATTCTACGATAAAGGAATATTAAATTCATATATGAAACTATTTAATCATTAAGTAAATGTCCATAATGGTTAATACCCTTGATAGAGAAATGGGCATGGTATTCACTACACAATGTCCTTCACTTGAAAAATCGAAGTGCAATTTCAGTAGCATAAGGGTGTGACATAAGAATTCATAAAAATGGGTGATGAGAGAGAATGGGATTTCTCATAATATTTACATAAAGTGGGAAGTATGGGGGTCATAGAGATACTTTTCCAAACATAATTAATGAAATTTATCTTCATAATACAAAATAATTGCTTGAATGTAAATGAGAACAGAGAAATTCCATACTGAATTTTGGCATGGGAAAGGGTGCACATTGGATTCATTAATGAGAGATAAAGGGGTATATAATCATTAAAACAAAAGGAGGGAATTATGGGGAGGTGATAAATCATAACTGAACATTTTTAATTGAAAATAAAATGGTATAAAAACATAAAAAAATTCGAAAAAAGAGAAAGAATGAAATCCATTACGGAATTTCAACATTGTAACGAGTATACATGGAAGGAATAAATGAGAGATAAAGTGTTCTATCAGCATAAAAAAATTATGGGGAGAGTATAGGGTAGGTTCTAAATATTTCTACAACATTTATAATTGAAAAAAAATGGAATAAAAAAATTAAGAAAATTGTATAAAATTAGAAAGGAAGGAATCCCTTACATTGAAGTGTGATCCCTAAAGCATGGGATAGGCTTGAGAGAGGCTTCTTTGGAGCTTGAGAAGTCATGGGAGGATTTTAGGGAAAGGAGGTCAGAGGTTAGACAAACTCCAAAGGCATTGGGTGAAGAGGATGTGGGATCTTGGGTGGGTTTATATAGTAATGGAGAGGGAATTCTTTATTATTTAGGTTTTGGGCCCTACACATTAAACTAATCAAAACCACAAACCATCCCACAGTTTTTCCCATTATTTTTTCAAAAGGTTAGTGGAAAAATTATTTTACAAGTCCAATGGCTGATCATCTTAAAATATTAGGCTTTATTATGTGGAGGTGAGTCACACTCTTTAGGAAATCAATTTAAATTGTTAAAATGTTTTATATGTTTTAGAGGGTCAACTAAGGAACCATAAAATTAATAAAAAAAATCTAAAATTACATTATTTTATGTGTAAAACATATATAGTCCGAACATACCATTCATAATATTTTATTACATAACTATTTGGTTTACTATGATGTCATAAATCACATTATATATTTAAACGGTATTTAATTTCTACACAAAAAATCGACTATCTCAAAGAATTATAACAAATTTACAATTAGATTATTTCGACATCCTGATTCCAAAAATAATATTCATTTTATCTAAATAATTTTCACATTATTTGAAATTTAACATTTAAAATAAAAACAAACATTTATAAAAAATTCCTGGATTTTTACAACATCAACTTTTTACAACAACCCATTACTTGTCATATATTAACAGTGAAAAAGCCAAAAGAGAAGGAAATGAAAATAAGAAATTGAACAATAAAAGGGAATTATGGGGTCTAAAATAATGAAAACCAAGTGCATCAGCTCAAACAAGTCCAACATATTTTGAGGGAAATCTTCCCATGGTAGAAAAATCCATATGATGATTTTAAGTGTTGCCACATACCTCCAAAAATACCTCTACTTTATTACCTTCATGCCATGTGTGATCCACGCTTATGCCATTAACAATATAGTTTTTACACCTATAAATGAGGTACTCGATAGACCAGGGGTCATCAAAATTACCTTTAATAACATTTTAGATGACTAAAGAATCTATGTTGATCATTTATATTTAATAAAATGTAATTAAATAATAACATTTTATTAAAATATTATTTAGTTCCAAAATCTATTAATTCATCAAAATAGATTTCTTAACAAAAAAAAATACTATTTGTGATTTAAAAATTGTTTACAACATAACAATGATATGATGGGAGTATATTATTTATAAAAATAATGTACATAATCATAGTGGTAGGTTCATGTTACATAACACATTATAACACCCTCATATGTCATAATGGTAATGTGTGCGTTGGTGAAAGACTCTTGGGGTGGCTCGAATAACATCTCTCAAGTGGTAATATTTATTAACTTCCACTTCTACCATAGGAAATTTCTCTCAAGATTAATGTGTTCAAGATAAGCTTGGGCTTGGTCAAGATAGAATCCCAATGAATCCACCTCTTTTATGAGCTCTAAAAAATGGGCTTCATATGGAGTAATTATACCAGATGAGGCCCTCACTTCCTATGTCTATGTAAATTTGATTTTTTAAAGCCCTATATTTATACTATTCATGTGACCACTATTAAACATCTATATTAGAAATGGTAACATTTCACAATGGTATTTTAATATACATAAATCAAATTAAGTTCATATGTTATAATACTATTTTTTATAATAACACATTTAATTAGATCAAGGAAAATTTTCATTAATAAAATTTTGGGTCTTTAAAATCTTCCTCCCTTAAAAAATTTCTCCCTCAAAATTTTCTTTTCCCACACAAAAGATGATGATGGTAACTCTTATTCATCACTTCCTCTAATTCCCATGTTTCTTCTTAAAACATATGGTTTCTCCATAACATTTTCATAAGAGGAATTGTCATGTTTTGTTGAACTTTTCCCTATGATATATGATCTCCACCAGCATCTCTTCATAGGATAGTTCATTCTCCAATGGTACCACCTATTGATTGACAACATGTGATGGGTCAGGTATATACTTCTTCAAGAGTGATAGATGGAATACATCATGTACTTGATATAGGTTCAGTGGCAGTTCTAGTTGATAGGCCACCGCTCCAATATGATAAAGGATCCCAAAAGGTCTAATGTACCTTGGACTAAGCTTTCCCTACTTCCCAAATCTCATAACTATCTTCCACAGAGATATGCAGTGTAATTCCATGTCTTCAACATCAAACTATTGGTCTTGTCGACGATTATCAGCATAACTCTTTTGTCAAATCTGATCAGCTTTAATGTGCTTCTGGATGGTCTTAACCTTCTCCACCAATTCTTTAACCATTTCTAGATCTATGAGTTTTCTCTCCCCAACATCATCCAAACATGTCAGTGTTCTGCACGTCTTCCCATAAAGGGCTTCATAATGAACCATTTGGGTTCTTGGGTGGAAACTTTTGGAGTAAGAGAACTCAACTAGAGGAATATGTTGATTCCATACTCCATTGAAGTATATTGATAATTCTCTCAACATGTTCTCAAGTGTTTGGATAGTCCGCTCCGATTGGAAATCAGTTTTAGGACGATAAGCCATAATGAAGATTAGATCAGTATATAGAGAATGTTAAATAATCATCCAAAACATAGAGATGAATCTTAGATATGTTCCAAATTCAATAGATAGTTGTACACCATGCATTCTTACCACTTCTATGATATATATGTGTTCCAGTTGATCCAATGAAAAATCCTATCAAATTTCAATGATTTGTGCAGTCTTTGTATATTGATCCACAACAACGCATATAACATCATTTCCTTTGAATGTATTCAGATGTTTGGTGACAATGTTCATGGTGATTTTCTCCCAATTCAATTCTGGTATGTGTAATGGTTACATCACCCCCTTATATTTCATCCTCTCAGCCTTCACATGCTGATATACTAAGATCATTGATGTATACTCAATGATCACATTATTCATATTATCCAATTAATAATGATCTCAAATATCTTGATACATCTTTGTGTTTCTTAGGTTGATAGAGAAATTCAAACTATGTGCATCATCAAAAAGTTCTTTTATTAACCCTAGATTTGATGGAACAATTTTCTTTTCCCAAATCTTATAGTTCCTTGTTAATTGACATTGAACACCAAGGATTTCCATTTTTTGATAGTTTCCACTTTCTTCTGAATTCCTACATCATTCTTTGATCATCCTTTAACCATTCCAAAAGAGACAGTTAAAAAATCCTTTGTGAAAAGATTGATGATGTTCCCTTCTTTATGTTTCCCATGTCCATCTTCATCTAATCTAAGAATATTGAATCCATTTCAATTCCCATCATGGATATAATTGATGGGTCCTTTCTACATAGTGCATATGCCACCTTGCTCGCTTTCCCAAGGTGGTAATGGGTGGAACAACCATAGTCTTTGATCAGCTATAACCATATTCGTTGGTGCATATTCAAATCTTTCTATGTGAATATTTACATTTGTATTTTTTTGTCTGTGTATATACCAAACATCTCCCCAAGAAGGTAATATCTCAAAATTTTTAAAGCGAAGATTAATTTATATAACTAACTTTAGATCATGTGTTTGATTTTTTTCTCATGAAATTTCTATTTCATTGAATAATAGGCAATGGAATTTTCATTTTTTCCTTAAATTAAATAAAAGGGATACTTAAATTTTTTACGAAGAACATTCCCACAACCATCAACATGTTATACAACACTTATATAAGTTTTTCCTTAATGATTTAATATCATTTATTCTGGGGACCCAATGTTATTTGAAAACATTAAAGTTATACTAATATGATATTAATTGAAATACATTACAACATACACTACATTGAAGTAGTTGTTACATGTAATTCATTGATGATCATCAATATTAGCATATGACTTCTCATGCTCTATTGATTATGGAGATTGTTGATGCTCATCATACTTCTCAGCACCTAAAATAGACCATAATCTTGGATAATGCCCGACTTCTCCAAATTTATGACATAGAACCATGTATGATTCCTAAGACTAACCTTTGTTTCCATTCCTCACATTTTCCATTATTTAATGGAAATTGGATACATTGTTCCCTTCCTTTATTCACTTAAAAAATATCCTAGTCCCTTTGTGACATTTACCTTGGTGCCTCTTTCCACATTTATTGCACAAAGAAAAATGGGTCTTCATTCCCTTATCACATTTATTGGATGGAATTTTATGTGATGTCATATTCCTCTTCCTTGATATCCATGGGATATCCAAAAAGTACCAATTGTTAATCATGATTTTGGATAACTGGTTTGGTATAATCACAATATGTCCAACTTGAGCTCCCATTTGATTTGGAATATTGTTGAGACATTCATCACATTTCCCTTTGCATCAGTTGTAAGACCATGTTTTCCTATTACCGGCCATTGGATGGAATAAAAGTAAAGTTAGGGTTAACACATAAATGGTAATCCAAAAACAAAAATGGATGACTTATAAATTACTTTTATTTCCTTAACCAATGAATTTATAGGCTTTTATCCATGATCTACTTCCCAACATATTATATTATGGGCATTTTTTCCCTTAATAATGGTTCTATCTAAGCTTATGTATTTACTAAAGCACATCCCCTGGATGTGTCAAAACCAAGAGTGTATCACGGCTCATTATTGTGTACCAGGATACCCCTAATTAAGCCCAAAACTCCTTATCGATGTTTTCACTCCTAGGTACATGTATGCCAGATCCACCTCTACCTTATCTTATCCTGGAATGGATTTATTTTCTTGATAAACCACTTACTAAATACTCACCAAAATTTAAGGATGTTTCTATTATATATAGTTTTATCCCTAAATCTTTACCTAGGGGTTTTTTATTCCTAATCTAAAAAATAACTAAACATATCCTCTAATACCGAATATGATAGCCTTGATCTTTATTACACACATAAAAATGATTTTTTACATAAAATATTACACTTGATACATCACATAAGATTGATAGGTCTAGTGTATTTGGGGCTTAGTAACATTACATAACAACTTAGAACATAAAACATAACATCTTTATTAAAAATATCTTTTACATGAACACTACATTCGCACTTACATGGAATTTCATGGGATAACTTAAGGACATGAATAAGAAAATGGTGAGATATAAATCCTAGTAATATAGTGAAAAAATCCTTACATAAAGAATACAATAAGTTTTTGGAAATAGTCATATCAATGGAGTATAAGATAAACATGAACTTAAAATCATGATATAGCATGATTAACATAACATGGAAATGTGGAAATAATAGTTAACATGATATTAGCATGAGGCATGGATCATTTCACATGGTCCATGAGTAAAACCTCATTGAACTTCAATTAGAATGAGTAATCCCCATTTCACTAGATGTATCATGATACAAATATTTACCCAATTCATTAGAGTTATATCAGGGCACACACTTCTTAATCATTTCATTTCATACCTAAATGTGCCACATTGATCATATAACATGTATTCATTAAACAACATCATTTATTACATGATAAAATAATGTAGAATTAATACATGAATAATTATAATCAATAAGTACATGTGCATAATTGTGAATACCCTTGATAGAGAAATGTGCATGGTAATAACTACACAATGACTTTGACATGGAAAATTCACGGTGCAATTTTGGCAGTATAACGACGTGACATAAGAATTAATTAAAAATTTTGATGTGAGATAAAGGGGTGTCTCATCATAGATACATGAAATGGTCACTAAGGGGGACATAAAAATACATGTCCCAACATATATAATGGAATTTATATTCATAATACAAAATAATTTTTTGAATGTAAATGAGAAGAGAGAAATTCCTTACAGAATTTTGGCATTGTAATGGGTGTACATGGGTTTCATTAATGAGAGAGAAAGTGGTTTCTCATCATTCAAACATAATGAGGGTAGTATGGGGTGGTTTGAAAGAATACCCCAGCATTTTTAATAGAATATAAAAGGGCATTAAAAAATAATGAAATTTGGACAAAAAGCATAAAGGAAGAAATCACTTACAGAATTTCGGCATGGTAACGAGTATACACAGAAGGAATCGATGAAAGATAAAGGGGTCACTAATCATTTAAAAATAAATAGTAATGTATAAGGGAGGTGATAAATAATACCCCAACATTTATAAGTAAAAATAAAATGGCATAATAATATTAAGAACCCTGGATAAAGAGATAATTGAAGGAATCCCCAAATTGGAAGTGTGATCCCAAAGGGTTGGGAGAGGCATGAGAGATGAATATTTAAGGATTGGGGAGCCTTAAGAGGAATATAGAGAGATTAGGTAAGAGGATGGACGAACTCCAAAGTATTTGAGTGAAGAGGAAGTGAGATCTTGGGTGGTTTTATATGGGAAGGAAGAGGGAATTCTTTATTATTTAGGTTTTTGACCCTACATATTAAACTAATCAAAAACAAAAACCATAAAAATGTTTTTGCCCATGGTTTTTTCCAAATGAGAGTGGAAAAAAATATTTTATTAGGCTAATGGTCTAAATTTTTAAAGTATTTGGCTTGCTTATGTAGAGGTGAGTCACACCCGCAAGAAAATCAATTTAAAAATTTTAAATGTTTTATATGACTTGGAGGGTCTACTAATGCACCATAAAATTAATCAAATACGTATATAATTAAATTTAATAGTAAAACATATATTGTCCGAACATAAAATTTATATTACATCATTACATTACTATTAGGTCATTATGATGTCATAAAACACATTACATATTTAAACGGTATTTAATATTTACCAAAAAATTTGACTGTCTAAAAAAATTATAAAAATTTCACCATTGGATAATTTCAACATCCGGATTACAAAAATAATCTTAATTTTATCTAAATAATTTTCTAATTATACGATATTTTACTTCTAAAATAAAAACCGTCATTTATCAAAAATTCATTGGTTTTGAAAAAAAAATCTTTCAAACCATAATAAAAATTGCAATTTCATTATAAAAATAATACAATCATTTATATTTAATAAAAATTAATTAAATAATTATATTTTTTGAAAATTTTATTTAATTCAAAAATTAATTAATTCATAAGTTTTTTTCTAACTAAAAATACTATTTGTTCTTTAAAAACTATTTACAACGTAAAAATGATAAAATGAATGTATATTCTTAATAAAAAATAATTTACATAATCATAGTGCTGGGGTCATGTTACATAACCCCTTATAACACTCGCATATGATCTAAGGGTAAGGTTTGTGGTGGTGACAGACTCTTGGGGTGGCTTGGATAACATCTCTCGGGTGGTAATATCTATTAACTTCCACTTCTCCCATAAAAGGATTATCTCAACATTAACGTGTTCCATATAAGCTTGAGATTGGTCAAGAGAAAATCCCAATGACACCACCTCCTATCCGAGATCTGAAAAATGGGCTTCGTGTAAGGAAATTCTACTAGATTATTCCTTCACTTCCTTTGTCTTTGTATATTGGATTAGTTAAAACCCTATATTTATACTAATCATGTGATCACTGTTCAAAAACTATAATAGCAATGATAACATTATATAATTGTATTTTAAAATGCATAAAACCACTGAATTTCATATGATATAACCCCAATTTACATAATAAGACATTTAATTTGATCAAGGAGAATTTTTATTAATAAAATTTTAGGTCGTTACAATCAATATGATCTAGAGAATACTTGTTCTGAATAATGATCATGTTATGTTATCAATAATCATTGAAAAATCACATTGATCTATCATTCTTCTTAAAAAAAGAATAGGTAAACCCATGGTGAAAAACATTGATGAATGATTATCTTTTCAAATTTTCTTGATGTTTCTTTTTTAATTTATACTACTCAATCAAGTACTGTATAAATTGAGTCAATGAAATAGGTGTAGCACAAAGTATGAATTATATTGAAAACTCAAATAAATGATTTAGAGGAAGACTTGGAAACACTTTCAGAAATAAATTCAAAAATTATCACAGAATAGGAATATCATTAATCTTGAGTCACTCTCTAACCATTTATGATAAACACCAATTCTAAATAGTAATCAAGACCCATATAATAGATGTGAATTTCATCAAAAGTTAATAATTATCATCACATGGATAGATGATCATAGGTTGGTTCAAAATATAAAAATTTAATTTTCATAACACATAAATAGATGTGTGATTTTTGTATGTAAATAGTAACCATGATTAAGATATTAGGAAATTTAACTAGAGGTAGAACAATGAGATCTATACGATATAGATTCTCAAAAACATCAACTGGATATGACTCATATACATGATATGAGATCATAATTCCATTATGGATTTTCAAATTGAATTAAAAGTCTAATCATTGAGGTGGTATTGAGATACCCTTATAAAATTCTATAGATATAAAAGAGGGGATATATCTAGAATCAAATAAGATATTAGCTATTATAGAGTGGATAGTAAGTGTACCTTCACCTTGTTATTACAGAAACCATCATTAGAAATTGTTATCACAAGTGATTTCCTGTTATCCTTGCCATAATATTTTTCTAACATAAATCATCAACATTAGCCCTAAAGGATTGAGGAGTGGTTAACAGAATTACCATACTCCATACATTTGAAATATTATAGTCTCTGTGGTGCATTTTGTGCCTTTTTTCCTCCATCATTCCCTAACTTTTATTCCATCACATTCTAATTTGGATTCATTATGTCCTTCTTTTCCAAACATAAATTATTTATAAGTCCATTAAATAAAATTACCTCAATGTCTTCTTACTATTATATTTATATAATACACTTAATGAAAGACTAACATAAGAGGTTTGGGGGATTGAATCAAGGTATGAACTGTCAATAACAACTAAAACAATTTTAAATTAATAATATTGACCCATAATTATTATCGTTCACTTGGATTTATATTTAATTTGATACACCTTATGTTGGTTTATCTATTTTAATGTGAATTCATAATGTAAATATGACATAATTATTTACATGGTTCACCCTTACTTGGTTACATATATAGATCATGAGGCAACACTGTGTTCTGAACTAAAATACACTATAAATATCACTACATACATAGGTTTGGATTAGTAAATTCCAACACTCATGTTCACCACCGTAAATGTTTAATAATAAACCACTACTTCATAATGGTCACTCCGTAAAACCTTTCTTCTTTGGAAATCCTCCAATGGAATAAATAAAATTCTTCCTCTTCCGTAGTTCACTATTCTAAAAGGGATCCTCCCATAGTTTGTGGAAATATAGGTCTCTTCATTAACAATACTGAATGAATATTCAAATTTAGGTGGTAGTTTCTATATTAAAATACATTTTTCTGCTTCTTCATAATTTGTGAAATCACATTGATGCAACCCCTCCACATTACAGAATACCTTGAATAATTCCACTTTACTATAGTCACAATAAACAATCTCTTTATTTTTTTATGTATTCAATGGTTACCAATTTCTCAATAATTATATCAAATCTTCTAGAACAACGTCTTCATATTCCTAAAAAAATTATATCTTAAATATGATATCCATTTTTATCTATATCTCTCTCTTTTCTGAATGTATATGATGTGCACCTAGAATCCTATATTCTGTTATTTCTGTTGTATAAATGTCTTTAAACATTGAAGAACAAAAAATAAAAATTTGTGTTGTATTTTTTTTAGTATATAATAAATTCCATATATGTAGAAGAATTATATGTGGAGATGAGTATTATTGAAGTGGTGATTCATGGAGAATTGTAATGGACTTACTTGAGGACTTTCTATATCATGATTGAAGAAATTCTTCATAACGATTGTGATGATAGTTGTTCTGATCATTATTGCCAATGAAATTTTTCAAAAAAATGATTTCAAAAACTCTAAAGGATGTAAAAAATTTGTAATTGTGATTTGAATGGAATTAACATTCTACATAGTATTTTTTTATGTTTATTTTTATTGAATCCTTATATTAAAAATAAGGTAAAACCCATAAGTATCCCAAGCTATCCTCAACCATGGAATTTATGGGACCTAGAGGTCAATAGCGGCCATGGAAGTGTATCTCAAGCCATCAAGTAGGAGGATAGGGATGTGTATATTCCCTAAGGGTCCCAGACCATGTATTGGGACCACTGAGAACGTCCCTAGAGGCACACATGGGTTGGGCTATGCATCCCTTGAAAGATAGGAGGTGGCACCACTATTTGGGGGGGGGCACAATGGTAGGGGGTCTATATTTCTAACTAACCGCATATATATATTTCCTTATAATGAATAGAAAATCCATGTTTTTATTTTGACGTGGGATGAAAATATATGAGTATTATTTACCCACATCAGAAAAACCTATATTGAATTCTAATTGTTTGATAAAATTACACTTTTGGAATGAGTGAAATATGATCTCATGGGAGATATTATCCATTATTCTATGAGCTATCTCTTCACAGATGATACCGTCATTATCGAACTCTCACAAAATCTATTCTATGTGGGATGATTCAAAAATCATCAAGAGGAGGAGAAATCAACTAAGTGAAATTTCCAAAAAGAAATAAACAAGTTTTTTAATGGCGATTGTTTTGAGATAAGGCCATTTATGGAGAAGAATGCCTCGTTGATAGATATTATACCATGAAGGAATGATTCTGGGTGAATAAAAGTTTAGTGAGAATCTAAAAATGAAATCATTTATTGATGAAGTGATCATGGATGGTGTTTCTATGTGTATAATGGCTCGTGAAGAAGATGGGTTGTGGGAACCTCATGATGATGCATTATGGAAAATTATACACAATAATAATTCTTCATGGATATTGGTTTGTAGAAGGAATGTAATTTTATGGTTTCTATGTAGTTAGTCAGTATGGTTCTTTACAAGAAGTGATTTGTGGATGAAGAGTGCTTTGCGAGTTTCAATACCGTTCATAGTGATGGTGCACACAGACATCAGTGTAAAGATGTGGTGTTTCCAAATATATATATAGAGACAAACCATATTAAACTGCTATGCACATTCATAGTATTATTATTCTACAAACTACTTCAATAATTTCTCCAATATTTCCAATAAATACACAGTTGACACTTGTCTATGTCGAATCAATAATCGGGAATAAGTGTTAATTTCAATAATATGCACTTTTTCTACTCCATTTTATTTCCAGAGATCAAAATTTTATTTTATTAAAAGATAAAATTCAATGTAAGGAGCTCTGCTAAAATAAGAACTACTGTATGCGTATTTCTTTTCTAATTGGTGAAGTGCTACGATGTTTTCTATGTAGGAGAAGTTCTATGAGAGATCAAAAATTAATTCAAATCGTATTCAAGAATCATTTTTCTATGAATAAATAGTGTCAACCCAAAATAAGAAATTTTTCATATATTCTATTCTATGATCATGTCATGATCATAGGAAAAATATAGAAAACTATTTGTTAACAATATAGAGTATAGAAAAGTGAAGTGTTATGGGATGCGAGCATTAGTTCATTATAAATAAATGAAGTGGAATATCAGAAAGCTAATCATCAAAAAACTCAATCAATAGTATGAAAATAATCAGATGTTCTATTATATGAAAATTTCATAATCAGAGGAAACATTTAGAAAACTATTTTAAGAATATACTATGAATATAAAAGAGAAGTGTTATATGATGAAAGCATTCGTTAACTGAGAATAAATAAAGTGGAATATTAGTAGGTCAGGAATCATAGAATTGGACCAAGAATATACTACATGCTATATATTATATTCTGTGATCATTTTATGATCAGTGGAACAATTTATAAAATTATTTAAAGAATGCACTATGAATAACAAAGTGATATTATATATGATTCAAGCATCAGTTCACTAATAATCAAAGAAGTATACAATCAGTACGCTAAGCCAAAAAGAATTAGACCAACAATATGATACATATCATACATGCTATGCTATCATCATTGGAAATTCATTTAAAACTATTTAAGGAATATATACTTAATTTAAAAGTGATGTGAAATACATTGGAAGAATCATTTTACTAAGAATAAAAAAGTGTACTATCAGTATGCTAAAAATAAAATAAGTGTACCAATAGTACAGTATATATCATACATGTTGTTCTTTGATCATTTCATTATCATTAGAACAATGCATCAAATTGTTTGATCAATATAGGTGAATAGAAAACTGATGTGCAATATGATCTGAGAATTTGTACACTAAGCATTAAATAAGTGTACCAACAGTACATGACACATCATACATGCTATGATATGATAATTCCATGTGTAAAATATCAATTTAGTGTACTATTTGATGTTTATAAAGTGGAGATGAAAATGGTATGTCCATGAAATAAACATGATTTCATGACGTATTTGAGTTGAGATTTAGAAGACTGATTATTCTAAGTTGTGTGAGTATTTATCCTACAAAAAATAATAATGAAGAAAATGTTTTCATCACTATAAAAAAACATTTGAGTTAAAAAATAATCAGAATAAGGAGTAATCATTGCCTGATAATAAATATTATAATGATATGATCATCACAGATGATAAAAGATTAAAGAGACTAAATCTAGAATATACGTGCTTAATAAGACAACAATGTCTGTGCATTCAATAATCTGAGAAGAATGTGATAACTCAAGATTAGGTATGAACGAGTTTCAAGAAAAAAAATATAATTCAGGAATATTTTCAATATCATGAAGTTTAAAAAGAGTATAAAAGATCTAGTACAACCACAATGGATTATTTATTTTAAGTATTATAAGAGAAACCATAAGCAAATAAAGATCTTTCAATTTGTGGAACAAGAACACTAAAAAGTATGATCTTTTTAATGTGGTATCTAACTAGTTACTGAAAATGCTCTAGGATGGGGTGTATATCTAGTCCTAAATTAGGATAAGAGACGATGTTTTGAGTTTCTATCCAGCCAAGGTAGAAGATTTGGTTTCTAGGGTATAGAACTAGGATCAACTATTGAGGTATATATCAAGTTGCTACAGTATTCATTGTAATCCCCTTACTATATAATGGAGAATCCATTTGGGGGGACTAAAAAACATGAAAAATAGTAGGTAATTGTATTGAAAGTTATAAATACCATGTACCATTCTCTCACATATTATTTCCACATATGAGGTGAGATTGTCACATATCAGTCAGTGCATCAAAAACCATAACAATTTTTAGAGTTTGAATTAAAAAGTTAAAATTTATAAATGTATACCACTGATTCAACCCCCAATCTCTATGGTTAATCCATCCAAGGGAACTACAATGGGTATTATAGGTAATATCACTATAAAATCTAATAAATTTAATGAATTGTTTTTAACATCCATTATGAAGTTCATTTTTCATTAAGTGTTTGAGTTATATCAAAAAAAGTGAATGAAATTTACTATCATGGATAAAAATACAGGGTGTTATTTAAAAACTCAGAAATATTTTAATATAATATTGGAAAGGATGTAAAAGAAGAATCTAATAGTTAATGAAGAAATACCACAAACTAAAGGTAATAAGAATGATGAATGTAGTAATTATTATTATGTTTATTATTATTCTATTTAACCATGTTAAAAAAGTGTGGGAAATGAATTACTTGGTGATATTATTTTTTAATTCAATGTACATCTGAAGAACATTCCTAAAGAAGTGTTCAAGTGTATTTTTGGTACTATCAAAGGAAACATATTTGATAAAGCACAACAGTAAGAACAAGTAAAGTATTTATAGGATACAGTAAGTAAGAAGTTCCAAAAACCCATCACCGTGTCATCCTTGTTGGAAGAAATAGAATAATATATTTTTCATATTGAAGAATAATTGAAAATTTAAAACAATGACAATGTTTTATTTGATATTGTTATTACAGAATCCTCTATTGCACTTGAAAAATTAGACAAAGTGTCTATGGATGTTAATAATTTTCGACTGGATATAAAATCCAAGAGGATCAAGGATATTGGATCATTTTTCCAAGACAATATTTTATTTCATGAAGTGGGTGTTCAGAATATGAGTAATGAAAATAAAGATAAAGTGGAATTTTTAGAAAATCAGAATAATTCCCGTAGCTTGATAGATATTGAATTGAAAATTTAATTGGAAAATTATGAAAATACATATGTTGAGACTTAGCAATCAATGTTATATGTATATACTTAAAAATAATTCTCTATGGAGGATTATAATAATAATTAAAATTCATCATATGGTAATAAAATATTTACATCATGTAATGATCATTCCAATGATTCAGTAAAATGAGAGGTACCATTCATATCCCAAAATAATAAATATTTTCAATCTGTTTTTACAAAATTTTTAGGATTAAATAAAAACACTATACAAATATGGATGAGTATAAATAATGAAGAGACTAACACCATTTCCATGGTGAATATAGGAACATATATAGGTGCTGGTTCGCCATATGAATCCCTACAAGCTGTAAAGACGACCAAAATACATTATGCTGTAAATTTTGGATATAATTTAGAAAGTAAAATATGACCACTGTTTGTCGGACAGTGTTTTTGTTGGAATAGATTCAATAAATTTTCTATAGATTTTTATTAAAATAATTGTAATTATAAATAAAAATGAATCCTATAAGAAGGGTAATAATTCTAGAGAAGAGGATGTATAAACATTCATATAATAAGAAAAAAATTCTATTTTAAATAAGATTTGATCTTTATTATTATAGTTGTGATGTTTTCAATAAGAGTGGTCGAAAAGGTAATATATTAAAATATCAAAATGTATAAAGAATGTATTGATCACATGAAAATGATGTGAAAACATTGGTCAGAAATTTGGAAAATGATATAAATTAGATTAGTCCCAACAAGTTACAGGGGAAGTCATCCTTGGAAACAATACATATAAATGATCAAGAAAAACCACGTCCCTGAATATAAATAGAAGCGATACATATAATAATAATGATATGAATAAATGAACTCATGTGAATCTATGTGTAAACTTGAAACAAGATGTAAACATTCCAAAATTATATACTTCTTATTTTTCCAGATGATTTGGAAAAATCAAAAAAGTTAGACTAATAGAAAAAAAAGCTCATGTGAAAGTTAAAATGAAGATTCCACATGATGAAGTACAATTTCATGAGAGGTTTTCATAAAATTAAAACTCACGTGTTGATATTGTTCTATGTGATAGATTCAATATTGTAAGAAATAATGCAAGAGGATTCTTAACCACACAACTTGTATAAGAATAAGATTTAAAGAGGATGAGGCTTCCATTTGATGATGTATATGACATGATGGATAACGAATGATGAGAAATCTCACATAAATAAATAATATGTGTAATATGATCCATGTTATGAAATGATAAATCAGATTTGAAAATTAGATTTGGATGTATGAAGACTGTAAAAAGTCGAAAACCTTGGTTGAGAAAACCTTCTCAACCTTTCTATTCATGTTGAGGAACATGTAACCCCTTATTATTGCATTATATATTTATATGTTACTGAACTAAAAAGTAGGGAATTGAAAGATATGTTCAAGGCTATGACTTCTAGATAGGATGATTATATTTTACTTCATTGAGTTTACTATCCTCAATAAAATTGATGAAATGTGTGTATCCCTTTAGGGGGATCATTGATGAGATAAATCTATTAAATAATCACTACATAGTAAATGTGAAACATCTAAAAATAATTATGAAATTCTAATTTTAGGTATGAAAATAAAACTTTGATCCATCTTTTTTAATTATATTAAACATATTAATTAGGGGGGGTTCTTTATTGATTTCAAGATAAAGAAAATGGGGATATATATAATTTTCACATGAATTTTTTGATGTGTTTGATGAGGTATGTGTAGGATACAATATTTCATTTTTGAATTTTATTATTTCCAAAACATATAATGAGACATGAGGAATTCTGATCAGGATTTCACATGCATTGTATTTACGTTTATCTTAGACAAACTTAGTTTCATCACTCTTGTTTTTTACACTAGGTTATCCCATATAGACTTATATTTGATCAAATAAAGGAAATTTTCTAAGAAATTCATGTGAGATCATTCGAATCTTAGAATAAATCATTAAATTTTCTTATAAGTGAGAAGATCATGTTATTGAGAAAAATATGAGTTGATAAGATCCAACACAAACCATTTTCATTTATTGGCATTAAGTGGGGGGAAAAATTTTATAACTTTATAATGTTAAGTAGTATCGACAACAAATACAAAGGGGGAGATTGAAGAGAACATGTTCATGATTAATATTTTCTTTGTTTTAAATATATCATTAATTCATTATATATGGATGACTTAAATGATGAGTCAAGGATACTGGAAGTAGAGAATCTAATGGAATTGTTATGGACACAATTGATAGAATTAGATATCCTACTTTATAAATTATCCACATCTATTGTGGTGATTGTTATATTGATTATCAGTGTAAAAGACAAGTGTCAATGATGACACGTTGTTTTCAACAGGTGTAGAATTTGTTATGAATATTTAATTGTTCTTTTAATGGAATTTACTATGTACATTGTATTTACTATGTTTTATTTTTATATAAGCCTCATATTAAATATAAGGTCCAACTAATAAGAAACACATGATAGCCTCATCCAAGGAATTTGTGGGACCTGGAGGTCAACCACGCCCCTTGGAGGATAGATCAAAATATTATGTAGGTGGATGGGGCTAGTTCTAGGTCATAAGGGAGAAGTCCCTTGTATAGGTCCCATGTGGTACATGCCCAGAGGGGCGCAAGGGCTTGTCTAGGTGACCCGTGAAAGAGTGAAGGTTGTGCCACCATGTAGGGAGGAGTGGGGGAAGGTGGGTCTTGATTTTTGAATGTCCCCCAAAATAGATTTTCATATAAAGAAAACCAATGTAGTATTTCGGTTTTGATGTGGGAAAAAAGTATAAATATACTATTTAACTACTCCTTAAAAAATCATATTGAACGATAACCATCTGATCAAATCTCCCCATTTTAATGTGATTCATCAAATTTTTGGGATGATATTCTCTTTTCTCCTATGATCTATCCCTTACCAGATGATCCCCTCATGATCAAGGGTTGTAGACCAAACTCCCACAAAATCCCTTTCATGTGGGATGCTTCTAAAATCCTTGGGAGGATGAGAAATCAGAAAAGTAAAATTTATGCAAAGAAATAAACATGGTTTGTGATTATGAGTGATTTTAAGAATGCTGTTCATGTAGAAGAATTCCTCAAAGTTGTAGCTTCTTCCATTCTAGAAAACGTTTTGGTGAATATAATTACTGTGATCATCCAAAAATGACATCCATTATAGTTGATGTTCTTCTTGGATGGAGTTTCTATGTGGATAGTGGTTCTTGATGAAGATGGTTTGTAGATATATCACAATGATACTTTTCATACAATGATTTGTGGTGATGATTCTTTAGGGACAATGGTTCATTGAAGAAGAGTGCTTCATCGGATTACATTCTATTCACAATGGTGTTTCCTTGCGGATAGTGTTTCATGGATGATGAGTGCTTTAAGAGTTTTCATGTAGTTCATGGTGATTATTATTTACAGATACTGATTTTTGGATGAGGTGTTTCCATGAAATTATATAGAGAAAAAACTCTTTGAACTACTATTCATGTTCATAGTATTATCATTTTATAAATAGCTTCAATAGCAACTCTATTATTTCTTATAAATATCCAGTTGACACTCAACTAAATTTAATCAATGATTTGGGATAAATGTTCTTTATAGTGGAAGATCATATTCAGACCCATTTCAGTTCCATAAAGTGATTTTTTCATTTAGTGAGGATAAAATTCTATGTGACGTTCTATGTTAAGATAGGTGCTATGATAAGAATATAACTTTTCTATGTTGTGAAGTTATAAAATATTTTTTATGCAGGTGAAGTGATATGTGAATTGGAAAAATATTTGAAAGCATATTCAAGAATTATTTTATAATGAATCAAGATAGTCATCTAAAAGTATGTGACATTTCATATATGATATGCTATGACCATTTCATGACCATAAGAATTATTTGGAAAAATGTTTGAAGAATATATAGTTAATAGAAATGTGATGTGTTGTACGTTAAAATTATATTTTTTATAACATTCGAAGAAGTGGACTACCAGTAAGCTAATAATCAAAGAAGTCAACCAACCGTACACAACATTTCATATATTCTATGATTTGATCATTTCTGGATCATATGAACTATTTAGAAAACAATTTTAAAAATATAAAATGAATAGAAAAGTGAATTCTTATACTACGAAAACATCAGTTCACTAAGAATCAAGGTGGACTATCAGTATGCTAAATATAAAACACGTGGGACAATAGTACACTACATTCCCTACATGATATGTTATGATCATTTCATTATCATTGAAAAAAATTAGCAAACATTATGAAGAATATATTATGATTAGAAAATTATTGTGTTATACGATGGAAGCCTCATCTCACTAAGAATAAAAGAAGTGGAATATCAATACATTGAACATTAATGAAGTGAACCAATAACATGATATAGATTATAAATTCTATGCTATGTTCATTTAGTGATCATTGGATCAATTTAGAAAAATATTTGATGAAAATTCTGTGAAAAGAAAATTGAAGTTCAATTCAATGACAACATTTGTTCTGTAAAAAAAATGTAAGTGAAATATCTACATCATAAAAATCATTGAAGTGAACATATCATATAAAAAATGCATTAATCATTTAAAATGGTTGAATTCCAAATTATATAATTTTTAAAATTATACCACTTATTCACCCCTATATCAGTGGTCAATCCAGCCTTGGTCACTATATAATTCATGAAATTTCAATTATAAATAAGGAATTATGTTCCACTTAATTCATACATATTATAACACAATTGGTCTATTAATTCCACCCATTAAGACCCAATCTTTCTCCATAAATTATATGATATAATAGCTTGTGGACACTTGGAAAACACTTGGTTGTAGTGTAGTCTGATGAACGATAGTGTATCCTCCTTCCATCATGAAACTTTTATGGTGTGGCGTGTCTACCATGGTTAAACCTTCCTCTAATAAGACATAACTACGAAAGGTTTACAAAACTATGGTGTAGAGTCCTATGGTTTACTATATGCACTTTTTTAGGAGAAATAATCTGCACAAACTCCCTTACCAGAATTTAGGTATGATCTATCTCACACTAGACTAACTGAAGCATGGAAACAACATCTACGGCTTATAATTATATATAATATAAGATCCCTGAAAAAATATCCTCTTAAATATTTATAAACTTGAATTTTATAGGTATTTATATTCCATGTACATATTAATATTCATGGGGGATTTGGAGTATCCCTTCATGTTGCGACACGAGAAGCTCAATATTTCCAGAGGCATTGAAATCACTCAATTGTTCCTCTATTCATGGTCCATATAGCTATTAAATATATATTAATCATGAAGAACAACATAATTCTGTCATCTATAATTCCTAAAAAATAAAAACTATTTCCTCCCATTAACTCGAAAAATGTATGTAATGTGGTCATCAAGCATCCTCTTCTATGGTGATGCCACGCACCGTGGACCACATTCTCTATGATTCCACCTCTAGGGTGTGGAACTTTTCTTCCATGCATACATTTACACTCTTTTGTGGTTTCCTTTCTTCCTTCCCTGTACTTCCATTGATGGTTAGCCAAGCTGGTTCCCCTACACGGTTGATCTTGTTTCCACACATGAACGGTTAAACTAGCTTGGAAAGATAGCTAAGGTTGGAAATCTTTTTGAAACATTCCATATATAATTTTGGTGATATAATCATCACTACATCCTATATTCATTCTACAAAATCTCAACTATAACATTTACATATGTTTTATTATGACATCCCACCTTTTTATTACATAACTTCTCATTACATATTACAAACAGAGGATCTTTAAAGTCTAGTGTCTTGGAAATCAGGGACATAAAAATGAAAAAAACATAAAAAATTATTCTAATACAGTTGTAAGGATTCATCATATGTTCATCCAATATACAATTACTGTGTCTCATATTCTGGAGACATACATTAAATTAAAGGGTGAGTAGAAGACCCAGTAAGGGTAAACTAGGGAATCAGTGTACTTGGGACATCAATAAGAACTTAATAAAAAACATAAAGACTTGAGAAATGGAAGTATATTCATATCATAATGAAATGAACATGAAAAAAAACCTAAATATGTGGATACAACATCTCATTTAGACATTTATGAACATATCGGTAAGGTTTATCCCCGAGGTTTCATAAAAATTACCAAGGTTATTTACCAAGGTATCGTGAAACTTGTTATCTCTAGAGATTAATTTCATTACCCAATGAATTGAATCTCTATCAGAGAGAACCCTTAAAATTTCTTTACATTCCTGAGAGACACATAGATTATTATAAAAAATTTCATAAATAACCCATGGAGAATAAAAAATTGGGTTTCATTTCAAGATCCTGACGTTTTAAAGGTTCTTCAAAATAAGATCATTATGTCATTTAGAACCCATGGAAAGGGAGTGAGGGTTATATGTATGCAAATTCCAGAATCAAATATATCATTCTCATATATTTATTAACACCCATATAAATGAAATATTTCGGGGTATTCACATAAATAAAACAAGAGAATATCTGGGGAGAAAGGGATAGAAATTTTGAGGTGAAATTTCAACTTCATAACAACTGTATAACATGGTTTAGAAAACATTGAAAAGAGAGGGGAAAAGGGGGACACACTCATAAATAATTCATAATACAGTATGGGAACAACATAAGATCATGGTATGGATATTTGAATTACATACGACATGAAAAGGAAACATGAAAGAAAAAATATGATGCGATTTGTTTTACGAGAAATTAGGCAGCCTAACGACGTCATTTAAAAATTCAGAAAACAAATTGATGAGAGAGGAAAGGGTCTCTCCACAATTAGACATGAAATAGAAAGTAATGAGAACATATAAGAACATACCCTCAACATAAAGAGACAGAATCTAGAAGACACAACATAAATGAAGTAATGGCTTAAAAGAGGTGGGTGAATGGTTCCCTTACCTTGAAGAGTCACTTTAAAAGATTGAAGGTTGGGAACGTGGGAGGATTGAGGGCAACTTGGGAGTACTCATTGGGTGGTAAAAAAACCAGAACTTCTTAGGGGCGTATTTGGAAATGAAATGAATGATGGAATGTCATGGTATTTATAGGAGAAGTGGGGAAATAAATTATTAGTTTTCAAGGGACACCTCATGTGTTGTATTGGAAAACCCATCGGCTTTCACATGGTATTTTCCCCTGGTATTGTCCACATGAGACACCTCATATAATATCTTACTATTCAAAAGTGGACCAGAATGATTACATACTTATTACATCACTAATGATGTCATTAAACACTCGGAACTCACAACTGTAATTTTTACTATTCACTAATAATTCAACTATTTCAGAAAAATCACAAAAATTCACCTTAACCAAATATAGATTCTCTGAATTCAAAAATGAACTCTATTTCATGAAAATAATTTTCTAAATGTTTTTATTTAATTTTTATATAAAATCAATATTCACTAAAAATTCAATTGTTTCAGAAAAATCCCGAAAATTTACCTTAACCAAATATCGATGCTCTGAATTCAAAAATGAACTCCATTTTGTGAAAATAATTTTCTAAATAATTTTAATTTAATTTTAAAATAAAAAAACTATTCACCCGAAAAAACTAATAATTAACTAATAATTTCAAAAACATTAATTTAATTATTTAATTGAATCATATTACATAATCAAGGTTCCTAAATTATATTAATACTTTATTAAGTGAGTTTAAGATTTTATTTGGTCACATTACTATTCATAAGCGCAAAATTACTATTCATAATTTACTATTCACAAAAAATTATGTTAATCTTATTAGACTCTTAATTTATTACTAAAAATAATTATAGAAGACCATTTTTTGAAAATCATTACACATTATTAATTATATAAGGTTTACATAAATATTTTAAAATATCCTTTTTTTTCAAAACTCATCAAAAATATACATCCAATATTTATCCTGAAATTTCAAATTCACGATCATTACCTTAAAAATAAATAAAAAATTTATTTATATCAATGGATTACACAAAGCAGCTAAGGTCTCATTATATATCCCCTTATAACACCATCATATGACCTAAGTGTAAGGTGTGATAAGGTGATAGAATCTTGGGACGGCTCGACCAACATTGCTTGAGTGGTGATTTATATTAGCATGAACTTCTCTAGTATCCGATTCCGTTTAAGCTTCACACGATGAAGTTTAGCTTGGGTTAGGTCTAGAGAAAATCCCAATGGTTCTACCTTCTTTCCATGTTCCGTCAGATGGGATTTGAACGACTTGAGACTACTGGATAAGGCCATTGAATCATCTTTATATAACCAAGATAACTTGTATTTATAAAAAATATTCACAACATTAAGATTTTAGTTTCCAAAAATTATATTTACCAATAATAATATTTAAAAATGGTTATATAAAATTCAAAACCTAATGGTATCATTTTAATTATACTCATTTCATCAAATAAATGAAATAGTTTTGTTGAGTATAAAATAAAATAAAACACAAAAATAGGAAACAAAAATTAATCAAAAGTATGGGTCATTACATTATTCCCCCTTAAGGAACTTTGTCCCCCAAAATTTAACTCATAACCTATGAAGAGAAAAGGTGTGGGTACTTCTGCCTCATAGAATCCCCAGGTTCCCACGTGGCTTCTTCACATTTGTGGTTCCTCCACAAAACCTTAACAAGGTTGGTAGTCTTGATACATAAATCCTTGTCTCTATGATCCAAGATCTCCACCTGCTGCTCCTCATAAGGGAGGTCATGTTCCAGTTTTACCACCATTGGGTTTAGTACATGTGAAGGGTTATATACGTACTTCCTAAAAAGGGATACGTGGAAGAAATCATGACCTTGTGCAAGATTTGGAGGGAGTACGAGCCGATAGGCCACTACTCCTACGCGATCAAGTATTTCATAGGGGCTAATGTACCTGAGGCTGAGCTTCCCTTTCTTCCCAAACCTCATGACTCTCTTATAAGGTGAAATTCGAAGAAAGTCCTTGCAACCAACATCAAACTCTATGTCCCTTCGACGCTTTTTAGCATAGCTCTTTTTTCGACTCTAAGCAGCCTTAATGTGTTGATAGATGACATTGACGTTTTTAGTCATCTATTAGACAGGATTAGTCCCAAGAATCTTTCTCTCACAAACATCATCCCAAAAAGTAGGCATTTTACATAGCATCACATATAGAGATTCATATGGTGCCATTTGAATGCTTGGGTGGAATCTATTATTATAAGAGAAGTCAAATAAATGTATATGTTGATCCCAACCACCATTAAATACCATTGAGCATGTTCTCATCATGTCCTCGAGTGTTTGAATAGTCATATAAATTTCCCATCATTTTGGGGTGATAGGCCGTACTGAAATTCAATTCAGTTATTAGAGCATGTTGAAGACTTCTCCAGAATTTTGATGTGAACCTTAGATTACGATCAAATACGATAGAAAATGAAACTCTATGTAGCCTTACCACTTTTTTTCAAATAAATCCTGGAGAGTTAATCAAAAGATAAATCTTCCCAAATAGAGATAAAATCGATGTCTTAGTGAGACAGTCGACAATAAAACATATCACATTGTTTCATTTGGATGTTCTCAAGAGACCTGTGATGAAGTCCAAAGTGATATCGTCCCACTTTCATGCTGGTATGGGTAGTGGTTGCAATAACCCTTTAGAAATATGTCACTTTTCCTTCACTTGATGACATACTAGGCACCTTTTAGTGTAGTCAGCAATATCCCTTTTCATATTATGCCACCAACAACAATCATGAAGGTCCCTATACATTTTTCTGCATTCTGGATGTATAGAGAAAGTAGAGCTATGAGCTACATCCATCAGCTCTTTCTTTATTTCTGGAATTGATGGAACACATATTCTTGTATGAAATTTCAGTACTCCTTCTTGATAAATATACTCAAGAGACTTCACATCCTTTATAACCTCAAAATTATTCTGTAACAATGGATCTTATTTCTGATCATTCTTGATCTTCTCTAGTAATGATGGTTGAGAAATCATATTGGTTAGCGTAGATTATGTCCCTTACCTTATTATTCCTATGTCCATCTTTACTAGATCATTGATCAAAGGATATATTTGAATCCTCATCATGGAAATAACAACTGGGTGTTTCCTACTTAACGCATCATCAACATTGTTTGCTCTTCCAGGATGATAATGAATTGAACAATCATAGTCTTTGAGAAGTTCCAACCATCTCCTTTGTCTCATGTTCAATTCCTTTTGTGTGAAAATATACTTCAATCATTGATGGTCTATGTATATATCACATTTCTCTCCATAAATATAGTGCCTCTATATCTTCAGAGAAAAAACGACCATAGGAAGCCCCAGATCATGCGTGGGTTAGTTCTGCTCGTGAGTCTTCAACTGTCGAGATGCATAAGCACTGACTTTGTCATTTTTTATGAGGACGCACCCAAGCCCTTTGAGAGATTAATTTCTAAAAACATAGAATCCTTCTCCACATGAGGGCAATGTTAACACGTATTTAGTAACCAATCAATTATTCATATCTTATAAATAATCCTCACACTCCATTTTCCAGAGAAACTTGAACCCTTTTATAGATAACTTGATTAATTTATTAGAATGTCTTGAAAAGTTTTTCACAAACCTTCAATAATATCCTGCCAGTCCAAGGAAACTTCGAATCTCAGTTATTGTTGTAGTCTGAGGCCACTCCTCTACAACATTTTCCTTTTCAGTTTCAACTTTGATTCATTCATTGGTAACAATGTTCCCAATGAAAGAAACTTGTTGTAACCAGAATTCACATTTCCTAAACCTTCCAAAAAGCCTCTCCTCTCGTAGTGTTTCTAAAATATCCCTTAAATGATCTTCATGCTCCTCCCGACATTTGGAATATATCAGAATATCATCAATATAAACTACCAAAAAGTTATCATGGTAGTCCTTAAAGACTATGTTCATCAAATCCATTATAATAGTAGGAGATTTAGTCAGTCCAAAGGGCATAACAACAAACACATAATTCCCAAATTTTGATCAGAAGGCAGTTTTTTGAATATCTTTTTTCATCATACTCAATTGATGATAACCAGATCGAAGATCAATCTTAGAGAAGAATTGAGCCGCACAAATTTGATTAAATAAGTCATTAATTCTTGGAAGATGGTATTTGTTCATTACTGTGATGCCATTCAGTTCTCTATAATCTATGCATATCCGCATCGATCCATCATTCTTCTTCATAAAGAGAACTAGTGCTCCCGAAAGAGACACACTCAGTCAGATAAACCCCTTCTACAAAAGATCTTGGATTTATTTTATTAATTCTTCTAGGTCAACATTTTCCATCCTATATGGGGTCTTTAGTATCGGGCATGATCCAGGCACGAGTTCAATGGAGAACTCTACCTCTCTTTCTATGGGAGGTATGGGTAACTCTTCAGGAAATACGTCAATGTATTCCAAGATGATGGGGATTTTTTCTCTCCATAAACTCTCATATATTTCTTATTCTTCATAGATCCACTCCATAAATAATGATATGGGGTGTTCTATTAGATAAATATCATATTTAGATATCTCTCCTTGGAATACAACTGTAGATTTTCTATTCAAGAAAACCGATATTTTCTTGCTTCAACAATTGATCTTAGCATTGTACATTGAGAGACAGTCCATCCCTAGTATAATGTCGAATTTCAGCATGTGAATGAATATTTGATTTTTGATAATATTGTGCTCACAAAATTAAATACTAGAGTTTCTAAACACTGACAATGCTTGGAAAATCCCACCAGGAGTCTTGACTGATAACTATAATTTTAGAAAATCGAGGGTTGAATCTAAATTCATTGCAAACATGGAAGAAATAAAGGAATGGATAGAACCAGAATCAAACAAAGTTCTTTCTAGATTTGAGAGGACCAAAAGAGTACCCGCTACAACATCATTCAGAGCTTCAACTTGAGCTGTCGTGATGGAAAAAGAACGGCCTTTCTCCCTTGGCCTTTGCTAAGGCTGATGGTGGTTCCTCTACACTACCCTCAGATTTGGATAGTGATTAGCAAAGTGCCCATGTTGTCCACAAAAAAATCACTAGACATCAGGTAGGGCCTTCACCATAACCCCCTTGTCGTTAGTGTTTGGAAGTTGAGGTTTCACCTCAATACGAAAATTCCTCGCAATATGGCCATCTCTTCTACACTTGTAGAATTTCCTGCTCCTGAGCATGCAGTTCCCCAAATGCTACTTCCCACATTTATTACACATGGGAAGATTCACTTTCTTGCCTCCTCTTCCATGATCGAAGGTCCTCCCTAAGCTGGGATCCATCGATCGCTTCTTGTAATTGTATTTATGATACCACTGCATCTCACCAAACTCTAGCTCGACTTTCAACACACTCCACACGATCTCTTCATAGCTATCATAGTATTGATTGGCTACATTCATTCATAGATGAGGTCTCATTCCACCGAAGAATCTATCAACCTTACAATTTAGATCCATGAAAAATCTAGAGTTATATCATGAAAGCCTTGTGAAGTTCATTTCATAGCATCCCACAGATTCATTCTCTTTCTTCTTCAGCTTGAGAAACTATTTCTCTATTCTTGTTATCATGGAAAGAGGGAAATACTTACTGAAAAAGATCCTTCTGAACTCTTCCCACTCCATTCCTTCAACTTCCACTCTTTTCCTTGTGTTTTTAATCATTTCCCACCACTGATAAGCCTCCCATTATAAGAAATAGACATCCAGGGTGACCTTCTCTTACTTTGAACAATTGAGCACAGAAAAGATCTTCTCAATGGAGTTGATCCACTACTCAGCAATCAATGGGTCAGTCAATCCGCTGAAGGTTGATGGTAGTTTATGCAAAAATGACTCATTATAAGGTTGTTCCCTTCACAGTGAGATTGGTATCTCTGCTTCATTAAAGTTATTTCCCATAACATGAGTCAGTTGGTTCATCATTCCCATGAATATTTCCATTCCGGCTTCAATCAGAGGGCCGTTAGTGCATGGTCCATTGCGGTCACCATTTTAAAGGTTCCTCCTTTTTCCCAAAATTTTCTAAAAGAAAAAAACCTTAGTGAGAAACTTATTTCATTTATGAATCTTTTAACTATAAAGGATTTTATGTCTTAAAACTTCACGCATATATAATTACATTTCTCTATAATTCTTTTATAATGATTCATAAAAAGATTGAGATTAACCAAGCATATCCCCCTGGAGTGTCGTAACCAAGAGTGCAGCGAGGCCCATTACCATGTATCATCTCTCATTTGTGTCTCGATCAATGTGTTGTTTTCGGGTTTTACCCCTATATACATCTATGCCAGAGCCACGTCTTCCTGCTTGTATACTGACAGTGATGTATTTTCTTGATAAACCACTTACTCAATACTCACGAAAATACCAGTAAGTTTTCTTATATTTAAATTTTTCTATAGGGTTCTTCCTAATGTTTTCATGTCCTGATTTCCATAAATAACTAAACTATCCTTTTATACCAACTATGGTATCCTGCCTTTTTATTACATAACTTCTCATCAAATTTTACAAACAAAGGATCTTAAAAGTCTAGTGTCTTGGAAATTGGGAACATAAAACTTGAAAACAATATAAAAAATCATCTAATTCACTTTATGGATTCATCATATGTTCATCCTATGTACAATTATTGCGTCTCATATTCTGGAGATATACATCAATGTAAAGGGTGAGCTGAAGGCTCGGTAAGGGTAAACAAAGAAATTAGTGTACTTGTGATATCAATAAGAACTTGAATAAAAACATAAAGACACGAGAAATGGAATAATAGAAATATAATAATGAAAATAGCTTTAAAAATAACTTGAATATGTGGCTTCAACATTTCATTTATACATTCAAGAACATATCACCAAGGTTTATCCCTAAGGTGTCATAAAAATTACCAAGGTTATTCACCAAGGTATCGTGAAACATGTAATCTCTAGAGATTAATTTCTTTGCCCAATGAATTGGAGTGATATCAGAGGGCACCCTTAATATGCCTTTACTTTCATGTGATCCACATAGATCATAATCAGAATTTTCATAAATAACCCAAGGAGAATAAAAGAAATGGGTTTCATTTCAAGATCATGACGTTTTAAAAGTTCTTAAAAATAAGATAATTATCTCATTTATAACCCCTGGAAAGGGAGTTAGGGTTATATATATGTCAATTTCAGAATCAAATATATCATGTTTATATATTTATGAACACCTAATGAAATGAAATAGGTATGGGTATTCAAATAAATAAAACAAGAGAATTTATTGAGAGAAAGATATAAAAATTTTGAGGCAAAATTTCTGTAGCATAACAAATATATAACATGGTTTTAGAAAACATTGAAAAGAGAGGGGACAAGGGTCAAACAATCATAAATAATTCATAATAAATTATGGGTACATAATAAGATCATGTAATGTATTTTTGAATGACATACCACATGAAAAGGAAACCTGAAAGAAAAGAAAAGATGTGATTTCTTTTACGATAAATTCAGCAGCCTAACGACGTAACTTAAAAATTCTGAAAACAAATTGACAAGAGAGAAAAGGGTATCTCAACAATTAAACATAAAATGGACAGTAATGAGAATATATAAAAACATACAGTCAACATAAATTGATGGAAACTAGAAGACACAACATAAAGGATGTCATGGCTTAGAAGAGGAGGGAGAAATATTTCCTTTCCTTGAAGAGTAACTTTGAAAGATTGAAGGTCAGGACCTTGGGATTCTTGAGGGAACCTTGGAAGGACTAATTGGGGGGTAAAGAGAACAATACATCATTGGGGAATATTTGGAAATGATATGAATGAGGGAATGACTTGGTAATTATAGGAGAAGTGAAAAAATAAATTATTAATTTCCAAGGGACACTTCATCGGTGGTATTGGAAAAACCATGGGCTTGCTGATGGTATTTTCCACTTGGGACATCTCATAGAATATCATACTATTAATAAGTCAAACAAAATGATTACATACTTATTACATCATTAATGATGTCATTAAATACCCGAAACTCAAACCTATAATTTTTACCATTCACCGAAAATTCAACTGCTTCATAAAAATCCCAAAAATTAAACTTAACCAAATTTCGAGGCTCTGAATTCAAAAATGAACTCATTTTATGAAAATAGTTTTCTAAATATTTTTAATTTAATTTTTAAATAAAAACACTATTTACTAAAAATTCAATTGTTTCTGAATATTCCCATAAATTCACATTAACCAAATATCGATGCTCTGAATTTAAAAATGGACTCCACTTTATGGAAATAATTTTCTAAATATTTTTAATTTAATTTTTAAATAAAAACACTACTCACTTAGAAAAATAATACTTATCTAATAATTTCTAAAAAAACGATTTTCTTATTTTATTGAATCATATTAACTAATCAAGGTGCCTAAATTATATTAATAATTTATTAAGTGAGTTTTCTATTCCATTTGGTCACATTACTATTAGTAAGCGTAAAAATTACTATTTATAATTTACTATTCACCAAAAATTAAGATGAACTTGTTAGACTCTAAATTTCTTACTGAACACAACTGTAGAAGATCGTTTTTTGAAAATCATTACACATCATTAATTATTTACGGTTTATATGAATATTTTAAAATATCTATTTTTTTCCAAAATTCATCAATAATATACATCATATATTTATCCATACACCTGAAATTCACAAAATTTACCATAATTATAAATAGATTTTTTTATTTATATCAAAGGATCACACAAAGCAGCTAAGGTCTTGTTGCATAGCCCCTTATAACATTATCATAGGACCTATGTGTAAGGTGTGCTAAGGTGATAGAATCTTGGGGAGGCTCGACTAACACTGCCCGAGTGGTGATTTCTATTAGCTTAAACTTATCCCATATGTGATTTCGTTCAAGCTTCACACGATGAATTTAGGCTTAGGTTTGGTCCAGAGAAAAGCCCAGTGGTACAGCTCCCTTCCCAGGTTTCATCAGATGCGCTTCGAACGGCCCGAGACTACTGGACGAGGCCATCAAATCATTTTTTTTAACCAAGATAACTTGTATTTATACACAATAATCACAACATTATGATTTTAGTTTCCCATGGTTATAATGAAAAATAATTATGTTGAACAACAGTCATATAAAAGTATAAACCTAATAGTATCATTTTAATTATACTAATTTAATTAAATAGAAGAAATAGTTTTGTTGAGTGTAAAATAAAATAACACAAAAAATAGGAAACAAAAATTATTCAAAAGTTTGGGTCTTTACATTTATGGTATAGTAGTAAGGTTACAACTACCATTATGATGTGGTATTGCATATGGGCTAACATTCACTCTTGTTCAACAAAAAAAATTATAGAATGTTTCTAGACATCTCCCACTGAACCACTCATAATTTTATCAACAATTCAACTTTTATAGCTATGTAGATTGATTTCAACATCAAAAAATGGTCATAAAACATTAGGATCTATCAGTCACTAAAGAAACACTTCAATGCTTTGTTCATCATCAACAAGATTTGTCAGCAATGGTGTTATCAAAAAATACAACTATCTTTATTGATATTCCAATAATCATCTCCATTGTTTTCATTAACCGAGACCAATCTAATTTTCAAAAAATCCAATAACAATCCATAAGAATTTCTGGCAATATCCACCATAATATTTAGTGAAAATACCCCCTTGACTATATCACCTTGATATCATGTGAAAAAAACATTGTTCTCACTTCTTCCATATCACCTTGACAATATCTCTGTGAGACCACATTGAGGTCAAGTGTACCATACATTATTTTACCTTCGGCCATAACCACTTTACAATAAAACCTTGAGATCAAATGAACCAAACATCATTTTCTGTTTTAAACCTTATTACAAATAAAATAAAATGGTGTTAGTCTATATAATTTTAATTCCACTAGAATTAATAACTTAAAAGAAAACAATCCATTGATGCAAGAATGTTCTCCCCATATGAAAAATAGCTTCTCCCATTTATTTTTAATTATTTATCCTTCTTGGTGTGTGGGAGTAATTCAAAAAATCTATATTCCCCATTTGTGGATTTATTTAAAAAAAAATTATTTTTGGAATCAAACACATGTTGATAAGATAAATCATTTGAAACATTCTGAACAAATTATCTGGTTGTAATACCCAAATATTTAAAATTTCAATAAAAAATATATTTTTTCTGATGAATGTGTAAAATATATTCACTGAGGGTATTTACTATTTGGAACATAAGTGGTCATATGACTTCTATAATCCAACATAGTTGGAGATTGGTGTAAGAAATATGTGTTTTTTATACAGTCAAAAAATAAGTCTATTTCATCCATGAATTCAAATAAATATACATAACAATATTGGATTTCCATTTGTGAAAGACAACCTGTGATCTCAATCACTTCACACTTAACCGTTTTTACATCACATCAAACTACTAGTTTGTGAGAAACATAATAAATGATAAAGTAATTGATACAATTTGATAATAATTTGACACCACATTTTTCAATAGTGGTTCATGTTGAATAAATGAAATAATTTCAATGTCATACCTTTAAAATATTTGTAGACATAAAAAACCTAATAAGGATTAATATCCATTATTGGATTTCCAATCCACCCTTAATCTTTATCTCTAGACACCACCTTATTATAGAATTTATTTATGTTCCGCAATGGGCTCACCATATGTTTGAGGAGAAACGTTTTTCAAAATCTTATGTATCTTTTAAAAATACTATATTATACTAATCTTAAAACCATATATTAGATAAAAACAAAATATAAGAAAATGTTATTTTACGGATCCTGTAACATCTCAAGCTTCCACGGTACGCTTCTCTTTGAATAATAGAATTGCGTGTGTTGTCCGCAACTTCGAGTTCAAACACAAACCACAACCAATAAAACTAGCAGTTATGAATAGTAATACCCACTTTTTTAAATTTTATAAATTTTATCTTTCAGAATGGACTTCATTTTTGGATTAGGAATATCGAAATTAGCTTAGGGTAAATTTTTTGTATTTTTCTGAAAACATTCAATTCTTGATGAATAGTGAAAAAACACTAAGTTATAGTTTAAAACCGATTTTTTATTTAAATAATTATTTATTTTATTTAAATTTAATTAAAGTCAAAATAGATACATAATACCTATATAAGTTCAATGTAATTCATCAGAGTTAGTTTAGAATAATTTTAGATATATGAAAATTTTATTGAACTGTTCACCGTCTTTTACCCACCACCTAGGAGAATTAGGAAATTCCCATAAAACATAATTTTACCACTTCTGTGAGTAGAATTTCGAAAATCTGAGAGACACAGTTAATATCAAATAGTAAAATGTGGTTTAATGTGATGAAAATAATTTCTGGTGAATAGTAACTTTTTTACTTTTATTTACCACGGTTAAAATTAAATAGGATAATTAAGGGTAAAAATGATATTAATATTACCCTAAAACATGTCATAATTATACTGGACATGTGTATCTTGACCCACAACTACCTTAGGAATAAAATATTATCATTTAGGTCCACTTGGATTAGATTAAGACATTTATTATTATTTAATTCAAAGAAGAGTTTAAAGAGATAAAATCAATCTTTAATTACTAATTTTTTTTAATATAGGGTCATACATAAGATAAATTTTATTATAAAAACTAATTAGAAAGATAAAATGATTTCTTACATAATGGTATTTTATTTATAATTTTTATACATTATATAATTTAATTTATTTATGACACAATAGTGATGTAGTAATTACCTAATTAATGAAATATTAAAATAATTGATATTATAAATATCAAAATAAATGTAATTTGAAACTTTTTATGAATTAAACTAATTTTTTTGGTTAATATGAAATAATAGGACTGGTTATATGAATTTTTTTCGAAGTAATAATACTGTTATAAATTTATCAAAAACAAAATACCAAATAGTGTCATAATTGACATAAAAGAGTTTTTAAAACAAATACTATATTATTAATTGATATTGTATTCATAAAAATCTAAGGTTTGGCCAATGGACTTATATAATGATAGGTGTATCATTAATGGAGCACTTGGGGGTCTCTTGAATGTTTATAGTAAGTTTAGTAACCATATAATATAAAAATACAAAGAGATATGGTAAATGTCCAATAATTAACTAAGAGTGAAAACTAAAAGATAAGGTTAATAAAGTGACCCAAACCTGTCTAAAACCTATTGGTTGAGTGTTTTCCAACCTAACCTACCTTATCCTTTAAATAATACATATTGGAACCATTAGAAATCAAATATGAATTTATTATAAAATAATATTTCTAGCTTTTCCAAAGGTGCCCCTCACCCCTCTTATAAAAGGGAACTCGCCTTATCTCCAATTCATACCTTCAAAGCCATTTGGATCGGCCAAAACCTACCCAAATATTCTCTCAAATTCCCTCACTTCAACCTATAGGACTTAGTTTGATCAGAAATATTTCCTAAGTATACCTTTTGATCAAATCAAAAGGAAGAACCCGAAGAAGAGGTAATGTTTTCACCACCCTCTTTCAACTTCCTTTCTTCTTCCACTTCTTCATTCTTTGTTATTCCCATTCTAAAACAATAACTCCAGTATCTTCTATAAACTGTGATGTTGTTATAAATATGGTATAACCATATAAAATATTCTATCCATCCTTATAATTACGTGTCACCATACGTGCGTACGTACGACTTACCGTCTCCACGTCGTGGTGTAATTGTTATTCAAAACATTATTATTTGGATGGGTATGATATTGATGTGTAATTGAAGTAAATAATAAATATAACATTATAATTATTATTTATATATGATATAACATCCAATTATATATTATTTTAATATCAAAAGAATGATATTGTCGCTCGTGCGTACGTACGGACTACCGTCTCCACGAACACGATGAGATCCATTCCCCATCGTATCCATTGAAGAATAAATTTCATTTGATGATTAAAAATAATTTTTATAGACATGATATCATTATGGATATGAATAATATACATCCCATACATAACAAATATGGATCACATAACAAATAATATAAAAGAAAACGAATCCGTTAACACCCGAAACGATGATAATACTAAGATATTATTAAAAAAATAAATGTTAAAAGATCATATATGATATCATATTAATGTATAAAATTATTGTATAATTTAATAAATATTATTTCACCATTATACTGGAGGTTAATCTACCCTCAACCAAGGAAAATTACAAGGTAAGGGGTTATTTCACAATCTCTTCATTATCCGAGGTTGATTATACGTCATTATCTACTAGGACCTGTTTATCATCCACATCCATGTTTCTTAAATATGTATTTCAAATCATTCTTACTATTTTACAGACAATGGGTTAAAGTCATTTATACCCTTGTATGAATTTTTATAAAAATTTTATAAATGAATCTTTCTGTCATTTTCCAAACAAAGTCCTTTTTAACCTTTTCGACAGAATTAAGGTAAGAATGTCTTTTTTTAACTTATATGGTGGGTGCGGCTATTTTCCGCCATTATAAAATCTTCAAAGATTCTCTTACAAGATTATAAGGATATTTTCAAAGGAAATGTTTTATTTTATATTTATTTTACTTTTAAATGATTAAAAAAAAGATATTGCTCTCAAATAGTTTTGACTTCATCTATATCAACATCCTTTGATGGATTTTAAGATTATTTGAAGTTGGTTTATTATGATACAAAACATCCATATTTTATTGAAGTTTTTTTGATATGTTTGACTATAGAGGTGTTATTTTTATACCATTCATGTTTTATGGAGAAAGTATTGACATTTCTTCTGCTAGTTTTAATATGAATGTTTATGTTATGGTTATACCTGTTCATATGAGGAATGCATTGGACTTAATAAGTGATGGATAGATTCCTCTATAGATCCTTGATGAATCAATAGGTCTCATGAGACAAACTAGTATCTTGGAACAAGGCCTTGAAAAAATTTTATTTGTAGTCTTGCCATAAGGCCTTGAATATGTGGTTATGGTAGTCTGACATTATGCATTACATCATTATGAAAGTAGTCATTGATATTGCATGTGATTATTCGACTAGTAGAATATCCTTGTGAATAATTAAATGGAATTATTTCATTTTATATTTACCATATTATGCTGAAGTTCATGTTTAAAAGGATTTTGTTTTAGTTATACATTTCCTTAAATGTTTATGTTTATTTATGAAAGTTTCCGCTATATTGTTATCCTTACTGAGTATCTGAGCTCACCCCTTTAAATGATTTATTTTTCCCTAGATGTGAAGAATTTATTTATGAATGACCTTCAGGGATAGTATGAGGGGATTTGAAGAAAAGATGTTGTTGTTGTTTTTTTACTTTATGAAGTAATGTAAGACTTATGAATATATCTAGTGTTTCCAAGACTACTAAATTAATCAGTTTTTAGAGACTTGATCTTTTTTGATCATGACAATGTTATATAATAATGCACTGACTCTGGGTAATTGTGGTCAGGGCGTTACAGTTGGTATCAGAGGAAGTTTAGTAAAAACCTTGGAAACTAGATTTAGATAAAATATGATTAGAGTACATAGAACAAAGACAATGTTTGAGGATTAGTATATAAGAACATCCTAAAATTTTGGTATTGTAGAGATTTTGTGAGTTTTTATAAAAATACATCCCTGTCTAGATATGAGCTGGTAGAGGGGGCTCTGGCATAGATGTACCTAGGGGTAAAACACGAAAACACCGCTTTGAGATTGACTCAAACGGGAACTGCTGGACGACAACGGGCCATGCTACACTCGTGGTTACGAAACTCCTTGGAGACATGCTTAGGATAATTCTAATTTTCTTTACAAACCATTATGAAGGGTTTATGAGAATATAAATTCTCAAAGAAAACATTTTTATGATTATGGATTATATCCATAAACTGTTCAATTTAGGTTAAGTGTTTTAAAAGTTTGGAATTATGTATTGCGATTGATAAAATAATCTAGTATATTCCATTGTTTAGAAATGGAACCTTGTGGAAGAAATGGAAATCATATCAATGCACACACTTCATGTAGATATTTACGTCATGCTAAAGATAATTATAGTGCAGATGGGGATACAACCAGTGCTGATCAGCTTATCACCATACTGGGACAACTCACCTCGGTTATGAATAATAACCTTACTCGTATGGAGTTCCCAGATCCACAGCATGGAGGATCAATGTTAGATCGCTTCATGAGGCAACAAACACTGACATTAAATGGGAGTACAAATCACTTAGTATCTGAGCAATGGATAAATTCCTTAGATAGAATATTCCATGCCTCTAGGAGTAGTGAAAGTGAAAAAGTTGTCATGGAAGTTTACCGCCTAACTGGAGATGCTGATCAATGGTGGTCATCGATTCAAAACACGAAGGATAATGATGAAGTATCAGATATGGAATGGAGGGAGTTCAATGGGATTTTCATAGAAAAATACATTCCTCGTGACCATCGAGAAGATATGAAATGGCAATTTCTGAGTCTGAGGCAAAAGGAGGATGAGAATGTCGTAATGTATGAGGCTATCTTTACAAGGTTAGTGAGGTATGATGCAGACTATATATGTAACCCAAGAAGTAAGATTGATCGTTTCTTTGATTGGTGAAAATAGTTTCTCCATCGAGCATTAGTTTCACAAACCATCTCGTTGTACGAAGATATTGTCTCATGTGCTATCAAGACAGAAAAAGAATTATCTAAGTCTTACGACTTTAAAGAAAAGCAAGAGAAGAAGAGATCTGCAGATCACTCTGTAAATGGAAATAATTGGAAGAAGGGAAAAGTTGAATATCCATCCTGCAGTAAATATGGGAAGAAACACCCCGGTACTTTCTTGAAAGGAATAAGAGTTTGTTACATGTGTAGTGAGAAAGGCTACCAAGCTCGTGATTGCAAGGGGAAGAAAGAAGCTACCAAGGTGCAATGCTACAACTGCAGTGATATGGAACATTATGAAAATGAATGTCCTAAGATTCAGGGGAACTTACCTCAGAAAAGGACAAGGAACCAGACCAAGTTTATGCTATCACTACTGCTGAGGTAGAAGCTCCAAAATATGTGGTTGCAGTTAATTTAATGGTTTCCTCAAGTTTAGAAAATGCATTATTTGATTCTCGATCATCGCATTGTTTCATATCTTCCTAGTTATCATAGAAAATTACATATTTCCAATTTGATCAAACAAGGGAGTTGTCAGTTAAAACTCTTAAGGGAAGCATCATTGCTACAAAGTTCTGTGGATCTGTTCCCATTAGGGCATATAAATATTCTTTATCTGCTGATCTCATCATCATACCTATGATTGAGTTTGATATAATCCTTGGTATGGATTAGATTTCGGACCATGATGCAAATATTTATTGTAATAATAAGTAGTTAATGATTTTTGATGATGATGATAAGGAACACCTTATCTTTAGAGCAGAATTGTCACCACCTAATTCTTACCTAGATCCACCCCCAATAGATCAACTAAATTCAATTATTGGGGAGGAAGAGAATGAAATAAATGTGGGTAAGGAAAGGGATGTTCTAATAGAGGATGTACCTTTTGTGAGATAATATGTTGATGTGTTTCTAGAAGATTTACCTAGACATCCTCCAAAATGAGAAATTGAGTTTTGCATTGATTTAATTCCTGGATCAAGGCCCATATCAAAGACCCCTTATAAAATGTCTACTGTGGAATTATTTGAACTAAAGAAACAACTAGAGGAATTGAGTAATAAGGTATTTATTCTCCCTAGTGTTTCTCCATGCGAATCCCCTGTCCTTTTTGTTAATAAGAGAGACGGATCCATGAGGTTATGTATCGACTACAGGGAAATCAACGCTATAACAATAAAGAACAAGTATACCCTACCTCGCATTGATGATTTATTTTACCAAAACATGAAGCTCATTACTTTTCAAAGATTGACCTTCGATCTAGATACCATCAATTGTGTGTGATGAAAGAATACATTCTGAAGACATCATTTCGAACCAGGTACGGGCATTACGAGTTTACAATAATGCCTTTTGGGATGACTAATGCACCCTCTGTTTTCATGGATCTAATGAACAATTTTTTCAAGGAATATCTCGATGATTTTTTAGTGGTATTTATTGATGATATCTTGGTATATTCCAAAATCTATGAAGACTATGAAAATCACTTGTGCATTATCCTGAAGACTCTTAGAAGACATGAATTATATGGGAAGTTTAGCAAGTGTGAATTCTTGCTTCAGGATATCTCTTATCTTGGCCATATTGTCTCTAAGGATGGAATCTCTATTGATCCTTCTAAGACCAAGGCAATCCAAGAGTTTCCAGCATGAACGAGTATAACTGAGGTACACAGTTTTATTGGTTTAAGAGGTTATTATCGACGTTTCATATAGAATGTTTCCTGATTGGGTAACCCATAATGAAGATCGCAAAAAAGGAGTTGAAATTTGTTTGGACCAAAGAGTGTGAAGAATATTTTGAAGAACTGAAGAAAATAATAGTCAATTCTCTTATATTGAATCTACCATTGGGGAATGATGGGTTTTTTATTTATAGTGATGCATCGAAGAAAGGACTTGGTTGTGTCCTTATACAGAATGATAGAGTTACTACCTATGCATCAAGACCACTGAAAATTCATGGGAAAACTATTCTACTCATGATTTTTATTTACCTGCTGTAATATTTTCTTTGAAGATATGGAGACATTATCTCTGTGGTGAAAAATGTAATATTTATACTGATCACAAGAGTTTGAATTATATTTTCTCACAGAAATAACTCAACGTGAGGAAAAGGAGATGGCTTGAACTACTTAAGGATTATGATTGCACGATACACTACCACCCTCAAACAGATTTAAAATTAGAACGGACTTTTCAAACCTTATAAGACATGTTGAGATCTTTCTCACTTGACTTTCAGGGTATGTGGGATCAATATTTACCTCTGGTAGAATTTTCCTATAATAATAGCTTCCATTCGAGTATTCAGATGGCACCTTATGAACCATTATAAAGAAAGAGATGTCGCACACCAACCTCTTGGGATACTATTAGTGAAAGAAAACTTGTAGGACCAGAACATGTGGAGGAAACGATGGAGAAGGTGAAGGTAATCCAAAACCACATCAAAGCAGCTCAACGTAGGTAGAAGAGATATGCTGACAACTGAAGGAAGGATTTGGAATTTTAGGTAGGATATCATGTTTTCATAAAGGTATCTCCATGGGTGAGAGTTATACGTTTTGGTAAGAAGGGAAAATTGAGTCCCAGTTACATAGGACCTTTCGAAATTCTAGAACAAATTGGGGTTGTAGCTTACCGTTTGTCAATGCCGCAAAATCTCTCCAAAGTTCATGATGTGTTCCACGTATCATTGTTGAGAAAATACATGCCTGACCCAACGCATGTACTCACCTATGAAGAAGTAGAATCGGAACCTGATCTATCTTATTGCGAAGAACCCGTCAGGATTCTTGATACAAGAGAACAAGTGATGATAAACCGTTCGACTTGTCTGGTAAAAGTTCTATGGAAAAACCATAAGATGGAAGATGCAACGTGGGAACCCAAGGAACTTATGATGAAGAACGACCTGAGTATTTTCATGCGGTAGTATTCTAGAAATTTCTAGGACGAAATTATTTTAAGGAGGGGAGAATGTAAAACCCCAAGCTTCCACGATATGCTTCTCTTGAATAATACAGTAGTGTGTGTTGTACGCAACTTCGAGTTCTAACACAAAACACAACAAATAAAACTTGCCGTTATGTATAGTAATACCCACTTTTGGAAATTTTATTAATTTTATCTTTCAAAATGGACTTCATTTTTGGATTCGGAATATCGAAATTAGCTTAGGGTAAATTTTTAGTATTCTTCTGAAAACATTCAATTTTTGATGAATAGTGAGAAACACTGAATTATAGTTTAAAACAGAATTTTTAAATAAATAAATATTTATTTTATTTAAATTTAATTATGGTCAAAATAGATAAATAATACCTATATAAGTTCAATTTAATTCATTGGAGTCAGTTTAGAATAATTTTAAATATATAAAAATTTTATTGAACTTTTCACCGTCTCTTACCCACCTCCTAGGAGAATTTGGAAATTCACATAAAACATAATTTTACAGCTTCTTTGAGTGGAATTTTGGAAACCCGAGAGACATGGTTAATATCAAGGAGTAAAATGTGTTTCAATGAGGTGAAAATAATTTTTGGTGAATAGTAACTTTTTACTTTTATTTACCATAGTTAAAAGTAAATAGGGTAATTAAGGGTAAAAATGATATTAATATTACACTAACACATGTCCAAATTCTATTTGACAAGTGTATCTCTACCAAAATCAACCTTAGAAATAAATTATTATCATTTAGGTCCAGTTGGATTAGATTAGGACATTTATTATTTTTTAATTCAAAGAAGAGTTAATAGAGATAAAATCAAAGATTAATTACTAAAACATTTTTAATATAGGGTTATACATAAGATAAATTGGATTATAAATATTCATTAGAAAGATAAAAATATTTCCTACATAATGGTATTTTATTTATAATTTTTAAACTTTAAATAATTTAATTTATTTATGACACAATGGTGATGCAGTAATTACCTAATTAATGAAATATTAAAATAATTTATATTATAAACATAAAAATAAATCTAATTTGTAACATTTTATGAATTAAACTAATTTAATAGGTTAATATGACATAATAGGACTGGTTATACGAATTTTTTTCTAAGTAATAATGCTGTTATTAATTTATCAAAAACAAAATACCCAATAGTGTCAAAATTAACATAAAAGAGTTCTTAAAACAAATATTATATAATTAATTTATATTCTATTCATAAAAATCTGAAGTTTGGTCAAATGACTTATATAATGATATGTGTATCATTAATGGACCAATTGGGGTTTGAGTGGATGTTTATAGTATGTTTAGTAACCGTATAATATAAAAATACAATGAGATATGGTAAATGTCAAACTAATTAACTAAGAGTTAATACTAAATGATATGGTTAATAAAGTGATCCAAAACTGTATAAAAACTATTGGTTTAGTGGTTTTACACCTATACCCACCTTAACCTTTAAATAATCCACTTTTGAGACATTAGAAACCAAATATGAATTTATTATAAAATAATATTTCTAGCTTTTCCAAAGGTGCCCCTCACCCCCATTATAAAAGGGAACCCCCCTTATGTCTAATTCATACCTTCAAAGCCATTTGGATCAGCCAACCCCTACTCAAATATTCTCTAAACTTCCCTCACTTCATCCTAGAGGCCTTAGTTTGATCATAAAGCCAAACTAAGGAGCCCTTTTTATCAAATAAAAAGGAAGAACCTGAATAAAAGGTAATGTTTTCACCACCCTCTTTCAAGTTCCTTTCTTCTTCCACTTCTTCTTTATTTGTTATTTCCATTCTAAAACAATAACTCCAGTATATTCTATATAAAGTGATGTTATTATAAATATGGTACAACCATATTCATTATTCTATCCATCCTTTGAATGACATGTCACCATACGTGCGTACATACGACTTACCGTCTCCACGTCGTGGTGTAATTATTATTCAAAACAGTATTATTTGGATGGGTATGATATTGATGTGTAATTGAAGTAAATAATAAATATAACATTATAATTATACTTTATATATGATATACCATTCAAATATATATTATTTTAATATCAAAAGAATGATATTGTCGCTCGTGCGTACGTACGGACTACCGTCTCCACGAACACGATGAAATTCATTTCCCATCATATACATTCATGACTAAATTCCATTTGATGATTAAAAATGATTTTTAGAGACATGATATCATTCTGGATATGAATTATATACATCCCATCCATAAAAAAATTGGCTCACATAATAAATAATATAAAAGAAAACGAATCCATTAACACCCGAAACGATTAGAATACTAAGATATTATTAAAAAATCATTGTTAAAAGATCATATATGATATCATATTAATGTATTTGATTATTTAATAATTTAAAAACTGTTATTTAACCATTATAAAGGAGGTTAAACTACCCTTAACCAAGGAAAAGTACAAGGTAAGGGTTTATTTCACAATCTTTTCATTATCCGAGGTTGTTTAAACGTAATTATATACTGGGACCTCTTTATCATCCACATCCATGTTTCTTAAAAATGTATTTCAAAACATAATTAATATTTTACAAACTATGAGTTAAATTAATTTATACCCTTGTTTGAATTTTTATAAGAAGTTTATAAAGGAATCTTTCAGTCATTTTCCAAACAAGGTCCTTTTTAAACTTTTCGACAGAATTAAGGTAAGAATGTATTTTTTTAACATATATGGTGGGTGCGGCTATTTTCCGCCATTATAAAATCTTCAAAGATTCCCTTACAAGGTTATAAGGATATTTTCAAAGTAAATGTTTTATTTTATAATAATGTGACTTTTAAATGATTTCAATAAAAAGAGATATTACTCTCAAATAGTTTTGATTTCATCTATGTCAACATCCTTTGATGGATTGTAAGATTATTTGAAGTTAGTTTATTATTTTACATAACTTCAATATTTTATTGAAGAATTTGTGATATGTTTGACTGTGGATGTGTTATTTTTATACCATTCATAATTTATGGAGAAAATATTGACATTTCGTATGCTAGTTTTAATACGAATGTTTATGTTATGTTTAAACCTATTCATATGAGAAATGCATTGGACTAAATAAGTGACGGGTGGAGCCCGCTATATCGTCTAGATGCATCGGTAGGTCTCATGAGACAAACGAGTGTCTTGGAATAAGGCCTTGACAAAATCTTATTTGCAGTCTTGGAACAAGGCCTTGAGTATGTGGGTTTGATAGTCTGGCATTATGCATTCCATCATTATGAAAGTGGTTATTGATATTTCATGTGATTATTTGACTAGTAGAATATCCAGGTGAATAAATAAATGGAATTATTTTGTCTTATCTTTTCCATACTATGCTGAAGTTCATGTTTAAAAGGATTTTTTTTAGTTATACATTTCCTTAAATGTTTTTATTTATTTAAGAAATTTTCTGCTATATTGATATCTTTACTGAGCATCTGAGATCACCCCTTTCAATGTTTTATTTTTCCCAGGATGTGAAGAAGTAATTTATGAATGACCTATAGGGATAGTATGAGGGGATATGAAGACAAGATGTTGATTTATTTTATTTTAATTTATGATGTAATGTAAGACTTATGAATATATCTAGTGTTTCCAATACTACTAAACTAATCGGTCTTTCGAGACTTGATATTTTGTGATCATGCCAATGTTATGTAATAATGCACCGACTCTGGGTAACTGGGGTCAGGGAATTATAGATCCTGTTATTTCCCATTCAATATACCATAACAGGGTTGACAATAAATTATTTTGGTCTTATTTTAAGAACATATCATGATACCAAATTTCTGATACACTATCCAAGCATTATTTCCAGGAAATTTCATTATAGAAAATATTTAAAATATTGAATCATCAATCTTGAAAATAATTTCTATTAGTAGATACTAATTTATCATTAGAAGACAACTAAAATAAAAATTTTCATTAAAATTATTTCATATCTATATTTCAATTCAACTCCATCCAATTGGTCATTTCAATGATAAACATCTATTTTAGTTTCAAGAACAATCAGCCATGTAATTTTCAAGCTCAAATATTCCATGAATCATATATCCCCCTTAATTATAATCATATTAAAAATCGTTATAAATGATAAATAATATGGAGAGGGGGGGACCTTGAATTTTTGTAATTTGAGGGTGATGGTGGCTCACAATGGACCACCATGAATTCTTTTCCTTTTAAATTAGAATCTGTCATCCCTTTTGAACATGAATTGATGTAATTGAACCTCCCTTCATAATCATTGGGTTTATTATCCTCCCTTAATTATATTATTTTATTGTAATTTTACCAAAAATAGATTTTGTTTCCAATAATTGTAAGATTTTTATCTCTCTAAACCATCATACCACATTGAATATATCATAAATTTTTATCAATATTTACAATGCATGCCTTTCATTAGGATTTCCCTTTCTCATGAACCTTCTTGATTTCTTCATTAAGTTATATATACTCATGGTTTGAATCCCTTTTCAGGACTCTAAAATTTGTATAAGTTTTAGAGAAATATTTGGTAAATTTCTCTACCTCGATTATAGTAAATGATATTTTTTTCATATAATCACTGAAATTATGTCCCTGGGGAAATATTTTCCACCTTATGTGCATTTAGAAATATTCCTTTAACTCGTGCTCAATTTCCTCTGAAATTTAAACACTGGATATGGTAAAAATGGTAATACTTTTCTCAATAGGACCCATACCTTCTTTAGTATGCATGGTGACTCAAAATTGTAGGTTTCCAATAGATTCACATCATTTGACATATTCCCATACTTCAACAAAAAAATAGTGGCATGTACATATATCCCTTAAATGTAACACACATTAAATTTTTTTCCTTAAGTCCACATTTAGTTATTTTTACCTATTTTGGGGTCCCTATTATGACCATTTATGGCACCTTCACAATTTTACCTTTTATGGGGAGTATTCATAGTTCACTTATTCACATAAATTTAAAGATTATTGATATTAAGCTTATCCTTGGAATATAAATACTTTTTGGATGAAATTAACTCTTCTTGTAACCACTTGATCTTCTTTCTACTTGATTCAAATTGAGCGCTATATAATTACAGGGGAGTGTTCCCACAATACCGAGGGTTGGTTATGATTATCTAGCATATTCTTGTGATCCTTAATTTTAGAATTCAATTTAAAAATAGTGTATTTATATCATAAATAATATTATTTCGTCTTACTATTTTCATTGACCATTTTAGACAACTTTAAATCTATCTCATCATTATTTTACATGATATTATGAAACTATTATTATTTTAGAAGCTTCTATTTTGTGTATTATTTGAGTTATTATGCCTTTTTTGATATCATTTTTTACTATTCTCATTGAGTATCATTTGTTTTCCAGGACATCTGTTGAAACTTCAATAAGGAATTTGTTTAGGCCTCTCAATTTCATCATTTTATTTTAGATGTTGAATCCAGGTGTCATTATATTTTTCTTCTCCTTCAACGTCATATTCTCTTTTATTGACTTCCAATCCATATGCAATTATAACTCGATAAAAGAAAATTTAGGATTTCATGGGATCACCTCATTATAAGTAGTTCTATCATAACATAGAATATCAAGTTCTTCATTAATTCCTACTTCATCATTATAATGAGATTCAAAACATAAATCACACAAACATTCCTTTTGGATGTTTTTGGACATGTACTTTTTAATATCACTTTTCCCAAAAAATAAAAAATGGATTCTACTTGATTTGGGATTCTTCATTGATGTTGTTCCTTTCCCATGCCACTCCACAATATAGATTCAAACTAAAACATAAACATTAAAAATTATAATAACAATATTAGTTTAAAAAAAATATAATAATGAAACTTATCTTTGATACCACTTGTTAAAATTTTACATGGGACTTAATACAATATTACCCCGAGAGATTGGTGGGGGTGAATCAGTTGATGCAGTGTCAATGGAAATTTCAACACTTTCTATTTATGTATCTTGAACTCTCAACATTTAAGTAAACTATTATTTTTCTTTAACCAAATCTAGTTTAGGTTTTCTGATATATTTTGATGTTCTTACATAATGTAAATATGTCACATGTATTTACATGGTTCACCCTCACTAGGGAATGTATAAGTAGTATTCATTAGTTTTGTGCTATTAACAAAAATACACTATTAAGCTCATGTGTTATATAAGTTAAGTCAACAAAATTACTAACCCTAGGATAAATACCTGACTTGTTTAGGGATAACTCCTTACATCCAAAGTGTCACACCCTTGTACCATACTTCTTTATCACACTAGTAGTTTGAAGAATCATCTTCTTCACCTTTAATCGATCACTTCTCTAGAAAGGATCCACATATTTTTTTTGGACATGTAAGTCACTTAATCGGAAATATTGAAGATATATTAAACTATTTTTAGATTCTATATTTAATTCCCTTTTTTCACATCTTCACAATCTGAGAAAAAACCACGGTGTATCAGTTCTAATTTCCCCAATACATTGAACAATTCCACTTTTTTTAGGTGAAACAAAAAATTTCCTTATGTATATATGTCATAATTTCATTTCAATTCCTATATATATATAGCCCATAATCTAGAAAAACACTTTCTTATTCCTCTAAAAATAAGATCATCAACAGACTATCTATTTTTATATCTACCCATCATGTTTTTTTGATATATAAGATATACATAGTGAATCATCTCTTTTCTTCCCCATATGTTCTCCCAATGTTGGGACTTCATATATTACCTTTATAAGTACAGAATTATGCTCCAATTAATTTCTTCATATGAAATCATAAATGGGAGATTCAACCACTCATTATGATCCAAAAATATCAATATATGTATTGAAAATAACCACTTTTTTACATATGGAAAACACCCCATTGTAGTATGTTATGAAGGAATACAGAATAAACTCCTTCCATCATGAATCTTCTATTTTTTGGTCTTTTATAACATAGTGAAACCTTAAAATAATAAGACTTCAATACAGAATGATCATCACACCAAAACACGGAGTCGTGTGGTTGATCAAATCCACTTTCTAAAAGAAGTAAATCCTCACAAACACCCCCACCCGAATTCAAGCATGATTTATATCACACAAAACTACCTATAATGTGGAAATAAATTTTATGGGAAAACGATTTATATATCAGGAGTTACCTCAAAACTCATCTCTTCCATATTGATACACTCCATGTCACAATTCATGGAAACCTAGTAAAAATATTTCTATTCAAGAGATCTTTGGTAAAACTATTCTTGATATGGTTTGGTAACCTAAAAATTTCAAGAGTCAGTGAAATCCATCAACCATTCTTCTCCAACATGTTCTATATGGAAGTGGTATGACCAATAGACTATGATTCCCACATAAAAAATTCCTCCAAAATTACTATAGAATATAAATTGTCTCCACCCATTAATATAGTAGAAATAATTAATGTGGTCCTTTCTCCACTTCATCCATAGTTCCACACAATGTTGTAGTCCAAATTCTATACATCTTTGTCACATTTGACACATATCACAACTTATAGGAACTAATTAACCAACATGTATGATTTTACTTCCTACCTCCATGGTTCAACCATTACTAGTTTTCCTTGACAGTTCACCTAAATAGTTCCTCTTGCTCCCACATGTTTACTATAGAGCTGCCCTGGTTGGCCGACCAAGGTTGGATTTCGTTTTTGCAACCTTCCATATAGTTTTATAGCATAGTGATAAAAACCTTGTAATATATTCATTATAGAATATCATCACAATTGAATTGATATATGTTTTGAAATGTAGCTCTAAATATGTGACCAACACTATGTAATGGTCTTTTCTATGGACCAACATGCACTCTTATGCAACAAAATTTACATTTGGTTTGATTTTATAAACCTAAAACATGAACAATCATCATATTAATCACTTTAATATGTATATCTAAAAATATTGATTATAAAAAAACACTTGTCCATCAACCTTTAGGATCATTAAATCTCTAGAAAACACTATAAAATAATGTTCATCATCAAAAAGTTGTTTCAATAGTTACGTTGTCAATAAATACAACATTCTAAATTGAGATGCCAACAATAATATTTATTTTTGTAATAAACCATGTCCAATATTAATTTTATCATATCCAACATCAATCCTTATATATTTATAACAATTAAACACCTATTTAATTATTGAAATATCAAATTCTTATCACCATGGTTTTTATTATTATAATTTACTTTGTATTCCATATTTCATTTCTTTTCAAAACCATAATCATGATGTTTAACTCTAATTTGAATTTATAACTTTCTATAATATTGAATTATTTCATTATAACTAAGAAATTAACATATGGTAAACTACCTTTAGAGAATTATTTTTATGAAATTGAAGAATTGATCAATCTTAATTTCTGGTTTAATGACAATACTATTAGAATGCCTTACAGTTCTTATAAAATTTTACTTATACTCACTAATGGATTCTTCATCTTTTTGAAGTAACATAGTTACCTCATTATCCATTTTTTATTATGATTATGAGGAATATACTTGTTGAAAAAAAACATTATTAACTCATCCCACTATATGGAGTCAATTTATTCCTGTAATAATATGTTCTTTATGAGAGTCCACAATTGATCTGCTTTTCCTTCAAAACATTAGATATGTAACAATAATTTTTCATGGTCCAAACATTTTAAAATAGAAAATATCATTTCCATGGTATTGATCCATAACTAAATAACTTGTGAATGGGAATTCCCACTAAAATGAGATTGACGTTTCTACATAAAGGGCTCAACAGAACATTATTCACAAATTTTCTCATTTTCAAGAACTTTATGATTCTTGGTTTGAGAAATTATTGTAAGAAACAAAATGATATTTTATAATCTATATCTGATAAAAATTTGTTTGTTGGTATGAAATCATTGTTTCTTCCCACACATTCATCATAAATACAATTCATTCATGCTATATCCATTTACTAAATCCAAAATTAATTGTGTGAGAAAAAATAATCATAGTGGGAAACCACATAATAAAAAAATCATTTTTAGTATGTCTAAATCATAACACCTTATTCTAAATCTATGAACCCTTAGGTTTAATATAGGCCATCCATTATCATCATATATTCAAGTTCATCATGATGTTACAAAAATAAAATATGAATTAACAAAATTATATCACATTGGAGTGTCAAACCTAGTATGTCGTAATGGAACAATCAATATGCATAAGAATGATGGCCGAGTTACAGTCAACAAGCTATTATTAGGGTTATAACCCCGGGAAGTATCTGTGCCAAAACTACATCCACTTGTATCTTCCAGACAGGGATGTATTACTAGGAAAAAAAAGTCATTTCTTTCATATAACTTAGGTCGTTCTCTTGTATGTAGGATTATCCTAAAGCTTCTCACTAAAGATTTATATTCCTAGTTTCAATAGTCAACTAAAACATTCTATGACACCAATTATAGACACATATACTTTTCAGACATATATATTCCATCTTATTAGATGAGTATTCATTTCATAACATTTTGGGTCATGCCTTAATAGTATTCGTCTAGTATATTTGGAAACTCTAATACAAATAAAACTAGTTTATAAAAAATATACATTGTCTCTCACTTAGTTCTTCATAACTAAAACCCTTACTAAAAACAACATACATAATTTTTTTAATATCTTCAGGAATGAAATCATAATAAATAGTGAGATTAGTTGTTTAGAAAGTGTAAAATGGGAGATATAAATGATAATTTAAATATAACATGAGCATGAATGGTATGATAATATGATAGCAAACTTTGGAAATAATACTGAAAAACTCATTGTTCACAAACTTGAGTCAGGGAATATTTCATGGTAGTTTAAAAGATGTGAATCAAAATGGAATCAAAGAACACATGCCATTAAAACCTAAAATTCATATAAGATCATGTCATAATAGAATGGATTAAATTGTTTAATAATCATTTTTATTAAAAAAATTATAACAAGGCTACCCACTATGATATTTATAACACGTTAGGCTTGGGATGACCACCCATGTACCTACTTCCATCTTAGGATAACCTCATTTGAATCATCTTTCATTCTTCAAATGACCTCATATGTTAACCCTTGTTTTGGGCTTAGGATAACATGAAAAACTCTAACCAGATAAAATCCCAATACAGTGACTAACAAAAATTTGTACATTCCTAAATGGTGTCCCTGATCCCCATGGGATACCATCTATCCCTTGAGTATCAATAAAAATAGAGGGAATTATTTCTCCCAACTTGATGCAGAAAACATGACATATGCTTACATATAATGAAAAAAGAATAAAAAATGAATATATATATATATACATGTTTCATAATAGATATCAAACAACTGAAGAAAAATAATATCCAAGAGACAATTCCAGCTCTAATGGATGAAAAAAATAACTAGTTACTCCATTAGCCTCCATGTGATATTATGGGAAATATACCATAGTCTCACCACCAGTGAACCAAAACCCAGCTACCCAAAAAGCTTACTGAATAATTGTGGTACCTTTTAGTTACCTCTATAAAAAGATAATACAATGTCTACCCACCACTAAAGGGGTTCACATGGTGTGACATAATAGGTTCGGCAGGATCCCACCCAGTTGTTTCATATCAAATATCCGAAAAATAATCCAAGCATACTCATCATTTAAAAAAACAATGATTGATATTTTGTTTAGAAGTTTCTATATTAAAATCATGGAAAACAATTTAATTACACCTTATAAAAAATTATAAATAAATCAGGTAAATCTGTTTCAAATCATTTCTTATATATATATCAAAATTGATATATAAAATCCAACCAATCCAAAGAATCTGTCACCAAACATATCAAATCCATGGTAGTGCAACGAAAATTGTACAATCCAAAAAAGGACAAATCGTCTAATAAATAGGTAACATAATGCCTAGGATCACCGTATGTCAAAATATAAAGGACAATAATTCCTAACATAGACAATCACTTCTACATCAAGCTACTGGACTTATGCATCGAGTATTGAGAGTAGAGGAATACCTTAGAATGTGAAGCCCCCAACAGCTCAAACAAGTATCTAGAACAACAAGGCTTGGGAGAAGAGGAAATCCCCATGAGAAAACCCCTAGAAAGTAGACATGTCCTATTACTAGAAATTCCTCCTTTGTAAATAAGGCATCCCATGTACTCTATTTTACATACCATTTTATCAAAATAAATCATCATACAATTTTTTAAAAACCCCTTTCACTGAACAATTTTACAATGATTTAAAATAAACTTTTCACTTACCAAAACTAGGGGAAATAGCCTTTTATTGAAAAACCCATTTCTATACAAAAAAACCAATCAATCTATCATGAAATTTTATTTTTAAATTTTTTATCAAAATAACTGTAATTAAATTCACAAACATAGGATATATATGGAGCCACCTACCTAAAAACATGGGTCACAAATGCTCGAAGAAAGATACAACAATAATAAGAATAGACCAATGACAATAGAGGGACTAGAACCAATCTAGAGATCTAAGGATTGATTCAAATTAACTGATGGATCATAAAAGGGTAATTTTTTCAAAATTGCTATAAAACACTCACCAAATACACCAAAACTAAAAATTGATTAGCCATCTGAATAAGATGAGACAATAGATCCAGAAAGGAATAAAGAGATTCACCACCATGGGTCAACTGATCTGATTATACTATGTGATCAAAGGTAAAAAATAAGTATACATGATTACTCACCCAATGAGATGAAACCCCACTATAATAAAGATCATACATTAAAAAAGAAATCTGGATTGATTAGAGGTTCCCAAAATTACCGAAGGAGTGCTCTAGTTTGAGAACAATGAGGCCTATAGATGAAGGAGAAAACATATCACTCTCATGAAAATTTAAAATCCCTATATATGATATTTACATGGTGTGTAACCCTTTTACTCATCGTGTAATCCATAGGGTCCTTATACACTGAAAAATCTATGGCTTTTTTTTTATTTAAAACCATTTTTTAAAACTACATGGTGTGTAATCATTAAACGACATGTTATATTTTATGATGTTTACATATCTCACAACATGAGCCTATCGACCAAATTCAAAGCATGTAAACTAGTTATAGGAAATGAACTCACTGAGAAGACTAAAATAAGAGAAGATTATTAAAAAAAAACCCAAACCTCCTCATGCATACTATGTACTCGTGGAGGACCATGTTTAGTCATTAAATAATTTTTTTGGACTCCATTAATTCAAATAATCATACATCCTGAATAATTAAGATATTTTCCATATAAAATTTTATCATTCCCAGGGTTCCCAAAGACACACCAAATTTAAGAGGAAAAACGTTAATGAAAATCAAAATGCCTAAAATATGGTAACACAATGTTATAAACTCCCCACTATAAGAATTTTCATGTCTAGAAATTCATGTAGTAGAATGATGTCTGATAAATATGTGAGACCACTGCCTCCTCATAAACGAGTCATGATCTAAATTCACATGAGAATTAAATTCATGTCGCCATAACACTCTGACAAATACAATAAAATTATTAAACAATACTTTCACTTGAGAGCCAATATTCTCAAATGGATTCTCCACAACAAAAAAATCTAGCTATAACTCATTCTATTACCATATCCGAACATCAGAGGGATCAATATTATATTTCTTGAGATACAACAGGTGGAAAACATCATGAATAAATTTAAACATTACTGGAAATTCAAATCTATAAGAAACATACCTAGTCCATTTAGTGACCTCAAATAATCTGATATATATAAGGGCTAACATTCCCTATTTTTTAAGACACTGGGGACCCATCAAATGAATTTTAAAAAAAATTCCCCCCCATCGAAACCCAGAAGGATGATGCCATTGATCCAAAAAATATTTCGATCGACTTTGATCTATTACAAGCCACATAGGTATAATATGAATCATTACACATGTCTCCCGAACCTAACTCCGTCCCGTCAATGACGATATTTCTAATTCTTCCCATAAAAGAGGTTATCTATATGGGTGACAATAAAAAATTATAAAGGATCCATTTTGACTGATGAATAATGACTATTTTTATAAAAAATATCAACTATTCTCAGATGTATTTCCCAAGAACCACCAAAATTCTAGACGTATGTACAATGATTGTCCTCTAAAATCTGAATAGAATGTTCCATTTGACAGTCAGTTTTTTTATGGTTATCTACAATGAACTTTATATAAGTAAACATTTCCCCTTGGATACTACTATAAAACCTTAATGTAAACATATGATCCCAGTTCAATAAAATAACAAAAGGTAACAAATGTAACCACCCAATCTCTAGTATATAAAACTTACCATGTTCTTCAACATTCGTGGTCTCATTGATTAGAAAAAAATGAGATGACCTTTCCACCCGATCAATAAAAACCAAAATTTAATTCTTACCTCCAGGTGATCATTGTAATCCAACATTAATTTCCACGAATACCCCTTCCTATTATCAAACCAGAACCAGATGAGGTCGAGGAAAACTAGGTGGATTTAATCCTTTATCTGTTGGTAGGTGTAATAGTGGGACACAAAATCATCAATTTCATTCTTCATATATGGAAAAAAGAATATTATTTTTATGTAATAATGCGTCTTCATAGTGCTTAGATGAATGGATCATAAATAACAATGAAAATCAAACAAAATTGATATCCTCACTAATACTGGGACGAAAAACTGATCCAAAAAATTTATTATTCCATCTAAATAGACAGATCAACTAGAAATAGTATCCCCACAATATAGGGTTTTACAAATTCCTCTAAACTCATTATCCAATTGCTAACTCTGCATAATAGTCTCATGAAAATATGATGTATATCAAAATCAATTGAGAACCATACCTAAAACATCATTCTGATTATCCAAATGAAACATATTGAAGATACTCACAAGGTTTTACTGTTTATTTTATTCAAAATAGTCTATGATGGAACTTACGTACAAAGATCATATGAAATAACATTCCCTTGCACCGGGCTATTGTCAATGTTGATGTATAATGACTGAAGATATCCCACCCACCACCTATTCCTATTATTTATGTCTTTTGAAGAAAATATATAGCTTAAACACTTATGTTCAAAAAATACTACGATCCTCTCCCAAAATAAGAGTTCCACAAAAACATGACCACATGTATTACTACAAAAATCCCAATGTAAGTATTTGTTTAATTATTCTCATGTGGACACAGCTGAAGAGAGCTAAAAGACACAACATGATTATCCTACATGAGAACAAAATCCAAAGTAGTTCCAAATGCATTACAGAATACCGCATACCCCAGTCTGAGCAAAGGTATGTTCAGAATTTGTTCGAATGTCATAACATTTTTCAACTTTTCAAATTAATCTTGAAAATTTTAATTTATTTTTAATTTCACACCATTCTTATTATGTGTAGTCAAATTTAACACCAACATTTATAAATCCTTAATGAACCATCAATAATATCCAACAAGACCATGGATGCTCTTAATAACAATGATGTTACATGGTTCTTCTCTGGGAAGGCCAACCTTCACTTTATTATGATCAACTAATAAGCCCTATTAGAAAATTATGTGCACCAAGAACTTCCCCTATTGAATCCAAAATTTAATTTTGAAATGTTTCCATAAAAATGGTTACTCCTCATTATTTCTAGAACTAAACCATAATGGTGCTCGTTCTCACACTCAGATCTTGAAAAAACCAAAATATCATCTAAAAACACTACCACAAAATAATAAAGCTACTATTGTAATATCCAATACATAAATTCCATAAAAACTATATCAACTAACTCCTAATTTTCTTGTATTATTTTTGGATATTTTAGATACTATTTTCAAGAACATGTTTTGATACAATGTGTGATTCTGAGCCTTATTGTGCTAGGAATAAATTTTTGAACAATATTAAATTCACTAAATATAATTCTCATGATGTTTTAATGAAATGTGTAATAGATACTAAATGAGGTTACATATCGGAAATTTAAGGGAAATATAGAGTTCATAAAATGAGTATTACTTTAGGTGAGAAATAAAAATTGTATTCATGGGGTGTTTCTGGAAAAGTCATCATGGGTGTACAATGAATAAAATAATTAAATAAAATATTTTATTTCATCCATTTATATTGCAACATAAATTCATCGATAATTATTCTACAATTAAAAATACATAAGGTTATTTTCATGTCCCTAGATCCATTTTTGAATCATTGTAGAATTATTTAGAGGATCACAGTCAAATGAACATCAATCAAATCACAAATCGTCGATCGGTGTGTAGTATATACATAGATCTCAATAATAAAAATGATGTAGGATTGTTATTTTTTAGAGATTGATCCTACTAAAAGTAACACATTGTTTTGATTTATTTTATATCACCATTTTCTATTTGTACGATGAATATGAATTGATCAACCAAAAGGTTGATCTACATATCACTTGTATTTCAGGATTGGTTAGAATTCTTAACGCATTTGGAGAATCTCTTAGTAATTATTGGATTCATATTTTTCATTCTATTGGATATGTATGTAGGTAAATATTAAAAATATACATGTTTCATTCCTCAATTTTTAAATTGTGCATATTTCCTTTTTCTCATAATTTATCATTGGAAATTCTCTTTGTCCCGTGATATGATTAATACTATAAAATCGAAAAATGCTCAAATATTTATTGGTCAAATGGATATAAATCGTAGATACATGTTCTAAATGATGTAACAGTAGAGTAAAGATGGAACTGGTTGTAGATTAGATGTTATAGAAACCTTGTTTTTCTGTTCATCGGCATATAACAAAGATCAACGTTCAAAGAAAATTTCTGAATAGATTTGATTGATGAATTTTGATGATTCAATAATGGAATATCCCGTTTGATGAATCTGATTAGTTCTAGATTGGGGTGAAGATATATATGTTTTTTTAGAAGAGAAGAAGATGTATGGTTCCCATCCAAAGTTATAGATATTTATGAACTTCACAATGTGAATTGTGAGGCTAGACACCATGTGGGACTCTCTCAAGGGAGGATAGGGTTCGATAGAAAAATAATTATCTCATGGAATATGTCCATGTCAAATAGTGTGCTATGGTGTCAAATTGAATGTGACACATCTCTAATGTCTTAGTGTGTACTTTATAGGGTTCACATACATTTCCAAGGAGTACACAAGCACATGCATGTCATGTACATCTACGCAAACATTCATAGGTCTAGAATAAATTATATAATCTATTTATTGATACATGGTAAGACAAAATCCATGTCCTATTAAATAAACATGAACAAATACAAGGTTTGTTTACATAGGTAGGAATTTCAGTCAATGGGACATGTAATTTACTCTTACTACATGCTATGTAATCCATCAGTGTTGGCTTGGATATTCTATTCTCTGTATCAGGGAAATGGTTGATTAGAATACATTTCATATATTTTTTTCTCTAAGGGTTAGTACGAAATTGACTCATAGACATTGGAAAAAATCCCTTATATAGGAATTATTTGATAGAGTTGTTGCAATGCCTCCGTGAGGCCTATAGTGAGATCCTCTGTCATCTTATTTCCATAGGTGGTGTTCTTGGTATCATCATGACCAAAACTATACGGGGTGTTAACCCTATACATAGAGGGTAATTCGAGATTTTTTTATTGGTATACCCTATGGCATTGGGTGTGATCCACGTCCGTGTACCATATCCCTTCATAATTTTGATGTATACTTCTAATGGGGAGACATGACGAGCAGTACCTCTCAAATGGACACCATTAGTGATATCTGACTCATGGGGTGTGTTCTTATAGATGAGTGATATGCGGAATTTTTGATCTTGGATCCTATGATTTGTTATGGTTTTTAATTTTCCATTAGACTATGTTTCATTTTTCAGTATATCTAGAAATTATTGTAATATGTGTTGTAGACATATACCCATGTAGTGCGGCCTGTTATTATTTTGTTATTTTATTAATTACGTCGGGGTATCCTAATGGAAATTTTTATACTCACCCATGCATGGTATTTTAGCACACATTTCATGTCCTTCACAGATGATAGTCCTTTTGGTAGATTCCTAGAGGAACTAGGTTCAAGCAGTTCCTAGTGAGACCAGGCTGACTGAAGTGTATTCCGTTAGTATCTTGAAAGATGTATCCATCTTTACTTTAAGATGGAATTGTTCTTACAATCATTGTGGTAGGATTGTATTTGGCCATTTTTAAATTCTATTGCTTTTATAGTATTATGATTTTGGGATTAGAAATATGAATTCATGGTTTATTTATATTTTTTTACATTTCATAATTTCCTGGGATTGGATATGTGTGCATGTATAATGGTTCATTAGGATATGACCTCCCATGTTAGTGATTTTTCTACTCGACACTAGTCACCCGCCCCAGGCCTATTGATGGTAAGCTTGGAGAGTCAAGACATGGGATCCATTGGGACAGGTCATGAATGAGTGGTATTAGAGGATTCATTTCTACTATAGGACCATTATTGGTGAGATATGTCTGGATCAACAATGATAATTTTTTTGAGTTTAGATTTCATTATAGGGACCCCAGTGTTGGTACAAAAACCAATGTGTCCATAAACCATGACTCTGATCACCTACGTTTATATTTAGTAAATGAGAGAACTTAATATATGGATTTTTTTTACATGCATCATATAAGAATGGGTTGTGGTTTCCAAGCCCTTCTCGAGTCAGCTCCCTAGATATACTAATTGATCAGGGTATATCCTGTTTATTTTAGGGTGCCTATATAATGTATTCTGACTAGGATCGACATCAAAATCATGTTCATAAACCCTTAGTGATGTGGAATCGATACATGGACTAGTTCTGCATCTGTTACATCTAGGAGGTTCACTAGATATACCCACACATATAGAGAAGAAGATGGCATGAAAGGTACCAATGGATGAGGTTCTTAGGATGAGTCCAGTTCAAATGTGTCAATTATGTAGACCCCTTAGGTTCTGAGGATATCCTAACCCATAGGCAGATGATGACTATGTGGATATAGTGGTGTAATTTTTGATTAGGTTCCAGACACCAGCAGATCTGATGGTGATCCTATTGGAAATCCATCTCCCTAGACCAGCAGGACAATGGTGGGGATAGTCACCCAGCCTTTCGACGAGGTGAGTATAGCAAGGTTAGAGTTCGAGTAACAGTTCATAAATATGTTTTCTCCAACTAAATTTAGGGGTTTACATAACAAGGAGGTTCTGCAGCTCTAGTAGGGAAACATGACAATAGTTGAGTATTCATCCAGGTTCACCAACCTTTCTAGGTAATCGATAGATTAGGTTTGAGATCCGTTATTTATGGATATGAACTTCTAGAGATGAATTCATAAAGACATAAAATCCAATTGTATAACTCAATGAATTCCAAATTATTCTATGTTGATAGAGATATCATTAGTGGTTTTAATATTCTTGGAAATGATGATGAAGACAATGGTTTCATATAGTGGGCCCACAAGAGTTGTTACATCAGATGAAGGGGGCTAACATTAGTCTTAAGGAAACAAATGTTTGAGATGTTTCATGAGGAGGTATTTGAAAAGATGTTTTATGGTATATGTCAAGAAATATGGGTCCCTTCATCTGAGGGATAAGAGGTTCTATTCATGTGTTTATAGAGGACATCTTGCATGAGATTTTATGACTTGTTGGAAGGATGATAGTGAGATTGTAGAAGGACCTCCTAAGGAAAAGCACATATAGGAAAACAAAGTTATACAGGGTGCAAGATTTTGTAGAGGTGCTTCGAGGGAAGCAAATGGTTGTGGATTCTTTGACATGTTACAACCACCACCATGGGTGGTCCACACCAAGCTCAGAGAGCTAGAGGACAAGAGCGGGGACAGCTACAGGCGGTTGAGGATTATGACCTAGAGACTCTAGAAATGAAATGAAGTATTATCTATTTTATTTAAATATTATTTTTAGTATTTAAATACATAAGATCTAGTAATTAATTTCATTACACATATCTAGTTTGAGACATAAAAATTCCAGTGGAGCACTTGGCTCGACCCTTGTGCTTGGAGACTCCTTCTAGAGGTAACTTAGTGAATAAACACACATGCTGACAATGTGACCATAATTCTATAGGAAATAGTTTTTTTGAAATATAATTTTCAATACATTGATTCTTTATCACAACATCTTAGGTATAGATTAGATATCCATGGTTCATGTAGATATTTACAATTTTAGGCAGTGTATGCAGTGTGTCAACTATGATGGGACCAGGTTTTCTATTTTGGTTAAAAAGAAAACCCATGTGTCATATAATGGACTCATAGATATAATTTTAAATCTAATTACTCCTAAGTTGGATAGAATTTTCATTGGTAGTTTTTTTAGTTTTTAGTTCTATACAGTGGTGGTGGAGTACGAGGTTGTATTCCCCAACGAAGTTTTTGGCTTACCTTCTAAATGAGAGAAATAAATATCCATTGATCTATACTGTGGGATGACACTGATATTTGGAACAACATATCAAATGCCTCCCTTAGAGCTTCATGAATATGGGGTTGATTGAGGCTTGAATAGGACGGAATTTTGAAGACCTAATGTGTCACCTTTGACAGCCCTAGTTTTGTTTATTAAAAATGAAGATGAGGGATGGAGGTTATGTGTGGAATATTTGTTCTTAAACAAGGTGATCATGAAGAACCAATATCCACTATTGAAGATCTATGACCTCATTGATTAATTCAGATGGTAATGACGAATCTCAAAGGTTGTCATCAGATCAGGCTATCACTAGTTGTGAGTATGGGACGAGGATATGACAAAAAAGACATTCATGTGTCATTATGGTCACTATGTGTACTTAGTGATTCCCTTTTGTAGGAATAATTCCCATGTAGTGTTCACATGACTCATGAATCACATCATTCATACCTTCTTATATTAGTCAATGGAAGTATTCATTGATGATATACTTATGTATACAATATACGAGGAGGAGAATGCAAGACACTTAATGATGGTCCTTGATGTACATCGAGAGAACCACCTTTATAGGAAGCTCTTGAAGTTCAAAATATAAATCTAAGAGGTACACATTATGTGATATGTTTTCTCAGCAGATGGAGTGGTGGGTGACCCAACAAAAGTCGATGGAGTGTTTTCTTGGGAGCCTCCCAAGAGCATTATGTAGGTGCATATCATTCATTGGTTGGTAGGATATTATTGGATATTCATGCCTAATTAATCAAGGATATCGACACCCATGCATTTTTTGGCATGAAAGGTGAATCCTTTCTTGTAGAAAGAGAGGTACCAACTGTCCTTTCAGGAGATGTAGTTGAGTTTTATGACCAGTCCTATCTAGATATTTCTAGAAGAGGGTATCGAGTATGTAGAGTTGTACGATGCACCAGAAACTGCACATGGATGTGTTCTGATGTAGAGGTAGGCATTAATTAAATATGGTTCATGTCATTTTTTACAAAATGAGAAGAACCATTATATCCAAGATCTTCAGTCAATAGTGATACTATTTGTGGTAAGGATGCAGTGACCCTACCTAATGGGCGAGCAGTTAATCATCTACTCTAATCAAAAGTGTGTCAAGTATGTCTTCTCTCAGAATGATCTAATATTGAGACATTGGAGATGGGTATAATTCATCTGGTATTATTACTCGACGACAATCTATAATCCCGTGAAGGGGAACATTTTATCTTATGATCTCAGAATGAGATCTTCTCCGTAGTTGTTGAACGAGGTGTTAGTGAAGTTATACTCATTTTATTAATCATTTTTGGATGTGGATGAGTATCTTACCTCTAGTGGATGGTTGTTACCCATATTATGTTACAAAAATTCCTAGTGGAACATATTATGGATACAAACTGTGAGACCCTACATACTCATATATCCATTGGACATGCTCTTGACAGATGGTCTAATGATGGGGAGCATGTCTTTCTTTTCATGGGATGCATGATGTTACTGGTGATGTTGTAGGAGGTGGTTCTAAAAGTGTTTTATACAACTCATTTTATGGTATATACCGGTATTGAACTGATGTACTAGGACCTCCATTTTCAGTTTTGGTGGCCATGGATGAAGAAGGGACTTTTAGTGTTTGTCTCTCATTGCCTTTCTTTTCAGCATGTGAAGGATCAACACTATGTTCTAGTAGGTCTAGATCAACACCTTGAGGTTCCAGAATGAAAGTGGGATAATATATACATATAATTCATGATGAAATTACCATATACATCTAGGGTACATGATTCTATCAAGGTGATCATAGAAAAACTCACTATGTCATCCCACATCATAGAAATATGAGAGTAGATTTTAGTAAAGAGATTGGGTCACCTCCACATGCATTAGATTGTCTGACTGCATGGAGTTACATCAAAGATAATTTTTGAATATGATTCTTTCCTCTCATTATGGAATGGATTGTAAGAAGATTTTGGAAATCAATTAACCCTATCATAAGTATTCATCCTCATAATAACGAATAGACTTAGCAGACCATTCACATCTTATAGGGAATGTTGTGGGCTTTCAAGATAGAAATTTTCCTTAGTTGGGAGGATAAAAAACCATTGTGTAATGTTTGTACAACAAAAAATTAAAATTACACCATTGGTATGGAACAATTCAAAGATTTTTATGGGTGATTCTATTGGTCAACACTTTTCTAGACTAACCTATGAGATTCACCACTTATCAGACTAGAGTTGGTGAGAGATACTACTAAGAAGGTGCAGATTATCTAGTAGTGTATGAGAACTGAAAAGTGATTTCATAAGTCCTATGTGGATAGATGAATAAAACCGTTAGAGTTCGAGGAGGGAGGCTATGTGTTCCTATGTGTTTCACATCCATGTGTATTACAAAGATATGGTCGGTGAAACAATCTATCTCCATGATTCCTTGGCCCTTTCCAGATATGATGTAGAGTTAGAAAGGTGTAATACTACTTATTAATACTACCATAATTAAAATGGGTATATGATATCTTACCATGTTTCACTTTAGGATGTACATGCATGAACCATCATACATTATCGACTAAGGCGAGCAAGACATGAAGGATGGAATCACCTTTACTGAGTACCAGCTAGAGACTGAAGTTCTGTATGAGAGGAACCTTTATAGGTGACTGATTCATTTAGTGAATTTTTATTGATAATATGATGATATCTAGGACACAAGATATGATAGGGAGACTCATATGCATTCTTAGAACACACATCTTTTCGTTTATCCACATTTTTTTGTATTTTCAGGATGTAAATCCATAAGGTGGGGAGAATGTAATGACTCTTGTTTTCCATGTATTATTTTCAGATATTTTATGGATTATTTTAAAGGCCAAGGGCTAAGATGATGTATGATTCTGAGGCTCGGTGTGCCTGAAATATATTTTTGATATAAATTAAATATATTAATTAGCATGTATACACAATTTTCATAAAAGGAAGATACATTTTAAATGGGGGATTGTATAAAAAATTATAGGGAATAAATGTAATAATAATATATTCTTTTACTTTAGGCATGAGATAAAAAGTGTTGGTGTGGAGTTTTTGTGGAATATTCTAAATGGGAATAAAATGATTAAAATAATGATTTTTTTCAATTTCATCCATTGTTGTAGAGACCTAAATTCATCTCTATTTATACAGTTATTCTAAATCCTCAAAGTTCTATTCATAACCCTAGAGCCATTAGAGAACCATTGGAGATACTGTTGGATGATCCCTATCAGATGAATGTTAACCAGATCATAGATCAATAATTAGTTTTCAGTGGATTCTGATATCTCACCAATGAAAACGAAACATGATCATTATTCATCAATGACTAGTCCATATCAATGAATGATTTTTTTTTATTTGGATAATTTTCCATTTTTTTATTTCTATGATTAACATGTATCAATCAACAAATAGATTGATCCACAGATCATGAGTATTGTGGGATGTGATAGTTTTATTTAGAAATTCAGATAATTTCATTGTGATTATAAGATTTTTGGTTATTATTATAAATTTTTTTTTTGAGGAAAACATAATCATTTTAAAAAGATTTCCCTCATGTATGTGATTTTATATATTTCTATTTGTTTCTTCGTTCATAATGGGTGTTTTTCTTTTGGCCGATAGTTCGATGAATACTATAAAATTGATCGTTGTGCCTCCATTTCTAGGAAAAATAGTATAAAATCATAGATCATGGATTGTAATGCTGTAACTGTGGTGTAGTGAGAGAAGTAGTGGTTTATAAGATGATTCAGATACATATTTTTTTGTTATTCATCACACAATGATGAAAAATGTCTAATTTTTTCTAATAGATGCGATGACCATATTTTGATGATTAAATGATTAAAAGGATCATTACAAACAAAATCATTAGTTTTGGTATGGGACACGGTAGTATGGGTTCTCATAGAAGCAGATAAGAAGCATAGTTCTAGAACTTTAATTATGAAAATGACTGATTTACGTGGAGTGTATGGTGAGGCTACATGCCATGTGAGAACATATTTGTGATGGATTGGGTTTCAGGAGAAAGATAAGTATCACATGATGTGTGACCATTTCACACGACATGTGGGACCTCCCCAATGGATCAATGTGTACCATAGAGGGTACATGGACTTGTCTATGGAGTACATGGGTATGAGCACATCGTGTACTGCTACATGGTCTTGGCCAATCAAGGAATAAATAGGCTTATCTATGTACTGGTACGTGGAAAAAAAGTACATTGGAAGTTGCACACTGTGTATTGGTTTGTGGACAAGGTAACAGACATGGGTTGTTTACATAGTCAGGACCTGGGGTCAAAGGGACCAAACATGTACAACTACTTCACATTGTTTACTCCTTCAATGTTATCTTCTAACCCTTGACCCCTATATATTGAACATGTTTCATTTGGGTATGATCCCCGTATCCATTCCTCGGAGGGTCAGTATAGAATAACCTTATCCACATAGGACATTAATCCCTTCCTTAAGACTACTTAGATAGAGTTGTTGGAATCCCTCTGTGAGGCCCAAATTGAGATCTTATATTATCTTTTTGGCCTAGATGGAGTGGTTAGTATCATATTTACCAATACAATGTGGGTATCAAACCTCTACATAGTAGGTAATCATAGATTAAGTTGATGGTATACCCCATGGGTATGGGTTTAATCCCCATCTCTGTATCATATCTCATCATACTTCTACCATATGAATCTTATGGGGAGAATCAATGAAAACCACCTCTTGAATGGGTGTGATCAGTAATATCTTACTTGTGTAGTGTGTTATCCCAGATAAGTACTACATGAAACTTTTGAGTTGGAATACTAGTATTGTATTATGGTTGTGACATTACATTTATACTACTTGTATTTATTGATTATATCTGAATATTCTTGTTATATGTGATGTAGACATATACCTCTGTAGATGTGACTATTATTTTCATTATTTGATCTGTGGTTTCAGGGTGTTCTAATGGGGTTTTTATTCGCTACATGATATTTACCTACACATGTCATGTATTGTAAAGAGGACCGACCTTTTGAAAGTCCTCGATAGACTAGGACCATGCGTTGTATAGTGAGACTAGACAGACCAATGTGTGTTCTTATGGTATCTTGATAGCTATCCCTATATTTTCTTTAGGATGGAATTATTATCGAACTCTTTATAGTGGTATTTTATTTGTACCTATTTAAATTCCATTATTTTTTTTACATTATTTCTGGGATTAGATATAAGAATGCATGGTTTTCCTCAGTTGATTTATATTTCATCACAGTTTGGGATTGGAGATGTTTGTGTGTGTATATGTAATTTATGATAAGACCTCTCAAAATAGTGATATGCACAAAAAAATCATTTCTCCAACTCATAGAATATTGTAAGTGGGCTTGTGGAGTCATGACATAGGCCCCATTAAGTGTGGTTATGACACAACTATAGATTTATTTAGACATTTATTCATTCATAATGTCCATACCTAGTCCTGAAATCCATATACGGTATATCAGACTCTCAAACAATGAGTTGATGATAACCTAAAAAAAGATCATTATTCCAAAATAACTTCCCCCCATTTAACTAATCTATCATATTATCCAAACGAGAAAAAGTATTCTTGTTATTTACCATTACCTAGTTCAAATTCTGATAGAACACAATAAATTATAGTGAACCATTTGCCTTCTTGGAAAAAAGAATTTCAGATTACCAAGGTGAAACACTAGGGAAAAAACCCTTCAACCTAAGACCATCGAACTGAATCTTGATCTCATCCAGCTCTGCTCTGCTGGTGCCATGTGATAACAAGGTATCAATATCAGCTGCATACCTAAAACCAGGTCAATCATAAACTCTTCCACACATTATAAAGGGAGCCTCGATAAAAAATGCAAGAAAATTTCAAGAATGTATCGAACAATACACATGAGATAAAAAATAGAATAAAAATAATTAGGCTTAACTTCTACTACAGACAACAAACACTCGAGCTATGGGATGGAAGGTCCTTCATGACTAGACCACAAATACCATTATCCTTAAAACTCCCTTGAGCTCATATCGATTGTATTCAATTAAACACTTAAATGATATAATCAACCTCAACATGAGGTTTTACAATCCAATGTATACCGATGATGATGAAAAATACATCCAAATCAAGAATAAGGAAATACCATTCTAAATCTGCATCAGCTATCGATAGCACAAAAGGACACCGACAACCCTGCTCCTTCCTCTGTCCAAGATGTTTTTATTAATCCATAACAAAGGGAATGAGTTCTATGGGATTTCTAAGTATATGAAAAACAAAAATAGATATAAAAGTTTCGGAAGAACATGTATCAAATAAATCAATCACTACAGAAGATAGAATAAATATAGTACCTATCTCTATCATTGGACACACATCTTCCCCCACCAGAAACACATCTTACATGTGAAGGTACTTCACTTCTAAGGCATGTTTCTAGATCCCTATAGTCTATAAAGCATATAATCTTAACAATGTAGCATTTAGGGTTTATGATCCATTTCCACATCATGGTGTTGACATATACTAGATGAAATTAAGTTGTTTCACATGATGTTCATATCTATTGAAAAACCTGGTAGGTGAAGAACATGAATGGATGGTGTGCCAAACCATTGCACACTGATGGTATGTCATAGGCACACTATTAGAGGTAATTGTGGGTGATCAAGAGGATTACTATCAAACAACATGTAACAACCGAGACTTTTATGTGAAATATTTTGTTTTTATGTTATATAAATCATCAAAGGAATCTTTCACTACACACAACACTAGCTTGGCTTGCTTTACACGAAATCATGGCCTTCCTCGATAGCTTGCGTCATACGCAATACCGAGTTTCACTAAACAATGATATGCTATTAAAATATTATTAAAACTAGTCGTTATGAATAGTAATAACCACTTTTAAAATGGACTTCATTTTTGGATTCGGAATATCGAAATTAGCCTAGGGTGAAATTTTGGTATTTTTCTGAAAACTTTCAATTTTTGATGAATAGTGAAACCACTAAGTGGTAGTTAAAAAACTGAATTTTTCATAAAACTTAATTTTACCGCTTCTGTGAGTGGAATTTATAAAATCCAAGAGACACGGTTAATATCAAGGACTAAAATGTGGTTCAATGAGATTAAAATAATTTTTGGTGAATAGTAACTTTTTACTTTTATTTACCACAGTTAAAAGTAAATAGGGTACTTAAGGGTAGAAATGATATTATTATTACCCTAACACATGTCCTAATTCTATTGGACAAGTGTAATTCGACCAGAAACAACCTTAGGAATAAAATATGACCATTTAGGCCCACTTGGGTTAGATTAGAACATTTATTATTAATTTATTTAAAGAAGGGTTAAATAGTTAAAATCAAAGTTTAATAAGTAAATCATTTTTAATATGGGGTTATACATAAGATAAATTCCACTATAAATATTCATTATAAAGATAAAAATATTTCCAACATAATGATATTTTATTTTTAATTTGTAGACATTATATAATTTAATTTATTTATGACACAACGATGATGCAGTAATTATCTTATTAATGAAATATTGACATAATTGATGTTATAAATACTTAAATAAATGTAATTTGAGACTTTTTATGAATTGCACTAATTTTATAGGTTAATATGACATGTTAGTATTGATATAAGTAACTTGGTTCGAACTAATCATTCTGTTATGAGTTTCACAAAAATCAATTACTAAATAGTGTCAAAATTGACATAAAATAGTTTTTAAAACAAATATTATATTACTAATTGTTATTTTATTCCTAAAAATCTAAGATTCATCCAAATGACTTAGATAAGGCTATATATATTAATAATAAACAACTTGGGGTTCTTTTTTCTTGATATGGTATGTTTATTAACCTTATAGTGTAAGAAAACAAGAAGACACGTTAAAAGTTAAATTATCTAACTTTAAGTTAAATCTAAATGATAAGGTTACAATTGATACCTAAACTTGTCTAAATTATATTGGATGAGAGTATTTCGACTCCTACCCACCTTATATTTTAAATATATCAATTTGGATCTATTAAAAACCGAATTTGACTTTATAATAAAATAATATTTTTAGTTATTCCAAAGGTGCCCCTCTCCTCCCTTATAAAAGGGCACCTCCTCTCCCTCTTCCTCACACCACTTTGAGCTTTCAAGCTCAGAAAACCCCTGAAAATTTCTTCTCTCCAGTTCCCTAGAAACATCCTAGATGTTCTGGTCTTCTTCAAAGACCTATTTTAGTGCCCTAAAAGGAGGTCTCAAAGAAGCACTTCAAAGAAGAGGTAATGTCCATTACCGATTCTTTCATCTTTATTTCTTCTTCCACTTATTCTTCTTTAGTTGTTTAATTATGAAGTAATAACATCAGTATCAATAACATACTTATATGTTATTATAAGTATGAAACAAAACTATTTTACCATCTATCCATCCTACGGAAAAAGAAATCACCGCGCGTGCGTACGTACGGAATACCGTCTCCACGCCGTGGTGTAATCTATTTTCCACCACCACCTTACTTGGATGGGTATAATGGTGTAAATAATGACTATATATGACTATGATAAAGTTATATTGATTTTGAAATAGTATATATACACTCCAATACAATTCCACGATCATAGGAACGATATCATCACTCGTGCGTACGTACAGAATACCGTCTCCACGATGTGATGCGACTCGTTCTACATGATCTTCATGTCATAATGATTATATAAATGAATTGAATGAATGAATATGATATATATTACACTAATACCATTCTGGAAATGAGGTATCTATAACCTAAAGAGAATAATAAGAATTTATTCGACAAAACACACATAAGAACAAAAAGTAATAAACACCCGAATAACAAGTAGTAATGAAATATTACTAATAAGAAGCTAAGAATATGACCATATATGATATCATAACAATAAGTATTATTCTGGAATAATTCAATAACATTTTTTAAATCATTATACAGAAGGTTCGGACACTTACGAAGCAAATCAGACCTAAGGTAAGGGAAATATCACAATCTCATTTTTATCTGAGATTGTTTATACTTTGGAATTTACTGGGGTGCATTTTATCATCCACATCCAAGTTTCCTCAATATGTAATATTTACATCATTATACAATAGTTTATATCCAATTTTACCCTTCGGTGAGTTTTTAGTAAAAGATATGAATGTAATCTTTTGTCGTTTTTCGTACGAGGTACTTTTTTGACTTTTCTGACAAAAGTACGAGAAGAATGTTTTTTTAACTTATACGACACGAATGGATTTTTAAAACATTATTTCCCAGAAGTTTCCTTTACAAGTTTTCAAGTTTATTTTTAATCAACTTCTTTTAGTTTATAATTGTATGACATGTTATGAATGGAAAAGTGTTTTTGAAGAAGAAAGGATATTTTCCTCAAGAATGGAGTTCAAGTGTTTTATCAAAATTATTTTCCATCTATGATAATAAAGGGTTTTGTTTCTATCCCTATTATTACATTAATTTGAATATGTTGTGATGGAATTATTTTTATGAATTAATTTATCTTATATGATTTGTTTTATGATGTCATGATGTTTAAGATTCCCATTTTTATTACATGGGTTAAGCTATGATGTATGGTTTATGATTTTGTGGCACACATAAGAATGGTATCATTATGAGATGGGTGGGACCTATATCTCCCTCCAATGAATTGGGTAAAGATTTTATATCTCATGAGATAGACATGGCTGGAACGGTAGGTTATACCGGTTCAGTGAAACAGGACTGAAACGAGGAGTGAACTCGGTTCAGAAAGGGACTTTGTCCACTAAGATAGTCTTGGAAATGAGTCTTGACTAATAAGAAATGATTCTCTATGATAATGTGTGTATGCCACAAAGTTTCATGTTTTAAGTTATGATTATTGGGATTACATTTCACTACTATGATTTATCCCATGATATTATGATCTCTTTTGCAGGTTAAGATTTCCAAAATGTTATGTTCTTATGAATATGATGTGATTGATATTTCTTTTCTTTACCCTTACTGAGCATTTGAGCTCACCATTTTGTATGTTTTCTTTCCCCAGGTCATGAAGAAGGTTATTATGTAAGATATGCAAAAAGGGACTATAGATATGATGAAATAAATGGGAGACAGTGTAGACTCTTTATGAACCAGTTGTTTATGTTTCCCAGTTTCTAAAGACACTATACCTATACGGTCCTTTCGTGGTTTTGTTAGATGATGTAATAAGTACGCTTCAATTTTGAAGTATTAACAATGTATGTAATGTATGGGTCGTTATACAACACCTCCAAAACTCTTGAAATAATCTTATCACTTTATATTTTACCATGAAATCCAATAAAACATCAATTGGGTGGAAGAGAAGGTGAAGAATATCCAACATTTCCTACAATATTCATCGATTCTATCATATATTTTCCATTTTCATCACATAGGTTGAACACTTCAACAAAAATAACTATGATATGATATCCATTAATAAACACTACTTGTACATCTTAGATTTTAGATAGTCATTATTAACCACGTCTAGTGTAAAAAGAACATGGTCTACAAATTGATTGGTGTATATTGATACTGAATTCTCTCCCTGTTAAAAATAGAGGAAATATAGGGTCTTCACCATCATCAACAACTTTGGAAAACAAACTAATAAAATAACATGGTCTTGAAACCCTTCTAGTCTATGCCCATGTTCCTATCAATCTTTACCATGGATTCCCACTATCTCTTTATAAGACCTTCAAGTATGAATATCATGCACTTCACTATGATACTCTTAGTTGTATCCAAGTAGTCAATGACTAGATTAATATTTTCTATATAGTCCTCCACCTCATAATGTAAATTAATACCCTTAAAGGATGGTTTGTTCCCAAGAAATAACTCCCATGAATTATCTATGTCTCATACACATCCAAGATAAAATTAAATGAATTAATTAAGTACATGTGGTTTATTCTGGTCAATATCCCAAACTGCCAACATGATAACCTCATTAAAATAATGATCGAATGGATGATTCCCTTGAGGAGAATCAACTGCACCCTGATGAAGAACACATAGAACATGTCTTATAGGTATACTATTTTACATTAAAATTGAAGAAATGATCAAAAATATAAAAAATATTAGATTAATGCAGAAAAATACATAAGAAAAAACTGATATTTAGACCAAAACACAAAATAGGGGACAGAAAACCAAAGATCCCATGGAAATTGGAATCTCTTTTTAGAGATATTTGGACATTAGCTCACTATAACCTACCTAAAAATTTCTTATAATCCTATCAGTAGTTTACCAAAAGTCCCCATTCAAGGACTCATGAGGATAGACAACCTTTGATACCAAACTGAGATGAACCTGATTTTTATAAGCTCACATACTGGCATATGACCAAATTTCGTCTCACCTAAAGGGTTATTCTTATCCCCAACTGCTAGAATCTAGCACTCAGTCATCAACAACAATTAGAGTGAATGATTTTTTCTTATCACCATCTATTCAACATGACATATATAAATATACAGAAAAAATTATGGATAAAAACTTGAATACACACACACACACAGATATATATATATATATATATCATTAAAAATTCAAACTAATGAAATAAAAACATTTTCTAGGGTTCGAGTATAGCTAAAAATAAAGAAAAATCCAAAAATATACTCTAATAGTCTCCACGTGGTAGTGTGGGAAAAAACCCACAATCTCACAACTAATGATTCAAAACCCAGTTTACAGAAAACCTTCCCACCTCATTGTAGTTCCTTGTCTTTCCGTACATCAAAATACATAACAAGATCTACTCACCTATGAAGGGATGGGATGTGTGTGAGCTAATAGGCTTAGTAGGAAACAACCCATGTGATTCAAATTAAGTCTCTAAATAATAATACAAGAATTCCAAAATTTAATGAAAACATGAAATGATATACATTTTAGTTGTTTTGTAATCCAAATCATTGAAAAAAATTTAATTTTTTTTTCTACATATCTTAATAATGTGGGTAAATCAATTTCAGATAATTTCAAATATATATTTATATATCAAAACATATATATCAAATGATACTAAACCAAATCATATATCACATATCAAATCAAATCCATAGAAGTAAAACAAAAAATTCTACCAGCCAAAATTTCTCCAATCAGCAATAGCATAAGAATAATCACACCAAGGATCACACTAGGTTAGGAAACTAGGAAACTAACTCCCAACATAGAAAATTACACACACATCAAAACTATTGACATAAGAATCATGTAAAGGGAGTAAAGGAAAAACTATTAAAGTGAACACCCCAATAGGTCTAAGAAGTCCCTAAAATAACAGACCTATAGAGAAAAGGATATCCTCATGATCAAACCCAATTATAGTGGATGCAACATGTTACCAATACCTCCACCTAAGTATGCATGGCTTCCCATATGCTATATTTTCTAAACCAATTTACCCTACCATGATTTGAAAACCAATTTTACAATACCATTTCACAATGCATTGAAGAACCCTTTAAATTTACCAAAAATATATGGAAAACCATATTTTATCGAAAACCATATCTCCAAAAACAAAAATATAATAAATCAATCATTCCATTTAAATTAAAGAACAATTTATCAAAACTTGTGTAATGTTGTTCAAAAAAATAGCATAGAGATTTAACTAACTACCCCAATACTCAAGTTACACATGCCAACAATGGGATCCACCAACAAAAAGAAAACTACCTAGAAAAAAACCCTGTAACTGATCATCACATCTCAGGATTGATGAAATTTGACAAAATGGTCAGTGATGAGGAAATATCACAATATACCTCAAGAAATAACACCCTATGAACCACAAACATTAATGGATCAACCCCTAGAACATGATATTATAGTGTATCTAGAGATGAATCAAGAGAATCTTCACCACAGGTCAACAAATATGATAATGTAACTCAATGGTGCAATCCTAATCAAAGGTAGAAAACAAGAAAAAATAATTACTCAACTGAAGAGATGAAACCCAACTGAAATGGGATATAATATTGAATAAATTGATATAGAATGAACATAGGTTATGAAAATCATTGAAGGATATCTATAGGTTCATATAAACGTGGCTTTTAGATGAATAACAAAAAATATCACTTGTATGTCACCCAAGATTCAATGTCCATGACATTTAAATAGCATGAAACCCTTTTATATATCATGTAATCCATGAGGTCCTTATAACCTAATAAATCCATTAACATTTCATTAAAACCATGATTTATAACACTAAACAGTGTGTAATCATTACGTTGAATGTATTGTTTCATTTTGTGTAGTTATATTATGACACAATCATAGCGATCAAATACCTAATGTGTAAACTAGATACATGGTGTGTAATTGCAAAACTATCAATGAAAATAGCATAGTCATTAATGAATACCCAAAATACATTAGGAATTCTATGAAAATATGTAGAATCTCATTAAGACAATATAAATTTATACTAAGACTCCTTTAATTAAAAAATAAATCCCTGATCTTTAGGTAATTTTCCTCTAAAAAGTTCCTATATCCAAATGATCCTCAATACACCCCCAATTAAAGTGAAAAATAATTAATCAGAAGGGAAATACCTGAAATATGGTAAAATGATATTACAAACAACCTCTAATGTACCCTTTTAACTCATAAAACATTAATATTTAGCTAATGTATTAGGGGGATATATAATTTCTATCCCACCCATCACATAACCATTAATCGATTAACATCTATTCCCAATGATCAAAAAACAATAATCCTAACTTAACCTATGGAAAAGAAAATATATTTCATTGATATATTAGCATTATAACCATAAAAAATATAGAGAAATAATAAATATGGTTTCATTGGATCCTATTCCTAATAAATCATTAGTATCATCAAAGGATGTTATAATTTATTAAAAATTCTTTTAAAAGGTTGATGTAATATTTATGGAGGAAAATTTCATTTTCATTTTCAAATATAAAATTAAAATATAAATAATATCAAAATATTAAGGGAATAAAATTCACTAAAAATAACTTTTGAGGATTTAATGTAATTTAAAAATCAATTAGTAATCACAATAGCGTGATATAGTATTCATGTCATGTATGTTAAAACAAATATTTACTTTCATTGTTTAAATTAAAAAGTACCTTGTTTAGAAAATAACAAGATGATTAAAATTAAACAATTTTTTAGAAGTTAATCATGGATAAAAATGAAAATAAACAATTTTAGTATAATATGAAAATAATTATTAAGAATATTTTTTAAAAATATAGACCTAAAAGAAAATTTATACAAAACCGAAGAGAGAGATAAAGTTTGTTTTCCTTAAAAAATATTCGTTCAGTTTCATGTGAACATAAATTGTTGAAAAAGAATTATGTCATTAAGTTTTACGTAATAAACAGATAATAACAAGAGTAAACGTATTTATTAAGAGAGGATACCATAATTTACTTCAAATTTAAATTCATGTATAAATAATCCTCATAGAAGTTTGATTTGAATGATAAATCCATTAAATCGAATTTAAATTTCATCAAAATAGATTTCACCATATTTTTTACGAATTTAAATTTATTGTACTTATATATAAGATGAATTTATATATATATAAAATCATATATGATCTTCTTAAAACAATTTAACATAAATTTATTAATAATTAGTTATTAAAATCCTTGTTTTCATATGTTAACAATTTCATTTTTATGAGAATTTCAGTTTTATAATCCAGTTTTTATACATTGATCATGGTTAAACAATATAAATAAATTTATATATGATATAAATATCATATATATTAATTAAATAAATATTATAATCATTAATAAATGTTATATACTTTTCATGGAGATGATAGGTTGTACGTACACATGAATGATGTTTTGATTTTTTTAATAGATTAAAAAAGAATGTAAAATATCTATTAACCAAATAAGTTAATTTTTATATCGTATATATCATATATGTTTATTCAATATTACCTATTTACCACCCATTTGAAATTTAAATGAAAATGAATCACATCACATTGTAGAGGTGGTAGTCCACACGAATGCATGAGTGTTGTTATTTCATTCTAATGGATGAGAAGAAGGTCGATAGTGGTTGTTAAATTCACATAATAAAAATTGAAAACATTGAATGTTCATAATTAATTATTTTATAGTGAATACTATACATAGTAATTTTTTTCAAGATAAAATAAAATTGAAAACACTCAGTTAAGAGTTGCACCTCTTTATTAAGAAACTACTTTTGGCATACACCTTATAACTTTAAGGGATAATATTATGGAATGAAAGTAAGCTCTATGATGTAAATATGGAATATATGACAGTATAATGGTTTTTATTGGATGAGACAGATGGATTAATATAATGTAAATAATAAAAATGTGGAGTTTTCTTTTATAAGTGTGGGGAGGGTCATTTCTAAAATGTTTTATGAGATTAAAATATAAATAAAGTCATTTTCAAACCAAATTATTCCATATGGATAAATATTAAAACATAAGGTAATATTTTTTTGAAATATAATTAACCAAAAAATCTATAAAGGTTTATGTGGTTTTTTCAACAATATATTTTGGTTCGACCCCTTAGTTAACATAATTTACCAATAACTTCGATTACAACCTATTCACTCTTAAAGGGTTATAATTTTACGTATAAAATATAAATTAGACAAATAATGGAAAATGGATGATATTTTAGAATAATGATCATCCTAATTCCTATATTTGAATATTTATATGTTTTTTATTAATTTAATAAAATATAATTTTTTATAAAATTTCATTAAGTACATATTTTACATGATACACAAAATTCGAATTCTAAAATAACTTTAATGAAATGTAATTTGAATCCAAACCATTTAATTATTCATAATATATATATATATATATATATATATATATATATAAATCAAAAAAATATGTGTAACCTGAAAAGTCACCAATAAATTAGTACGATTAATATTTTTAAAATAATTTGTTTTATTTTCTATTAATTGAATAAATACTATGTCGGCATTGCATGGTATTTCAAAAAAACTATCCAACCATGAAAAATTAAAAATAAATTACTATGGTAATAAAATAATTTACAATTCAATGAAATATTTAGATATGAACTTATCCACTATTTAACCTTATATAAAAATTTAAATATTTTGATGTCAAAAGAGTGACATTGTGTTATTATTATTATTTTTAATTTAACATAAGGATCACAATCAAAGAAAAATGGAACAAATTGGCCATTATTCAAGAAATAGAATGACGTGTATGAAATACACTCATATTATGGGATAAAGGAAAGTGATACATGAATTTTAAAATCCTTAACGCAATGTTTTAACCTTAATTTTTCCATTTTACCCATATTGAGGTGACAAATATTCACCATGGTTATTATCTATAATTATTAAAAATAAAAGAAACTTATTGATCAAATTTTATTCTATTGATAAAAAATATGGTACAAATTTTTTATGATTAAATTTTTACTAGTGGTAGAAATTCATTTTAAAATATGTTTCTAATACATGAATAAAATCATTTTTTGGTATTATATTTTTAGCATAAAATTGAATGTATTCAAATCCCAAGCATGTAAAAAAAATTATATGAATGATAAAATATTTTATTAAATATATAATATATTAATTTTATTAAAATAATTATATGATAATGATTAATTTTATTTATTAACATAAAAACACATTATGCACAAAAAAATAGGTTTTAAGAAAAACAACTCTTTTATTTTCAATTTTTTTAATTTCAGTGATAAAAATGGAATTCATTTTATAAATGTGTAAACCATAAATGTTTCACATTTTTTTATTCATATTAATACCTACCAATCAAATTACTAGGTGGGGATTTCCATGTTAAATAATAATATTTTATAAGTATATTATGGTCTTTTTAAACTAGATAATGTGTGTGAAACAATCACAAAATCAAATAAAATTTATTTATAGACAAATATATCATCAAATATTAGGGTTCTATAGGAAGTGAGTTTTATAAGATATGAATAAAACAAAAAATATATTACCATATGATTTAGTTTATATTTCAATTTTAATAAATCCTATTTATGTGATACCATGTAGTGCACACAATGAAAAACCAAAGTGAATAATGGTATTGTATATTAAAAATTTAAATAAATTATGTGATTGTTAATTGAAACTTGTTATCCAAAAATATAAGATATTCTAAGGTTAAAATTCATGTAGAAAAATACCATTGATTAAAGAGAATATTTTTTATGTATTATATATTTTTATTAAATTGAATAATTTTTTAGAATTATATAAATAATAAGTAGTGTTAAAATTAAATTAATTGTTAGTAGTATCAATTAATAACATCTATGAAATTATTATGTAACAATGAGAATTACCAATTTAACTAATGTTGGTTTAAGAAATGTTTTGGTTAATATATGGTTTTATATTATATATGTTTTTAATTGAAATTTTAACCACTCATATTAATATAATTAAATGATATTATATAATTATAAATATAATAATATTAATTAACACATTATAAATTATTTTATATCTGGATAAAATAAATTAATGTTAAAAACAGATGTTTTAAGATGATTTTTTTACATATATGTTATATATTTACGATATTAATTAAAATTAATCACCAATATGGAATAAATATTTTTTTTTGAAAATAAATATAATTAAAATAATTAAAATTAATTTAATATTTATCAAAAGTAATGGAATAGTTATAATTTTTTAATGATTAAAAATATAATTTATAAAAAAATCATGTGTTATGTGTACTTATATTAAAAATATTTTATAAAACCAATAGAAATTATATTTGATTAATTGGTTTTTATATTTGAAATAATAATAATCAAATTAGTTTACAAGGTAAATTTCACTTTCTGTCATAAAAATAAGTTACCAATATTACATTTAGACACTATAATAAATGCTAAAATTAAACAAAAGGGTTAAATTAATGGATAAAATCATAAATTATATGAAACATTATATTTCAATGAGTGTATGAGGGTATTTTATACATAACCATATCATATATTCCCTAATTATGAATTTTCAATCCACTTTTCCCGAATAAGACATATCTTTTATATTAAGAAATGAGTATTTATAAGAAATACTACCCTTACATACCTATAAAGGACCCCTTAAATGACCTTTCTATAAAACAACTAATGTTAAAATTCCACTATATAAATTTCCATATTTACATCTTTAAAAATTATATCGATGTCTTCTATGGTATATCTAGTATACCAAAAATCATTCAAAACTAAGAAGGTTTCCTAATGAAGATACATTTTCATATTTGTATGTAATGACATATTATCCTTAATTTTTATTGATTTTCATTATTTAAACTTTTTATATATGGTGTATAAAATTGATAATTGTATTTGAAATCATTATGATTCATTGAATATTATATTATTAATATAAAATAATACGTTTTTACTCATTCATTCATTATAATATGTTCTTATTTTGTTTAGTTTTACAACCTACAGGAATGATTTTGTAACATTTAAAACAAAAATGTTTATATAAAATATAAATATAAAAATATTATATAAAAATATTATATAAAAATAATTATTTAAATACATTTTCTAAAAATTTTAAATGGTCATATGATAATGTATGTTCACCAATTCATTAAATTTTGAATTAATTCAATTATAAAAAAAGTTATTTTAATGAATTCTCTAAGAACTATCACCATATGTTCAAATAAATATCCATGGTTCAAAAAAAAATATCAAGTATATATTTAAAATATTGAATAACATTTATTAAGTGATTAAACCATGAATAAAGAATGGGTTTTGGTATCACAAAACAAAATAATGCATAAAAAACAAAATAGTTGACACCTAAATATGAATTTTGAGTAATAATGAATTATAATTTAAGAGTATAATGTTTTTTAAGAATTAATAATTTTATAATTTATACAAATAATAAAATTAAAATTATTATATAAGGAGTTACAACATTTTCAATAAATAATAATTCCGATGTAAGAGATTCTCATTTCAATTTTTTCTTCATGGATATTTACATTGTATTCACACTTGTTTTCTTTCATGTTGTTTATATAATTTTAATAAAAATTTCATATAATAGTTTTTATACAATTAAATGTTTTTTAAAATCTAAATAATATTATATGTTTCATGGTTTTTGATTAAAATGTTATGAGATTCATAAAGGATTTTTTAAATTTTCACTTTGTATTCAAGATTATTTATGTTTGGATTCATATTTAATGAAATTATATGCTATTTATTTCAGTAGCAGAATCTATTTAATTCTCATATTGTTATTTTTCATGTTTTACAAGTGTTCCTAGAATTTGTATTAACTTTTGTTCACAATTCAATTGAAAGGATGAGTTTATGTTGAATAGAACCAATCTATTATTTTCAATTAGAAATAAGTATCCTTCACATCCATATTAATTATATTATTTAATTTATGTTACTATATAGAAGTAAATATTTTTTTGGGGATTATGTTTTATATCATAAATTCATTAAAAATGATTAAAAAGTAATATTTTTTACTTTTTTTACATGGTTCATTTTTTGACTTTCATTAAAAAGATGTGAAAATAATCATCATTTTTAATTCTGTTTGTATAAACACATGTCCTATCCATTATAACAATTATTATTTATAAATATATTTTTAAAATAATTAATCATTTTAAATTGATACTTCTAATTCTATTATTTTTTAAAATATTTTCTTTTTAACTAAATGTTACCAACATAAAAGTGTATTTCTTTCCTTATTTTTCAATGTATTTTTTTGATTCTTTTATAAAAGTGTTTTTAATAATTTCTAATATCCTTTTATAGTACATACTCTTTAGTATAAATACTAACTTTTTATACCATCCACCTTCTTTCATTTAAAATCTTATGATAACCGATTGTGGTTTATTTCATGAATCCCATTTCTTGTAATGGGTTATTTAAGCTATGATTGAATTATGAAATAGTTCATGTTCTCATGGTGCATATATGTATTGTTTATCATTATATTATGTATGAGTCCCATAAAACTTTCCAATTATTTAGTAAAATATTTTTATCTCTTTATTTATGGTTGTGATACATGAGTGGGTAGCCTAAGATAAAAATGTTATGGGACACAAGTATCATACTAGAGTCCAAACTGTTTTTTATGAATCGGTGGTAAGATCATGTACAGTATGATATGTTTACGTGACTAGGCTAGTCAATCATGATATGAATGTATTTTTGGTTAACCTTTTTTAATGTTATGATTTATTATACTTATTCTTTTGAAACATTTCAATGTTATTTATCTTGCCTATGATATGCTCCATGTCCCAATATTATTGTTGAATGTTTCCACATTCTTAAAACATAATATATGTTTTCTTTTTTATGATAATTATTTTTAAGTTATATATCATTCATTCATTTGTTTTTGATAATTATTATGATTCAATATTATTCTAATTTTCGATTTCCCAAATTTTTATATTTTCACACATGATTATGATCTTACACTTTAGGTTTCATTGATATGTTTGTCCCTTACTAAGAGCTTGATCTCACTATTTATTATGTTTACATTCTCTACATAATGATGAAGGTTATTATGTATGATGTGTATAGAAGAATAGTATGTGATAAGGTTTTTATGGAATATATTGTGGAAAAATGTTCCTAAATATGTTTACATTTTTAATATCCAATGATAATAAAAAATTGGGATCAAGGATTGTTGGATTATTTTTGAGTTGAAATATTTTAATCATTTAGGGATATAATATATTTTCATGTTATATTCATTTCATCTCACTTGGTACCAATTCTATTGTGTAAAGAATATAATATAGCATTGGATCTAGGGTCATAGATCTAGGATCATCAGTTATGTTACATCTATAAACCTAAAATATTAATCAAAACTATTACCTATATATATTGATTTTTTTAACTATTTTGTTCATTTTTGACATTGTTAAATAACCATATGAGGTTCTTTAAAGATAACTATTGTGTATCCAACCAATTATATTAGGTGTTTCCCATCAGTCATTATGTAATGAAAGAATCCATTAATTATGTGATGGGATAATAATCATCATAGTTAAAATAAAAAAATACCAGAATAGAATAAAAATTATCTTCAATGGAATATTGGATTTATTATCCTTATGATTCATAACTTATACTGATTGGGATGCGTTTTTGGAAACACCATTATAATGCTCCAACCAGAATAACCTGGTTTGGGATGGTGATACACATAGCCTCTTGAATGTATTCTTATACATAATAGGCATCCAACTAGCGGTGAGTGTATAATATAACATTTGGAGACTATACGCTCAATAATAATATCCCTCACAGGTTAATAAAACATAAACATAATATTGACAAATCACACAATTGAAGAATAATAAAAATGAATGTTTTAATAGATTTCATGCATTTCCATATAAAAGTAATAAACATACCCCAAATTTTCTAGTTTAAGAATTATATAAATTAAACATAAAATGAAAATAAATAAATATGGAGTGGAAAACATCTATAATATATCATTATATCATGACTATCATCCATCTCTGTGCTCCTCAACATCTAGTTGAAGGGCCCATGTCCATCACAAAATCCAAAGTCATTAATTCTGCATTCACATCATGATTTCTATGCTAGGTATGATTATAAAACCAGTAGTAAGAAACCCATGAATCCATAACATATGTTCACAAATATATGGATGTGTATGACATGATGCAAAATAAATGCCTAAAAAATCATACAATCAAACACATACAGAGTGATGATGCACTAACCAAGGCACAATGAACCCCAGTCAAACATGCTTTGAATCGATTCTATAATAATAGATAATGTAGTAAACTACATGAATTATGTTTTCTAAGTAATTATCCATCCTATATACACTATACATATTCCACCATTAAGGATTTAATCCATGACCACATTAATGTGAAAGTATCTCTTGTGTCACATGAAGACCCACTTACCTTTGATGGTACCCACACATGGCCTACCCAATGATGGGATCTCTCTCATACGCATGTGAATTCACCATATTTATATATTAATTATGTATATATAAACACTTATAATGACATATTGAGTTCCCTTATAATAAACATGCAATGCTAGGATGTTAACCATTATACACATAACCATGACCAATGAATCACATTTCATGACCTCCTCATCCTTGGAGTTGGCTAAATTTGTATGTGCCACTTATCAACTTCATAAATAAAAAGAATATTCTATCATATATACAAAAAACCAAATGTAAGTTATAACATAGAAAAAATACATATATCACAATAAAATATTCAACATGTTATGAATTATTATGTAAGTAAAAAATGATATAACAAGGAACACACCAGTCATCCAACCGAGGCATCATGTGCTACCCTATGTAGGTTGAGCATAAAAATTAATTATAGGTATCTACAATAAGAATAAACACAATCCAATAGGTAAAAACTTACAAATAATGTCTTAATGAAATAAGGAATTCATACCATTACTTTTTTGAATACTAAATCCATCAATTGTCAAGAAACAAAGCCCAGATCACACCCATGAACCAAAGTCCTCAATGTGGAAACACCATCAATGGTAGATCTATGACCAATCATGGAGAGGCCACCAAAATCTAAGATTCAAAAATGATATCAAACAAAGAACATGGTAAATCTATACATATAGATTCCAAGTGGGGAGGAACGAGAAGCATAACATACCTTAGGTAAGCTCTCCAAGGGGTTTTGTTCATAAAAGTTTAAAAAATTAAAGGATATTAGGTAATGAATCATATTAGAGAAAAATTAAGAAAAATCCAATAGTCACGGGGATTTATTCCCACCACATGCTGGCTATAAGATTCACACTGGCCAGATGGTGGGTCAGGTAAAAATGTCGACCCACTTCCGACACCACTAGTTGGTATGTGGATCTGTACTGGCTATCTAGTGACATTATTTTAGTCATTTTCCACTCACAATCCTTTTTTCCTTGAGAGAACTCACCCAAGACACTTTTTCCTTTTAAATCAAACATCTAAAAGTGAAAATATAATGATACAATATAATTTTTAACCAAACATACCTTGAATGTTAGAGACATCACAATTTTCCCCACATAATAACTTGTTGTCATCAAGAAGTGTCTCTATCAAAAATTATTAAAAAACCAAGGAAACAATGCTATAATGTCATCCTGAAGCATACAAATCTACTATTTAATCTATTTTTAATAGAATAAGACATTAAAAAGTGGAACCATTTTCCCTCAAAATAATTTAATGCTCCAGTTCACTGTCTGAACTTGGTTCTCAATAAATGATGTGTCATGATCCATCTGAACATCCTCATAGTCGATCGAATTCATAAGATTATATATGTAAATATATAACTAATATAGTTGAAATATATCATAAATATATCATTATTATAGATTAATATCTAACTGGTAATACATTTCCATAGCATTCTATGCAATCTTTAATGGTCTAAAAAATCTCGATGATAGCTTCCCTGGTTTCTATTGTCATTGATTCCGTAGTCAAGGAGTCGCTCGTAAGAAAACATGGACACCTACATCACACTCTATGGGATATCACCTCATATTGTCATATGATAAATTCCTTATTTGAGTTGTTCATAACCACATCCATACAAACTGAACACTTTTAAAAGTCTCTTGTTCCATGTTCTTCTCCACTACAATTACCACATCCACCTTGTTCCAATATAGTGGTGAGCGACAAGGCCTACCAAACAGGTCCTCATAGAGTTCCATCTGTAGAAAATCCTGAGAACTATTATTTCACACAAAAGAAAATTATAGTTGTTCATACCATGCTCCACCAATTTCTAGTATTATTTACTACAATGAATCATCTAAAATCCATATATCATCCCTAACTATACATATAGCTTTGGTTGAAACATATTAATCAATATTAACTGGGTATCCAAATCCATCTCAATCCACCCCCATAACACAATGTGAAACACACACCTTTATCTGGTATGATGTTCAATGGAGCTCCATAGAAGTTTAAAATATCTTATACACTCCTTTTCGCTGTCTTATCCACTAAAATGGTTTGTCGAATTTGTATGAAATTAACCACTTGTATCATCAAATATATGACCACCCAAAAACACCATGGATCCTTGGGTTCCTGAGTAATTCAATCAAAAACTATATCATCACATCATCCCACTTCTAAAAACCACTGTATGTGGTTGGAGAAAAATACAATGAGATTGATGATTGACATTTTCCATCGGCTAGGTAAGGCATCATTAGAAAAAACTCGTGACGTCTCTCTTTATACATGGACAAAAAAACTTTATCCATATATTATGGTATATATTCATTTAACATATATTCATTATACACATAGAATTATTAGATCCTCTAAATAGATCGTCCCTCATTGGGGATAAAACTACTAAAATCCCATGAATGAATATCACATCATTGTTGTCTGATGCCCTTCCTCTAACTGAATAAACTCCCACCAATTATTCTAACTTCTCCCCACACTTAGGACCAGACTATTTTCTTACTTTCAAATGGTAAACGTAAGAATACATGATCACTAAATGTGCGAATTTTAGTAATCCAAGATCCTACATTGCATTGACTAGCCACTCATCCATGAAACACATCATATGTTATTCCACCTGGGATGTTCACTATCCATGATCTTGTACCTCCGAAATATCCCTACTAAGAGAATTTATAGTTACATTAACTTTCCATGGAGAATATCTCATATCATAGTTTAATGTATGTAGATACTCCACCCAAATTCTTTGTCTCGAATCGATAACACATAGGGGGATGATAAATCATAGGAACTTGTGGTCCATGTAAATGAAAAACCTCTCACTAATGAGATAATTCCACTAACACTTCAGTGCGTAGACCACTGATTCAGATGCTAATTATATGTTAGGAAGATACACTCATGATAGCATAAATGATGTATCCTATAGGGAACAATGTGATATTTTTTCATCAACACATCTCCTAACCAATTACCTGAGGCATCAAAATATACATTGTAACTAATATAATAATTTAGAAGAATCAAAACTTTTGATATCATTAATATCCTATTCAGATTTATGAAATGCTTCCAACAGTTATAATTCAACTAAAATTTCATCCCATTCTGGGTAATACTCATTATCATTTCAGGAAAACAATAAATTTTTATGATAAATCCTTAATATTACACTCCAAGATGAAGAATGATCTATTATTAAACAAATTCATATGATATCCCATGACAACATAGACTTTACAATATTAGAATCAAAAAAATATATGTCAGAGAAATCAAATAACCAAGGAACCCTACCACATAAATCGAAGTATGACACTTTGTAATATTCAATTGTATCTGATGTGTTTAATGTGTACAGATGAAAATAAAAATGTTATTATCATGAATATTTAATTTCATTTAATATATATAGATATCATCCATAAAGACAATAAAAAATGGAGTCATGTTATAAATGGAATTTCTTATTCATGATAGAAATGGATGATTTTTCAACCCAAAATAAATGATAAGATACTCATACCGTTCATATATATTCATAAACACTATCTTGGGAATTTCAAATTCCTTAACTTGTATCATATGGTAGCTTAGACAATGATAATTCATGGAGAACCTCTAGGATCATCATAACTGATCAAATTGATCACTAGCCTTAGATAATGGGTACATTCACATCACCGATACCTGATTCATATTCTTTTAGTATGTACAGATCCATAAAATGACATTTGATTAATTTGAAAACAACATTATAGCACACCAATATGAAATTCTCATCCTGATAAACCCCATTTATGTCAGGAACCAACCCGGGTCGACCCTGAACTGGTCACCCGAGCCGGTCCACGACATGGACCGAGAGGCATTCCCGATCCTTCCAGGCTGGCGACAAGCACCGAGGCATCAACATAGGCTGTGGGAACGATTTTCCCCAATATAAATAAATAAAAAAGCGGAAATAAATATTGATCAGTGCAAGATAAATAAACCAAAAAGAAAAGTCTAAACACGAACAAACGGAAAATCACACTGACCAAACACAACGTCCGAACTAACTCCATGTGACCTCACGATCACTCTCCGACTCAATGAACAAGTGTCACCCAAGGTGAGTGAACTCAAGATGTGGCCTGCAGAAATACTAAAAACAAAAAAGAACTTAGGTGTGAGTATGAAAACTCAGTCGGCTAGCCCGATATTTATTCCCTACGCACTACCTTTTAAATGAAAGAAACATCATTTCAAGTTTGAACTACAATTTATAAAAGTATGTTTTTCTAAATATTTTACTTAAAAAAAGTATGAACCATTTCCCTTAGCTGTTTCCAAACATGGGATCATTTAATTAGTGTCAATGGATTATTAGAAAGGGAAAGTGATGTTTATGTTTTCAAATTTACATGAAGAGGATTAAACACCTTCATTTGAATACCATTTTTAGAAACATAATCAAAAGAAATTTACCACATTCCATGGAAAACAATACACCATAAATGCACAAATTAAAACACACAGCAATGGAAATGTAAGTATACATATCATCATCATAATCCCTACTACAAGAAAAAAAATCCGAATAGACATGGGTGAATCTAGGAGATCGAGAATAATCCAGAAGACACCAATACATGAGAAATCATCCTTGTTGATATGTCACAATGAAATCAAAACGCACAATATGCTTGACCATCCTCTCTCAGGAAGGTCGAGGGTAAATCCGATAGTAATAAACCTAATATATCCACCTACTATGGTCCACTGCTCAGTACCATAACCTACCAGTGCAACAATAATTCTTAGAATATTCTCTCAATATGCCATATTCCCATGTCTCAAGTGTTTGGAAAGGGGGTGAGCCAACCGATTCCAACCGAGCATCCAATCGTATATATGTATATAAAGCACAACATGCATCACCTCGAGTCACTCCATGGGACAACCTCTTGCTTTTAAACTACTCAAGTAACTGGGAGCCTCTAAGAACAGCCTCCCAAACAATCAAATGAATCCAAGGAAGGAGAGTTATCCTAGGAGGGGTTTTATCAAAACCTTTTAGCCATTTTCCATAAAGTGTCGAACGAGCATTTAACACCTTTCACAATCACCACATAAAAAACAACTTCTTTAGAAGACCAAATCCAGTTTTAAACCATTTAAATAACCCCCAAAACACTACTTCATAGGAAACCAATATTTTTATAAAACCAAACCAAAACATATTTTTTTCAAATATACATTAAGAGCCAACCAGGCAATTTCTCAAAAGAACAAAAGTACTTGTTCACGCTTCAAAATAAATCATTTATCATTAAACCATGACTCTATTTGATATTCCATGATTTATGTTTAAAATCCAAATTGGCATTTATTCACTATTCTGTGTCTGCTCATCAAGAAATCATTTCAAGTGTCGTGTTTAAAATAAACAACAATTTTTTTACACTGAGTAATTATAAAAAAAAATTCTCTAATACTATTTCACATTTACTAAAATAATTATAATATTTAATTGAAAAGTTAGCATGCACAAACATAACAAAACGACACCATTTGTACACCACAATAAATAAATTATAAATTTGCATTGTAAATGAGTTAATCTCAAGTTGCATAGTAATATTCAGCATATATATGGTGGGCACAAACCGTAATAAATAAAGTATCTTAAATTTTAAAAGCAGTGTAATGGGGACATAACTCGAGATCAGGGTGTGAAGACAAAGAAAACTCGAAACCAAGGGGTGACGATGAGGAAAGTTTAAAAATAAGGCATGACGACGATGCTCACTCGAATACGCCCTGCACGGGTCCTAATAATCCAAAACCAACCAATAAAAATCCATCATCAACTAAAACCCATAATCCAACAAGAGTGCGATGATAATAATAATAATGATAATAAGAGTAAGAATAAGAATAAGAATAATGTTAATAACAATAATAATAATAATAATAATATGAATAATAATAATAATAATAGGAATAATAATTATAATTATAATAATAATATGTATAATAATTAAAACAATAATAATAATAATATGAATAATAATGATAATAATATGACTAATAATAATAACAATAATATGAATAATAATAATAATAATAATAAGGATAATAATAAAGGTAAAAATAAAAATAAATGAATCACTTCAAGGAGGGGGTCTCATGGCTTTAGGGAGGCCTTTCCGAAGGCTGGGTAAAGGCGTGTTGTATGACCAAGGGGGAAGCAGTGTTGCGCCGAGTGAATAGGGGGGGGGGGGACGGGGCTCGGAATAGCGCTTGGGCTAGCTAGCGCGCAGAAAGAGGAAGGTTCGGTTGTACTGGGTGTCGGCTATTGGGTGCGTTGGGTAGGATGGGAGATCTGCATTCGGGGGGAGATGCTTGGCGCGCTACATAAGGATAGGAGGAGCCACTGGATCCCGCGATGGTGAAGCACTGATGGGGGAAGGAGGGTCGGACTACTGCGCAACCTGCTGAAAAGAGATGAGGAGGGGGAGGTTGAGCGATGCGGGCTATAGGAGGAGGGGGGGGGGGGGTAGAGGCGCATGGGTGAATGGATTGTTGGGAAGAGGAAGGCGTCAGATCACGCCAGAAAGGAGCTGCGCAGGTAGGGAGGCCGGCGAGGGTCCGTGACATGGCGACCAGAGGGAAGGTTGGAGCTGGCTGGGTGCGTGTCTGAAGGAGCGAACAAGGGGGCACCATGGGTCGTGCGGGAGAAGAGGGGAGGCAGTAATGTGTGTGGGACAAGGGGAAGGAGAAGGGAGAGATAGGAGGGGTGGCGGCAGAGATAGAAGCTAGAAGTAAAATAATAGGAGGGGGAAGACCTCTAGGGTTAGAATAAAGGAATAAAAATATAATAAAATAAAAGAAATAAAAAAATGAAACAATAGCATATAAATAAAACATAGAAAAAATTAACTCATAATAAATGTACGACACATAAAATAATAAGAAAATAATAATAATATTAATAATAACATTAATAACATTAATATTAATAATCCACCTAATAATAATAATAAAATCATCTTTAATTATAATAATAGAAATGATAAAAATAATAATTTTAATAATACAAATTCTTTAATAAAACATAATATTATTTTACTAACTTTTAGTTTTAATTTTTATCTCTTCAACCCATTAAATTTATTTCTATATACCGACTCAAACTCTGAAACCGCACGGTACTTGGACTGACAGCACGACTTCCGCTAGCCGCACGGTGCCCATGCACCGGCCTAAAATAATAATAATAGCAACCTTATTAATAAAATAAAAATAAGAAATGATTTCATATTCGTTTACTAATAATAAAAATAACGAAAATGCCACACCGTTGAATGAACGAAGCCATGCAGCACCGTGCTCCACCCGTGCGTCCAGCGACATCGAACCCAAAACGTGTTCTTTTAATCAAAAACTCAAAAACTTCGTCTGGGACTCACCCCGGACCCCATCAAAGATATTTTAATATAGAAAAATAGTTAATATAGAATGATAATGTGGGTCAGTGTGTGAAACTTTACACAAAATCATCCAACTACACCATAAACTATCTCATCAAATTTGGTTGTATATTATAATGAGGAATCATTATCAGTTGAGCCCTAGAAAAAAGATCAATATGAAACTCAATTCCTCATATAAGGGAATACCTAAGAATATTTTTGGGAGAACATCCAGATAATGAGACACCATTAAAAGAAAACCATATGGGGATACTAAGTATTTTTTTAGTAATATTGTAGCCTAAAACATGTGATATGATTTCCTTAATATGAGTCAGGTCTGACCCCATCCACCTTTCTCTGAGATCCCTCACATCCGTTAATATGAAATTCTCTCCTCTAGTTGTGGTGAGAGATACAAGCCTCCATTAATAGTCAATAAGAGATCAGAATTTGGTCAACTATTATATCCCAAATATCCCATAAACACTAGCCATATATATTATAATAATCTCTAAAAAATTAAAAAAAATAATGGTACATTCACAATAACATTATATATTTTCAATTTTTTTTAAATGGAATAACAAGTCATATTAACTAAAATGTTAACATAACTAGTTAATTTCATCCATAAATGGCTTTAAAATATATGAATTAATGATTTGATATGGTATACAAAATGTAATATATAGAATATAGATAATCATGAATATAAATATAACTTAATAAGGTCCTAGTCCACTAGAGGATAAAACAAAATATATAACATAAATCAATCTTTTCTCTAGAGAATGACTATCAAGGGTAACATATTTTGGTGGTGATAGGGTCTACTTCTACTAAGAACCCATACATTCTCCACGATCTATGATCCTCAAATCTGTACATGGAATCTGAGAAAAAAAGAAACAAATATGAACAATATATCCACATTGATTATTTCTATTGGGAGGTTTTCACCATGATATACTAAAGTGTACCTTCATCCATAGTTGTATCCCATGGTCGACCCTTGTCAAATAGATAAATAAAAGATTATCAAATCAGTACCACATATCATACACCCTATTATAGTTTGTTATCATTCCACTTCTTACTACCATTAGAGGAAATAGTTTATGCATGAGTAAATCCAATAATCAGTTAACTATTATCTGGAGGAAAAATTGGATTCTATCCACCTCTAGTAACTTTTCCAAAGGATGGGCTATACAAATCACATTAGCATAAAATATGTGGTCAAATCCCCTAACCTCTCGTCTGAGATCTGGATGAAGACATATCCAGAACATCCTAGACTTATACTTATTATCCCCATTCATAATATAAGTGAAGCATAGTAACTCTATAAAGAGATATAAGTATGTATAAACTATCATTAATCCCTATTAAAGCTTCTTAAACTCATGATATCAATATTTCATTAGAATTTTATAGAATAAATCCTCGAATAATAGCTCCTTGAATGCCTCATATGTAAGAAAATCACCCCATCCTACCTATCCCTTAGAACCCCTAACTGCCTATAAGATCCTAGAAGTATAAAAAAAAATACAAGAATCACCTTTTTATTGATGTGTGTCTTCATCACATTAAATATTCCAACTAAAATATCAATACAGTTCTCAAACATCATATGGACCACAAGTTACATTGAATGATAAAGGATACAATAGTGTAATGTCTCAAGCATGTTTAACCATTATCCATTTTTTCCCTCCAACCTAGGTCGGTTTAATCAATAATACTGCTAGCTGGGGTTCGTTCACCTGTTAAACTACTGAAACATGTGCAAGATCATCCTCTGGTGAATCATATTTTAGAAACTATGGTGGAATAGGTGTATCATCCCGAGATAGATAAATTTAGCATCACCATAGTGGTATATTTTTGAAATTCCAAATGAATGTTCAAAAGGTCAATAAAAATTTCTTATAATAAAAATTATAGATGTTATAAGATACAAATATTGGATTATTATGTATATATTATCCTAGAATATACTCACACACAAGGTATAACTATCCTAGTTATAACCAATGTTAAATCCTTGTCCTCTATAAATGCACATTACCCATAGTAATATATGAAACATAATAATAAAATTACATTAAACTAATTAATTCCAAATAGATTTATCAAAATAAAATAAAACATTGATCAATTCAATAAATTAATGAACTTAAATGATGTACACAATAGGTATATATATGGAATATGATCCTTTGTGCATACAAAATATACACGTACACACCCAAATCGCATTAAATTATAAAAAAAATCCAATAACTAGTATCTTGGTGGCTGATTACACATGAGTTGTTCTGTCCGTGGAAACTCTCCTACACGAGTTCCACACAACCTATATTTTATATACCATAATTCAAAATAAAAAAATGAAATATTAGGGACACTAATACTATTTATTAGGGTCACAACCTAAATTACATGATTCTTTATAGTTATGCACATAATCTCATGCAAGCCTCCATATACCCTAGTTTCATCTGAATAGTGATGAGGGGCTCGGGTAATGTGGGAAGACTATACCCTTGGTGATCATATCCACACTAGGTTAGTAAAATATAAAAACAATCATGAAAAAATAACAGAATATTATACTGACAAGAATACATGATATGATATATATCATTCCAAGGGATACAAAGTTAATCAATGGACCCCCAGTGTGTCAGGTCAATATGTATAATAATACAACTAGAATTTTGAATTAACAATTAAATATGAGTCGACAAGATTCAGAATCCTATTTGAGTACCTTGTCTATCCTTAAGATCCATACTCATCAACACCTCATCAAAGGGTATTTTCCCTTCATGAGATCCCTATCCATAAAGTCTGTATTCACAATGATATGTCCATATATGGTGTGATTATATTTCCAATATGATAACACCAATAAATCCATACCATAAATTCACATTGATATGAACATGTATGAAATGATGAAACGTAAATGCACACCAAAAAATATAATCAACCATGTATTGAGATAATATGTGCTAAAAAGTCCTCTATGAAATCCAATAACACACGTTTTAACTCTTTACTAAATGGATATCAAATATAGTCAACAACATAACAAATATCACTCAATGTACCCTATTTTTATTATAAGGACTATAATAATTCTATCATTAAGGGAACAATTTATGTACGCCTCCATGGGAATGTATGAATTTTATTATAAGACTACATATTCTTATTCTATGGTATGAATGCATGGAACATCCAAAAATGGGAAACTCTATTATATATAAGGATTTTTCTAATTGTTATACCCTATAAGAATATATGGACAATCTCCAATGGAATTTGGCATTCCCTTGATGTACACATGATTAGAGAAGGAAATTGCCATGACATATAGAACCAAATATAAGGAGTAGTGTCACCTAATATACACCTAAGTTAGAAAAATATCTATAAAATCATTTCAACTTGAGAACAGAAACATTACACAGGTGATGCCTAAAACTACTTGTAAGGAATAACATGACAAGGAATAATATTTCTATCACAATAAGAGATTTTATTCGAAATGAAATATTATTCAAGTAATAAGTGACATATAAAAGAACACAAAAGACATCAAACTAGGGTTCATGTGGTACCCATTGAACATTAAGTGTACTAATCAAGCATGACTCTCTACCTTAGTCATAAACACAACCCGATATAGAAAAGAGTCCAAATAATGTACCAAGATGGTATGGAATCCCAACCATTAGCATGTTGAAACCAGATTCATAGACCCATAAAGAAATTAATCATGGATTATTCCAACTCACCAATGTATACAAAGGTAAAACCTCTTTAATGGTAGATCTAGGATTAATCAATGTAGGACACTTGAATTTGTGATCCAACACTGATCCCAAATGATTATTGAGATAATTTTAGATATCAAGATCCCAAAATGATAAGAATGTAATACTTTGTGAACCATGAGAGTGATCTATATGAAAATATATTATCATTAGGGTTAGAATATTGTGGGTATTAGATAAATAATTAAATTAGTGTTAAATGATGAAAACACCATTATTGATGGCCATTTTGAGGAACCAATGGATTGAAAGTGTTGCTGGAATAATGTTAGGCATTCTTCCATGGACACCGATAGACTTGTGGCTTCCAACCATCGAGCTAGTGGGATCTATACATAACTAGTGTAAGAAATAGTTAATTATATAACAAATCATTTTCATGTTTACTAAAATTAATTACATAGTTATATTCATTATAAAAATAATAAGTAATTTTGATATCTAAAATGAAATAGTTTTTATTTTAAGGTATTATTTAAAAAGAAAATTTTTTAAGTTATTGAATTTTAATTATAAAAAATATATTTAAATATTTAAATCATTGTATCAACATTAAATTAGGATTCTTTTTTTAATTTTTTAGAAAATATTGATTTGTGGTAAATAGTTAAAAATTCCAATTTTGGTGAAAATGCCATTTATTTTCAATAAATTAAGTAATTTAAAAGTCTCATAATGTTTTGAATATGTCTTTAGGTACCATATGTATTTTTATTTTTATTTAATCCACTTATTTAATTTTGAATCATATTTTGATCAGATTTTAGGATATGTTTATTTTTTGTGTTTAAAAAATGGGTTTTCTAAAATATATTTTAATGTTCATAATGATTACCTAGTTTATATAAATAAAATAATGCCTATTTAAAACTTATTAAAATTAAATTTATATATTACATATTAATAAATATTAATTTAAATTCGTATATTTATTATTTCTAAACACAATGTTAATATAAAATTAGAATTTTCTTGAAAAATACACTTCTTTAAAAAATTCTTTTTCATCATCTCAATATGTTTAATTCTAAATTGTATTCTACCACTTATGTAAATTGAATTTATTAAAATATTTTCCATACATGAAACCATTATAATTTATATTATCTAATAATGTAAACTTAATTTCTTTCAATAATGAATTGTTAAAATAAAAAAAATATTTACCACGTTTAAGGTAAAAAAATATTTAATTGGGGGGTTAAGATAAACTGATAATGGTTAAAAAAAATAAATACCTGAATAAAATATATTTTATATAAATATTTATACCTTATCATTTCTAATACACGAGAATGGTCCATTTTGATTCCATAGGGCATGATATGAAAAAATATTTTCTAACGAATAAAATGAAATTACTAATAATTGAGTGTTTATTTCATAAAAAAATTTATATTGAATATGAACTTCAACTATATATCATAATATTGTTATTAATATTTATACCACCCAATTAAACATCAAAATTATAACATTCATGTTTAAATAGTAATATTTCTTGGTTTTTTTAAATCCATGTTGTGAGTTATGTAGGCTATTAAACCAAATATTTTTAAAAATCCCATGATATTACATTCTACCCTCCTATACAAAATTCACCCTCAAAATTTTCATGAAATTTTCCTTTTTATTTATTGATGGAAGTTATTTTTAATATTATCCATTTATTCCCATGTTTCTTCCTCCATTTAATTATTTAATCAATGTTCATTTACTAGTAGTGCCATTCGGTTTCTCAACACTGACTCTCTAGTGTTAATAAAATAGATAAACTATTCAAAGTAAGACATATCAATATCAAATTTTATTTCTTTAAATGTGATGAACTAATCTAGGTTTTGAATGTACTTCCTTAAAAATAATATATGGAACAGTTTGTGTACATTAGAGAGAGTTTATGGAATTTCCAAATGGATAACCACAATAGAAATTAATTCTAGCATTTCAATGTTTTCGATGTACCTAGGGCTCAATTTCCCATTCTTTACAAAACTAAAAACACCCTTCCATGGATATACATTCAAGAAAACATTATATCCCACATGAAAATTCAAATCATACATTCAGATATTGTTATAAATATTTTTCCTACATTGAGTTTCTTTAATATGAGTTTTAATAGTCTTTACCTTGGACATTTTATCCCCAAAAATTTATGAGCATAAAATCATCCTTTCACTATCTACATGCCAACAAGTTGGAGTATGAAACCATTTTCCATACAAATATTTATATAGAACCACTTGAATAATTTAATTGAAGATATTTTTGTAGGAGAAAACTACCATTGGTAATTATTGATGCCACTTACCTTGAAAGTCAAGTGACTGTGATGTCAACATGTCTTCCAATGATTAAATCGTTCTTTTACACAATCCATCGGTTTAAGGGTGATATGTTGTACATAAATTAAGTCCAGTATATTAATACTTCTGAATACATTCCCATAAATTTTATGTAAATTTTGGATCATGATTAGACACAATTGATTTAGGTGTTCTATAATGACTTATAAATTCATTAATATAGAGATTTATAAGGTGATTAAATGGTAAATCATATATTATAATATGTAAATGCACAAATTTTTCATGGTGATCAAAAACAACTCATATTTCAAGATTCATTGGAAGATTTTTTTGGTAATCCAGTGATCGAATCCAATGTAATATCATCCCACTTCCTCATAGAAATAGGAATGGGTTTTATGCCACATCTAGGTTATGTTTATCAACCGTCACTTATAGGAAAACCAAACATCTTAATACATAATTAGTAATTTCCCGCTGAATTTTGTCACACAAAAAATGTTCATTAAAATCCACATATATATTTCTGCTTATATATTTTATTGATAAATATGTATGATTAGAATCATCTAACAATTATTTTTTCAGCTCAGGTATAGATCGAACAAAAAGCCTCTTTTCAAATTTCAAAACACACTCCTCATATATAAAATCTACTAACTTTTCATCATTCACAACATTAATTTTAATTTTAAAATACTCACCATTTCAAAAACAAGTTTTTATATTTTGTAAATAATTATTTTTTTTAAATAATTGGAAAATGGATTTATCCTCCCCTTTCCCAATTTTCGTACCCATATTTACTATATCCATTATCATATGATCTCTATCAATCCTTATTTTTGTTAGGACTCAATGAACTTTTATACTCAAGTCATTCACTATCTTATTTTCCCTACCTAGGTGGTAGTTTATTGAGAAACCATAATCCTTGAGTATCTCGAGCCATATCCTTTTCATTATTTTGCTCTATTTCCTCAAAAATATATATTTCAAGAACTAATGATATGGTTATATCTCACATATTTCACCATAGAGATAGTATTTCTATATCATTAGAGAAAATATTATGGATATCAAGTCAAGATAATTGGTTAGATAATTATATTCATCAATAATTAACAATGTTGAAGCATATGTAATAGATTTATCATTTATTACAAGAACACAATAATTTCTCTTCTACGATGCATTAATGTGTATAAAAAATCTATCATTTCTTGATGGTGGAGTCAAAATTGGGTTATTGAAAAGTATTTTCTTAAATTTTAAAAAACATTATCTACATTACTTTTCCCGTAAATACTTATCCTATTTACATTTATGCTTGGTTAATGTTTTAGATACATGAGAAGAATATTTAACAAGTCACGAGTTTCTAACTACGTTGATGAGTATGAAATATGTTTATCATTTTTCTATAAGGACACTACAATGTACCATATCCGATGCATCACTATATATCACAAATCTAACATTTCTTGATGGCTGATTCAAAATTGGATCATTGACCAATCTCTTCTTCAATTATTAAAAAAATCTCTGCATTAATTTTTCTAAAACAAAATGTCTCCTTTACATGTAAACTTTGTTAATGAGTTAGTTACATTAGAAAAATATTGAACATGTAATAAGAGACATAGAATGGAACCTACAAGACATGAAACTTGGGTACACATAGAACCAAATGTACATTTATCATACCAATCAAGCATGAGTCTATACTTTAGTCAAAAACACAACCCATGATGGAGAAGATTCTAAATAATGGACCAAGATGTTAAGCAATCCATAGCATTTGTATGTTGAATCCAAATTCATTGAAACATAATGGAATGAATCCTAGATCATTCCTGCACACCAATGTTTACAAATGGGAAACATCATTAATGGATTATCTAGGATTAATTGAGGTAGGACACTAGAACTTGTGAGCCAACACTGATCTCAAACGATTATTGAGATCAATATAGACTTCAAGATTCCAATAGGAGATGAATGTGATACATAGAGAACCATGAGAGAGAACTATAATGAAATATATTTTCATTAGTGTCATAATATATTGGGTATTAAATAAATAATTATATTAGTGAAAAATGATGAAATCACCATTAATAATGGGCATTTTGAGGCACTAATGGCTGGCCTGTGTTCCTGGAATAATGTCAGGCATTCGTCCCTAGACACTGATTGTCTAGTTTCTTCCCACCATCGGGCTAGAAGGTTCTATATAAAAGTATTGTAAAAAATCAATAATGATTGAATAAATAATTGTTATGTTTATTAAAATGAAATATGTATTTATATACATTACAAAAATATTAAGTAATATTGATATCTAAAAGGAAATAGTTTTTATTATTATGTATTATTGAAAAGTTCAATTTATAAATTATAGACATTAAATCATGAAAAATGAATATAATTTTTGAAATCATCATATCAAAATTAAATTTGGGTGATTTTTCTTAATTTTTTAGAAAATATTGATTTTTTGGTGAATAGATAAAAATAATGTTTTTCTATGAAAATGATATTTATTTTCAATAAATTAAGTAATTTAAAATTATCAGTTTGTTTTAAAAATTATTTTATGTAAATTAATTATTTTATGTATAATTAATCCACTTATTTAATTTTTTTGCATCTTTATATTGGATTTTAGTATAAGTTTATTTTTGTGATTAAAAAACAGGGTTTTCATAAAAATATTTTAATGTGCATAATGTTTTTCAATCTTAATTAATTAAAATAATTCATATTTACAAATTATTTAAATTAAATTTCTATATTATATATTATGAAATATTCAAATAAATTCATATAATTATTATTTCCATTCATATATTTAATACAAAATCATAATTTCCTTGGAAATTATACATTTGTAAAATCTACTTTTTCATCACCTCTACGTGTTTAATAATATATTACATTATACAACTTATTTGAAATGAATTTGGTACATATTTTACATATTTAAAACCATTTAAATTTAATATATCTAACTAGCTAAGATTATTTTTCTCCATAATGTATAGTTAGAATAGTAAATATATTTAACTATGTTTGAGGTAAAAACAATTTATTGAGAGGTTAAACTAAATTTATAAGGGTTAAAATGACCTAAAAACCTACCTAAAATCTATTTAATATCAATATTTAGACCATATCATTTAAAATACTCATGAATGGTCCATTTTGTATCCATGTGGTATGTAATGAAAAATATTTTTTGATGAATAAAATGACATTACTAAAAATCAAGTGTTAATTTTCTCAAAATAAAACTACATTGAATATGATTTTCACAAATATTTCATAATCTGATTATTACTATTAATAACCTATAATTAGACATATAATACATAACATTCATATTTAAATAATATTATTTCTTGTTTTTTCTAACTCTCTGTTGTGAGATATATATGCTATTGACCCCAATCATTTTAAAGCACCCAAGATATTACATTGTACCCTCCTATAATAAAATAATATTTGAAATTTTAAAGAATTTTTCCTTTTTTAATTAATGATAGTGGTTCTTCTTCATATTAATCTTTGATTCCAATTTTTTTACAAAATATAGAGGCAAGTCCTCTTTTATTAAAAGAATGTAAAATATAGAAAATGTAGAGGGAAATTGGTAAAATAAGGAAAATCCAAAAACAAAAACTATTTGTTTAACTTTTTCAAAAGTTTCTAGCTTTCCCTCCATCCTTCTTCTTGAAGTGAATTCAACAATGATCTTCCACGAACACATCCTTGACATCCTGATCTTCCCCAGCATTAACTCCCCCTCCTTGATAGATATTTAAGCCTTTCATAAAGCGTCTCACCATAATTGCATTCAGAGTTAGAGACATCATCATCTAATTCTTTACATTTGTCTGGATAGTCATTTTTTGTCACTTGAATCATCATTCCATTTACCTCCTTTTCATTAGCCTGATCCACATTATCATGATTATTTTTCTAATCAGATGAGATCAATATTGAGTCCTTCATCTCACTGGTATCATGGATATTCTTATTATATTAGGATTAATTATTCCTATATATCTTCTTCTATTTAATGATTTATTCAATGCTCCATTACTAGTTGTGTCATTCTTTCCTTCAATACATGTTCTCTAGTGTGAATAATATGGTTAAACTCTTCACAGTAAGATAGATTAGGATCCAATTCTATTTCTTTAGAGGTGATTACCATTGAGGGGTCTTGAATTTTCTTCTATAAAAGTTATATATGGAACACATTGTGTACTGTAGAGAGACTTGGTAGAGATTTCAAATGATTTTCCACAACACAAATTCACTCTGGAATTTTTATTGTTTCGATGTACATAGGAGTAAGTTTCTTTTTATTACCAAACCTAAGGACACCCTTACATGGATATACATCCAAGAAAACATGATCTCCCACTTTAAAATCCATATCATTAATTTATTTATTGGTATAGTTTTTTTCCTAGTTATAGATTTATTAATATGAGTTTGAAAAGAATTTACCTTTGACATTTTATACTCAACAAGTAATGAGAATTAAATCATCCTTTCACTAACTTCATACCAAATAGTTGAAGTATGAAACCTTTCATAATATAATTCATTATATAGAAGAATTTTAATAAATGAGTAGAATATAATTTTAAAGGATAAATATACTAAAGTTATATATTGATCCAACATACCTTGAAAGTCATGTGACTGTGATGTCAAAATGTCTTCCAATGAACGCGTTTTCATTTTTGACTATTTATCGGTTTGAGGGTGACAAGTTAGACATAAATGTAGCCTATAATCCAAGTCCATCTGAATACAGTCCCAGAATATTGATGTAAACTATGGATCATGATTAGACCCAATTAAAATATGTGTTCAATAATGTTTTTACAAGTTAATTAATATAGATACGTACAAGGTGATTAAAAGTTAAATATTCTATTTTATGAAGTAAATGCACAAATTTGGTAAAGTGATCAACAAAAACCCGTATAGCCTCATTATTTCCTTGTTTTTATTGTAATATTGTGATGATATCCAAAGTAATATCATCCCAATTGCTCATAGTAATGGGTGGAGTTTGTATGCCTCCTCTAGAATGTTTTCTATCGACCTTCACTTTTTATCCAACCAAACATCTTAATAAAAAAATCAATAATTTCCAACTAAATTCCATCCACCAAATAGTTTCCTTAAAATCCTTATATATCATCATGCTTCTAGAGTTTAAAGACAAATTCTAACTATTAAGATCATGTAACAATTATTTTTACAGCACAGGTTGAGATGGAACAGAAATCCTCTTTTGGAATTTCAAAACACTATCCACGTATATGAAATCTTCGTACTACTCATCATTCAAAAAATATATTTTCTTTGAAAATACATTCCATTAGACAGATAATATTTCATATTTTCTAATAAATATGTTTTTGGAAATAAATTAAATAAGATTTATCCTTCCATTAACAATTACCATACCAATATTTACTAAATCCATTATCCTCAGATCTCTATCAAACATTATTTTTGTTAGGACTCCATGAACTTTTCTACTCAATCCATTTTCTACATTATTTTTCCTCCCTGGGTGGTAGTGTATTGGGAAATCATAATCCTAGAGTAGCTCCAGTCATATCGTTTTCATCATATTGATCTATTTCCATGAAACTATAAATTTCAAAATATTATTATTTGGTTATATCTCACATTTTTTCACCATAGAGATAGTATTTACATATCTATTTAGAAAATATTATGGCTACCATGTCATGATCATTGGTTGGATTGTTCAATTCATGAATCTCTAAATACATTGATGCATATGTAATAGATTTCTCAATTTTTATAAGTACACCAAAAATACCTTATTTGATGCATCAATATATATCAAAAATCCATCTTTCCATGATGGTCAAGTCATAATTAGATCAGTGACAAATCTACTGATCAATTATTTAAAACATTTTTTGCATTATTTTTTCAATAAAAATGTAATTCATTTACATGTATGTTTGGATAATGGGTTAGCTACATGAGAAAAATATTAAAAAAATTGAAGTTAGTAACATTAAAAACCAATAACAATATGAAACTCATTAATATTCATTTGTTTAATAGATTCTTGGACTGTATTTTTTTTATAGGATCTATTGAGATTTCATCCTTTGATACAATATTTCCATGAAAATAAACTTTTATACCCATAATTCACACTTATAATATTTACTATATAATAATATTTCATTAAGGATCATGAAAAATATTTGTAAGTTATTTTCATGATAATTATATAATTTTTATTACACCATGATATCATAAATAAATACCATAAAAAAAATTATCAATATATTCCATGAATACTCTATTAATTTGATCCATAAAAATGTTGGTGATTTTTTTAACCCAATTGTATTTACTATAAATTTGTAATGTCTATAATTCATACAGAATGCTATATTCAAAATATATTCATTCTTAACCTGCAATTTATGATACCCAGAACAAATATAGAAATTTCAAAAAATTGAGATCTGTGAAGTTTAATGAATAATTCATCAATTAAATGCATATGAAACATGTTCTTTATCAGAAGTGAATTTATTTCTCTTTAGTCGATGAGAAAACTCATAGATCTGTATTTCTTCTTAAAAAAATAATAGTTTCTCCACAAATAAAAACACTATAGAATACACAACCATTTTTACAAAACTACTGTATTTTTTCATTAAATCCACTAATTCCATCTTGGTCAATTAATAGAGAATTTTTGATAAATCTTATTTAGCAGAGGTTAAATTAGTAGAAACGTATACATCATGTTGTGGTGGATTTCTAGGTAATCCCTTGGTATATACATCAAGGTATTATGGTAAAATTTGTACATCCTTTATTTAAAGATTATATTTTTAATCTATAGATTATTTTTGAATTTTCTCCCTAATAATATTATCTAGATGATCTATTATGGGTGGGTATATTCATGAATCAGGTGGTGAGGTATTCTATATAAAGATAGGGAATTCAACATTATCATCACAAATCATAACTTCATTTTCATTGAAAAAAATATTTGAATCATATTTTGAAATTTATTCAATAATAAGTATTACAATAAACCATATGTATGATAATAATTCTCATAAATAAGGAACATTTATATGTCATAATGAGGACTCTTGGACACATCCTTGTTTCAATGATATTTCCCCTATGAGTTTTGATTGAACCATACCAACTTAAATTAAAATAGAAATATCTAATTTTCTTTAGAAAATAGGTAGATATAAATGTGAATGAGGATCCATAATAAAAAAAATCAATTAGATAAATTTCAAGATATGATTAATGTACCTACTACAATTTCATCAGGAATATCCACATTAGTTATATTGATAATGTAATCATGGCCTTATACTATTTAACTATTCTATGGTAGATTACCCCGATACATGGGAAATTGGTTTAAATAATTCCGCATTTAGTTACAACTAAAGCAGTTAACAACCTTGATATTTTTATCCCCCTTTCATTAATGACTGAGGTCACCCTTATCCCCACACTTATAACAAAATACAACGACCTTCCGATATTTCCCAGGACGATTCATTCCACAGTTTTCAGAGTGCAAAAATTTCATCATTCCATACCTCTTCTTCATCTTTTATGAATTCACTCTTTCATGGTTCTCAACAAACCTAGTATTTATATTGATTTAATTTGATGATATTGGATCTATAAAATTACTTCTATATCATTATGATATATAATATGATTTTATCATATGATGAAAATGTTGGAGTAGTTAATTCGATTCAGAGAGTCAACATAAGAACTTCCGGAAATGATCATTTTTTCTCTCTGGGTTACATATATAATCTGTAACATATGCTCATAGTCTTGTATTTTTATCCTCATACTCCGAAAAACAATCTTGCACTGTCTTCTTTAAGCTAATGAACATTCACTTCATTACAGTTTATTACTCATGAGAGAAATATTTATCAATGAAAATTATTTTAAAAAGTATCTACTCCATAGGTTCTATTTCTTCATCCTCCATAGTATTATAGATCAATGCCCACTATTAATAAGTAATGCCTCTATGATAATACACTATTAGCCCAACATTTTCCATTTCATTTCATCCCATGGTAAGATATACCTTTCCAAGAGACATGATCCATTTCCAAGTTTACATAAGATTAATAGTTCCACAGAATACTGGAGACTATTATCACAAAAAATATCCAATATAGGTATGTCACGTCATTGAACATCATATTTCTCTATTCGTGCTAAGTTTTTATCTATATCCTGGGTAATATTTTGATGTATGGATGTGATCTATTCAGATCCAATGCCAACTGTATTTCATTTATATGTGGGTAAATACTTATTTTGACCCTAAGTATGGATTCTCTTTCTTTTGTAATGATGCATCACAAAAAAATGACACACAGAGAGTTAGATCAAAATCATCATGAATATTGATAAAAAAATAAAATCCATATAATGTTAAAAGTATTGAACACTATAATAGATTATCATAGGTATCATGTTAGCTATTATTAATTTAAAATCAATTTCTCATGTATTCTATTAAAATTCATCTGTTACCTATTGCAAAAAAATTAACCTAGTAGCCTAGAGTCAGTGGTCACATAACTACATTGACAGAAATAGAATCTATAAAATCCCAAAGTGACGATCTGTTAATTATCCATAGAAATCAACATACAAACCTACTTCTATAATTACATGCTTATTAAACATAAACCATAATAACAGAAATTAAACCACATCCTTGAACTCATTCGAATATTTCAACTTCATATCCATGGAAAGGAAATAAAATAATAGTGAGATCAAATGATCAGTTTGGGTTATGTATAGTAGAAGACATATGAATCAATAAGCATAGTCAACATGTAAAGGTAAACAAAAAAACATGCATGCCATTTGAATAAATGGAATTTATTGAAATGATAAGGAATAATTAATATAGAAATTTAAATAACTAAACACAGATTCAATTTTAATTATTATAATTTTGTGATAAGATGAGGCATAATCAATATGGAAAGGTAAAAAATTGAAAACCCATAAAATTTAATTAATAAAATGGATAAATAAATTCATCTAGTTATAATACCATTATGATAATATCATGGATAATAATAACTAAAATATAAACAAATGAAATTCTAAATAGTTAGAAGTCATGTTTTAAGGCACATGACACCACTATCGTTATGAAATTTCAGATGATGCTTTGAAACTAAGGGTTCAAATTCATTTAATTATATCTTATTTATTCAGCTAATGATACAATTTATGCATTAAGAGGATATTTAATTCTTGGACCCACCTGTTACAGAAAGTTCAAAGCATTCCTCATATACCAAATGATTGATTTAATTCATGAATCGATTAACCTTATAAAAAAAATATTCATATTGATTAAATAATAAAGATTTAACATTATTTCTCCATTTATTCAAATAATTTTTCAATTAGAATCCGTATGAATTAATGGTATACTTTTTTTTGAAATAATCATTTCAATGATACATGGAATATTGATATTTAAGAGAAATTAAATATCCAACAATCATGGGTAAGTGAATTCATCAAAGTATGGTGTTAATGAAACATATATCCATATGTGAATAAAGAAAAATAAATGATATTTTTATCAATGAATAAAATTTCAATAAAATTATAATTAAAAACATTCTTGAGTAAAATATATTTTTCACTTTGAAATTCAATTTTAAAAGAAAATATGAAAATATGAAAAAAAACAATTTTATTTAAAAAAACTTTTAAAATTATATAAGACACATAATATCATTAAAGAATCAGGAGGGTGGAAAAACATAATCATGTCATATAAGTTAAAAAACACTCTATTCATATTTTTATTGGAAAAGACACAAACCACCTCTTTTGGAAAATTAAGGGAAGATTAATTTTATAATATTTTGAAAAATATAAAACATTTTTAAAAATATCATCAAAAAATTGTAGGATATTATTAAAAATTGTTTTTAAAAAACCTTTATAAACATTGAAATAGAAGATAAATATACATTAATTAGGACGAAAAAATAGCCAATCCCAATTAATGATGAGATTATGAGATAAAATCTTACCACTTGTGTATAGTATCAATTAAATGCCCCATGAAAGAAATAAATTAATGTAAAATAAAAATCTCATACCTCACAGTTCCCTTTAGTTGAAAATGATTAAAATTATTTTATAATTGTTTTCAAAAAGTTATTAATTTATAAAATTACCATATTGAAATTTATATTATCATATATTATCCTATTATATCATCTTATCATAGGTTCGTGAATTATACTTCCTTATTACCCTTATGTTGAGTGTTAATTACTTCATTTTTTCATGCAGGTTTTTTATTGTAAGTTCTGGTTCATATGAATAGAATATAGAATCATAATATCAATAATGATATTAATTCTATAGGTATCATATATAATTATTTAATATATTTTTAGAACCATCATTGATGGTTAGATATGGAAAATCACAAACATCACATCATGGAGACGATATGTCCTATGCATGCACAAGAGACAGTATCCTTCCATTAATTGTCAATGAGTTTGGATCTTGATGATATATCAATTTTACAGAATCATATAATTTCATCAGTATATAATAAAACCATTATTTCAATAATTATAACAATTCATGTAATGTGGTGAAGATAAACTGATTATATCGATACATGGAGACGATAAGATGTATGAACACACGTGTGGTTCTTTCGTTTATCATAGGTTTGATAAAAGGTGAAATATGGTTGCTTCATAATCATAATATAATATCAATATATTTATTACACTATATTTTTTAATTCATAATGTAAACAAAACATGATTAGTATGTTCAAAAAAGTAATCTTGAAATATTGGGTAAAACGATTACATCTTCTTCGGTGGACTTAATTTTGATCTCTTCTTAATGGGTATAGGGTTGGTATATTGGAAGGGCTAGAACTTCTAATACTTTGATAATGATTATTATAAGATAAATTTTTAGTGGTTGGATGAAGTAAATTGATTAATGTTTCCAAAATAAGTGAATGAAGGGGTGGCCTTTTATAATTGAAGTGATGGACACTTTTTGAAATTATCAAAACATGAAAATATAATAAGACTATTATAGATCCAAATCACTCTAAATAACATATAAATTAAAAATTAATGAAATTATAGATCATATAGTATACCCTTAATACCTATCTAATATTTCTATTATTTTAAAATAATTTAATAAAATATTATATTCTTAAAATATCGTTATTGTCAATTTTGACCATTTTGATTACTTTGACTTTAATAAAATCGTGAAAAAATATAACATTCAACATAATATTTCAATACATCCCTAATATTTCATATTAATCTATAAAATTCATGGATATCCTTAATTAATTAAAATTATATTACTTTTCATGTATTTAATACAATTTATTGGATTTTTCCATTTCTTGAATAATTTCCATATCATCGTTATGTAATAATTTTAGGTAATTATTTATTCAATAATATTTTAAAATAAATTACCATGAAATATATAAATATTTTATATTTTAAAATTAATTTTATAGTCAAACATATCCAATGGATTACACAATATTATTAATGTTAGAGTTTTAACAGACATGAATGTGATGCCTTTGAATTTTCTTTAAATAATATATTATAAATGTCATTATAACATTAAAATTGGTATAAATTTTTATTTAACCGAACATTGAATTATTATTGATGAAAATAACTCATAAAATTATATTTGGAAAGTGTTAAGTTCATTTTATAATCCTTAACATTTTATTTTAATCATTACATACCCGATTAACCCTTAATCATGGTAACTAAAATAAATACAGATTCAATTATTATTGACAAAAATTTAAATATAAATAATCAATAAAATTAATACATATCAATAAAATTAAATTTAGTGATTTCCCATAGAAAAATTCCAAATTAGGTGTAAAAGTGTTTTATTACCAAATTCAAGAATGAATTATATTAAAATAAACATAGATGGATTAAAATATATTTAATTTCACTTCTAAACCATTTTTATATAAAATAAACCATTTTCAAATGGTTAAATAAAAAATAGTTCTAAAAAAAGTGTGTTTTTAACTATTCTCTCGAAAATCAATATCTTAAGAAAAATACCAAAAAAAACATAATATAATTTTTATATGTTTATTTCAAGAATACATTTATTTTATTAAATAAATTTTCTATATGTGTCAAATATATTTTTTATTTTATCTTTGAATGTAATGAAAATGAATTTTTGATGAAAAAACATTCTTTATGTCTAAACTAACATTACTAAAAATTGATTGTTTATTTCCTTAGAATAATTTTAAATTGAATTTTTACTTCACATATATTTAATAATATGATTATTCATATTTATACTCTCTAATTAAACAGTTGGGTTATAACAGTCATATTTTAATAATAATTGTCAATGGTCTGTTAAAACATAGTGTTGAGTGTACTATATGATATCGAACATAGTCTCATAAAAGTATTCATGTTATTACATGTAAAATATTGTGTTAAATTTATTTATTAATATAAATAAAATAAAAATTTCATTGAATTTTTTTTGTTGAATATAAACTTTTCACAATGAAAATATTTTTTTTAAAACTAATAGTTAATAAACTATTTTGAAAATATTAATCTTTTTAAAATAACCTTTTAATATTATATTATATGATTTAAAAAATTCAGTGGGCATGATGGTTATAAATTTAATCCATTCGATACATTTTAAAAGAATGATTGTTTCTAAATTTTCTATAAATGGAAATCAATCCATGATTAAAAAATTACATGAAGATTACATCCAAAAATAATTCCAAAAATTTAAACATTTATAAATTTTTCTTTAATAAAAAATGTTTAGAATATTAAAAAAAAAAAAAAATTAGAAGATATTTTTTCGAAAGAAAAAGGGATTTTTCATGGAAGAGATAAAGAAATACATATTTAATTATAAACCTTGTATTCATTATTTTTACGTACCGAATAGAAGAATATGATACTATTACATGAATGTTTAATGAATTACTAGAGAAAAAGGGGTTTATTAGACAATATTAAAATAATTTCCTTCAATGTAAATTTAGGTATACGCAATCCTAATTAAAATGGGATTACGGAATAAACCCTTAAAAATATCATAATGTTGAATTGATAATTAATCAATGAATGCATATTCATTATTAAATGTAAATCCACATAAAACATGTTAAAATATGATGTTATATTCTAAAAATTATTTCACACATAATCATAAAATTTCCAACACAATGAATAAGTAATATGACCAAATGAATGGATAATTGAGTTAGGACATTATTAACCACTTGGTAATTATCAAGTCAAATAACCATGGATGAAATTATTAAATTTAAAAATATAAATAACATGAAATTTTAAATATTTGTGATATTAAATGACAATGTGGACGTATATAGAATATATAAGATTAATTAGGTGCATAACATTATTATATGCCTTAATAATAGTAAATTCAATCCAAGTCACTTACCTCACACATCAATTTGGTTAAACATCCATCAATATTTTATATAATGGTTTCAATAATATTATTATATTATATAATAACTATATAGATATTTATAATATCATATAACATCCTCTTATAACATTTTACCACCTATTTATTAATAATATTTCAATATATTTCAATGTTTTGCGTGTTAATTACCTTGTTCTATCATGCTTATTTTTTCATGAATGGTTTGGTTATTTTGAATAGGATATGGATACATAATCTAAATAATTATTATATTTTAATAAATATAATATTTAATCATAATATACATTTCAAAAATCATTTTTTTATTGCTGGACTTCAAAAATTAATCGAACCGCATAATGAAGATGTTATACCCTATATACACATGAACAATGATATCATTCCATTAACAAGTAAAATGGTAAAAACATTAGTGATATATTAATCTTAATGAATCAATATAATGTAATATATATCACAAATATTTATTAAATTTATCCTTATTACTTTCCCTATAATATATAAGTGAAAAATAAATCACATCACATTGCAAGGTGGTATTCTTATTTACAATGAGTGATGTTATCATATTTTAAATGGTTTGGAATAATTCTTGGAATATGATATATTTTAATTAAATAAGAATAATAATATCAAAAATACCATATAAATTTGTTAATTCTATCACTATATTCAACCATGAAAGGTGATGGTGGATTAGGAATTACATCAGTTTGTGAGGTGATAGTCCACCATACACACACTATATGAAAGTTTTATGTTTTCCATGGTTAATTATTTTTGGTCATAGTTTAAACAACCATGAATTTCTTATGCATCTATTTCGAAAAACCACCTTGAAAATTGTTATTGACATTCAACATGTGTCGATTCCTTCCATTTTTAGGGGTAGTTTCTAGTATCCGACATATAATATATATTTAGTAGTGGTTTTCCTCATTTTAGTGGTGGTAAAAACCGCTGATAAATCAAAAATATATTTTGACCTAAGAATCATTAATTTGCGGATGTTTTTCTGGAAAAAAATCTTTATGATTTTGTGGCGGTGAAAACCATTCTTAAATAAAGAATATATTTTTAATGGAGAACCACCTCTAAAATGAAAAAAACCAGTTCTAAATAATATTATTTCATATTTATAGGTGGTTTTAACTACCAAGAAAAAATATAATTAAATAGTAGTTATTTTAACCACTATGAACGAAAAAATGGCATATTTAGTGGTAGTTTAGACCACTGCAACATAATGATTTAAAAAATAAGAATTCAGAATATGAAGCCCCAGAGAAACCCTATAAAAAAACAAGTTTATCATATATTATAATCATAGTACATGTAAATAAAGAACATAATTCCATAAAAATTGAAACACATCATAAATTTTTTTTCATTGATATGATCTCTTAAGTATCACCTACCAGTCACACCACATACACAAATTTACCCTAACCCAAAACTGAGTTCCTAGTCTACCTATAAAAAATCACTTATCTCACTTATTTATACAACCCAAGTATCACCACAACCTATCATGATCTATAGCCTCCAGAAACATGATTCCACGTAGTTCAATGCTTCTTAATAAGAAACAATGTACATTTTATGGTCATTATAAAATGACTAATGTGGTTCCTTTTAATGCAATGAAACTATAAAATAATTAATATTATTTTAGGGTTGTGGGTCTAAGACATATTTACATTTTAACATTATGTGGAATGGACTATATGTCATTCATTTTAACAACATATAGCAAGGGCTATATGATATTATGTTTAATATCATACAATAAGGACTATATAGTTACTGGTTTCCAGCTATGTTTTTCTTTCAGATTACACATGACTTCCCATTTGTAGATTTTATTATAAATTCATTATCAGATAAAAAAATTTTATGAATAAAATTATACGGGATATATACCAATGTTAAAGAGGATATCATGGTGGATTTGGGATGTTGAGGAATATTTTGTGGCTTTCTCCCTGTTGGGGCCCATATTAATATAGATCATTATTTGGGAAATGAGGATTAAATCACAAATTCAGAAATTAATGGTGAATAAACATAACCAATATGACCATATGTTTATTTACCTCTTGTATATTTATAGGAAGATGATGACGTATTAAACATATATGGAATATGGTATGGGGATCCCATCCACTGATCTATGGGAAGATAGACCATTAGAACATACATGAAACAGAAAAAGGAACCATTACCCACCTAAATGGAATGACCCCATGAAATAAATGTTCTAGAACATAGAAATATAATACACACTAAATAAACACAATGATTATAACCTTTCAAATAGTCTAGACAGAATCAAAAACATTTATAAAATTAAAACTAAATGATATTAACATAAACATATTACATGGTTCAACCAATGAGTCAGATATCTACAAGATAATAATGCCTCAATATTTCATATAAAAAACGTTATAGTTGAGAAAACACACTTTAAATAATCATATAGGTATATTTATAATCCTAATATTGCATTAATCTATGGGTATAATGGTTCCACCCCACCATTATAGTGGGGTCCATATACTGAATCAGTTACACGAATATTAGATCTTCTAGGAAGTCTATGCATTAAGCATGGAAACATATAATTTTTTATATAAATTCAATTCAAGCAACTAAAATATAGGGAAAACATAATATTCTACTATATATCATATGATGATCATTATGTATCATTCCAATAGAATAAACCCATGATTGGTGATTTAGATTCATCATAATGAAAATAATCACTGTAAAACTAGGTATAAATTCCATTGACACATTTTGGAAAAATATATATACATGTGATCTAAAATATTAAATTTTAAGAGTCAATTTTTTAAATATATAATCTATACTACATGCCTATACTATATTTTTCTAGTGTAATTATCCACATTATGCTGATTTAAATCATACAGACACAAGGTCATTGATATGATCTCATACCTAGCACCTATCGGGAACACCACTACCCACAACCTCCCATAACACAAACCTGATGTCCTAGTGAACTATAGAAAATACCTTATATCCACATTTTCTACTACCCAGGTATCGCACCACCCTATCACGCTCTATACCCAATGGAAATATGATGCCATGTATCAAACAACTCCCTTGACTTGCACCTGGGTTCCATTTTGGATATCATAAATAATTTATTTATGCCTTCCACATGTTTATAAACCTTATCTTTCACACATCATCTCATCGCAAAGGACTCATCCCACTCATAATGCTCATTAATCCTCAACCAACACTTATGAGGTTGTTTCTCATGAATCCATATCCATGTGATCTTCTCACCCATTTTTACACAGTTCTTAATATGCTCAAACATATTGTACAAGCCTTAGTGAAATAGACCAATGATAACCATATCATGTCCCATATCCTAATACCGCTAGACATCTCTTTTAAACTTATAAAATACCCTAAAACCATGGTGGAATCCTTCATAGACAATTAAATTTACATATAGTGGTGAAGAGAACTTATTCGAAGCATAAGAGCCCCAAAAATATCATATATATCTCTTTATACTTTTATTACACAATAAAAATCTACAATGTCCCATGAAACATGAATGCAGGAATGTAATTATATATAAACAAGAATATTAATTTTAATATTTATGGTCAACCTACATCAAAATGTTTTTAACGCCTTTCCATTTTTTTGAATCCTTATTCAAGTGCATCTAGAGAGCTGAATAGATATTTCAAGACACAGATGTCGAATTTGTAGCCTCGGAACAATCCTGAAAAAAAAACATGCAATTCACAATACATTCCACCATATAGTTATAAAAAAACACAATATGAATGGTTTTATGCTCTTCAAACATGAGATATTATGAGAATTTCATATGCATAATTTTTTCCATTAATTCTACACGGACAAACCATATCTTTCCATATTGGTCTAAGACATCAAAGAGACCACTAATCACTACCCAATGCCAAACTTTACTCATCACCCTCCCTATCTCTGTCTCTACTTCCTACTACCAGAACATTCAAGGTAATTATATTTAAAATTAAATTGTGAAATATAATTATATTTATTCTTTAAACCAATATATGTTTTTGAGATAAATGATTTTGATGTGTTTTGATTTACCTTATCACCACTAGTAATTGATGCAATATCACAATGTATAGAAAAGACCAATTTCTAATATAAATAAACCAACTATTTATATAATGAGAATATCTGAGACCACTGATATTGAATTTTTCTATGAATAGTAAATAACACTCTGTAAACATCTCAGTGTAGGGAGTGACTAAAACCATGAATAGATTTAGTTGAAATCCTTGATGGATTTATAATGAACTCAAATGGTAATAGTCCCAAAACTATCCCTTAAACTTGACCAAGATACTCCTTCCTAAGGACTTTACCAAATGGGTCATCCTGGGAGACTGAGATGCAGTGCATGGGATTGGAATCCCATTATTCAATAATATATACATACAAAAACAATGAATGATATATTTGAACAAAAATATATTAACACAGTGACAACTGGAAAAAAATTATTATAATGAAAAATGAATTCATAAACCAATGTCATTGGCTAGCTCATTAACATAACTGAAATTCTATTTTTTAAGAAAATCCAACCATGGTTCTTTTTGGGATACTTTGTTACCTAAATATTATGACTGCATTAAAAAAATATAAACCATCAATTTATAATATAAAACAGATACTATTGTCTTATAAATATTTAAACTATGGAAAATATTACCATAGTTGATCGGTTTATAGAAAAACACTATGACAGTGTAGGTTAAGGGATAACTTTCTTAGCTGAACTCCAATCATTCTTCCTTGAAACATCCTGAAATAAAAAACATGTAATTTAATAGTAATGTATGAAATGTCATCCCTGTTTAATATGAATGTATAAATGTCAAATGATATTAATGAAATAATATGTATTTAAATACCACATTATTCTCATGATGATGACTATCAATAAAAATCTTACATTTCTTTTTAGGTACCATATTCAGTACCTTATCATATAGTTTTAGGGTTCTCAATGATGTATCATTGAATTTGTTCCATAATCTCTATTTATAATCCTTCTACTTATTACCCAAATTTTTCAATGTTCACTATCATGCATTAATATCAATAATGGTAAAGTGTAAAAATATATATATAAATATATTCATTTTTAATATATTATAATTTAATAAAAAATGACATTTAATTACAATGTAATATATTTAAATTACCTTTATTTGTTAATCAAAAACATCATTTTTTTCAAGATAAAGGCATATGCCTCCAATTAGTATATATAATATAAAGGGTAACTATATTTAGCATTGGTTGGACTAAAATTTGGCCAAATAATACTACGATGTCATCAATAATGTCCTCATAGTTGTCAAATAGGACAATTTTCATCAGTTTTATTGGATTCTAGACATCTTAATTTTTCATATTTTTCTCTACAATACCATTGATTCTAAATATTATGAAAAATTAGTTAGTAGTATAATAAAGTGATATAACCTTATTAATATTAAAAATTTTACCTATAACTATCACCCACAAATACCCCCATGATGAAAAAGGATATGAGACCAACTCTTTCGCTACTAAGGCTGTTGAATGGGGAGGCACTGAATGAGCTACTTATGGGACACTGATGGGGACTATGAGAGATGGTGAAGTGGGGAACGCGAAGGATGTCATAGATTCTATAGAGAGGGATACGAATATATCATCATCAGTTAGTATGGTAGAGGAATCATTGAATTAGAATCGACTGGAATTAGTATAATGATTCTTATTTTGTATTCCTTTTATTTAATCAAATAAAAATATCTTCAGAACATATATTTGAAAAAATTAAAGCAGAATAATTGGAAATTATAACTAAAGCACAATACAAACCAACAAAATATAGATAACTATGGAAATGAATAACTGTAGAAAAAAATGTGGTTGATTATTGAGTTGATGAATGGACATAAAATAATATTCTCCTTCAATCATGTTTTTCCTACTTGATCATTAATTTATCAACTTTATCCACCCACACAATTTTTTCTAATAATCTAAATTACCATGTCTGGGGAAGTCACTAATGGTCCACAATAGAGTAACATGAATTTTGAACATAATTCTAGAAGATACATTATATGTCACAACACTTTTTCTCCATAACTCCTGTCATTATTTAATAACAGAGTGATAGTACACATCAATATCATTTTGAAGAATTGTTTTCTAGAAATAACTTGGAAATTATAATAGATATTTGTTTCATACACATCCTAGGAGGTAGATTGTAAGGTATCACAAAAATCAAAAAAAATATATAAGTAGTGCTCAAAGTCAAAAATCAGTTGAATCCATTGGTATTCAATCCCAATTGAATATTCCAAGGATCAGATGACATATCTATATGTAATGAATCAAATACATTCCATGATTCTTAATATATTTGATTTCATATTAACCCAATATTGTTATTATATGTTGAATTCCAATTCATGTGCCCCGTGGGTTTCGATGACTAGAATTATCTTTGCAATTGAGAATTTAATGTAAATGAAGGCTGAACCTTTTTAGGTGTTTTCCCTATCTTCTTATTCATAGTAGTATGCAGATTCAAACATCCAACATCACTAATTAACTTCCTTCTTGAACAAGATTTTTTTTTTCAATAATAGATTCTCAAATAATCTCCCCAATAAATCATACATTCATTGGGATAGACATGTATGTTTTGTATAATTTAGACCATTATTGTATAGAACATTTTTTATATTAGTAAAAAAGACAGGGATATTTTCATCAAGATATGAATCTCTCAAAAATTCCAATATCATGGACATAACCCAATTTGTAATTCCCTATTATCCTTTCATATGGTACCACTTTATTAAAAATAATGTTATGAATATATCAAACAAACATTATACAACTCATTATTTCCATCATCAACTAAACCATGAAACACATTTATCTTCTCATTGAAGTTTTCTATTACATTTATCTCTACATAATCAAGAGGGGGATCCAATGATATTTTATAATCCTGATATGGTTTTCCTATTGTATCAAAACATCTCATTTCAGGTTTCTATTGGTATCTCCATCAACTAGATATTAGGATATGTTTTGTTATTAATGTCGGTGTCTCGAAATTCCAAATGAATCATTTAAAGGTTTTTAATTTCATTATCCATTATTGACAATGTTCGGAGCTCATTTTGTTGATTGACGTCAGTGCTCAGAGTTTATGTAACATTAAACTATCTATGCCAAAAAAATATTGATCATCTAATTTCTTCAATTTAAAATTTTCATAATATTCATCTCCCTTCAACCATCTCCTAAATTTACATTTAGGACATAGACATCTAATTCTCTTATAAATGGATCAATTGGAAATTTAAAAATCTAAAAACACTTCCAAATTCTTAGCATACTATGGTTTGATACATAATAATATGATCCAAATTTTATCTATATATATCACAATGTGCCTAAAAATTATTAAAAAATTAAACACATAACTATTACTAAATATTAAAAGTGATAAATGGATGTGAAAAAAGAAAAACCCAAGTAGTTTTAAGAAGGATCATATAAAAACCCTTATATAAGTACTAGAGGAGATGTAACATAATAATTCGCTATAATTTATAGTAGTAGTGGACCTTAAGAATAAATCGACTAAATTTTCTATTTTAACAACTTACTTTGTGTTTTTAATTATTAATAGCCTATTGATGTATCTAGACGGTCATCAACGACATTTATATTATCAAATGTTGATGTTAACATATTATGATAACTTAATACCTTCTAAATTATTATTTGATTATATTCCATGCTCTAATGATTTCCTCTATCAATATAACTAGTCTAAGATCATTAATGTAGGTGAAATGTATTAATTAAAATATGTGAATAGATGTCTTATATAAATTCATTCCTAAGCTAATAAATTTTCTAAATCTATTTAATTAACATCTAAAATATGATTACGAAGTACTTAAATTTACATTATGACTATAAATTTTAAAAAACATTACATTACATCAATTATATTTCTATTATCGTAGATAAAAATAATTTTAGATCAAAACAACAAAAAAGAACCCCATCAGTTGAATCTACTCAACTATAAATAAAACAATTATATTTTTTTAAACTTCCATCTAACCAAAAATGAAACTAAATCAGTATAAAACAAATATATGTTTTTAAAAGTCATTATAATCTAATATCTCTAATACATTATCTCTTTGTCCAATGATAACAATGACTATAATATGTTTCACAATAATGACCCTTTTTATAACATTAAAAATGATAAACCCCAATCGTAAAGAATAAAAAATAATAATTCTTTTTATTCCATAATAAAATTAATAAACTCATGTTTTAAATAATGACTATAGAATTTGACATAACATCACTCATATCCCTCATCCCACCACCAAAATAACTCATACCATCTCAAGAGGAAAAGTAATATCAATACTATTTGAGAGGAAATGATGTTATACCCTGATACATGGGAAATACCGAGAATTAAAACTCAAATAGTGAATTATTACTATAAGGATTATCAATCATATAGTACGTCAAATTAAAATAATGGATGGATATAACATTTCTCATGATCAGATCATTGTATGGTGTCTTTATCTTTATTAAAATCAATTATATGTACTCCGATCAGCACAAAAATGATAATCCACATCTCTTAAATTACCCTAGAAGTTTACACATTAAAATATTCTAAATGAAATGATTAATTGAATTTTTTTATTTTTAGTAATAACCATTATTTTTTTGGAATGCATCAATAATAAATTTTAGTACTTATCATAAGCGTACTTGTATAAAAATAATTTCAAGACAACTATATGATATATGAACCAAAAAATTTGTACTATGTAACAAATTATTTAACTACTCAGGTATGCTAATAAAAAATAATGATTTTTCATAATAATGAAATAACCACCAAATACAAAGTTGGTTTATTACTCAATATATAAAAATATATTACATAAAAAAAATTTAATTAATTTACAAAACAAAAAGCCTCACCGATGGGGTAAGGGGTGACGTTGATCCGAAAGGGTTCGAGACAAGGGGGAGCATCAACGAGGTGATGATAGGGGGAAAGGGGAAAGGGCGTTTTAGTGGAGAGAGAGCTCGATGTCTTGAGGAAGGGATTAGGGGGTTGGGGAAGATGTGGTCTGGCGAAAAGGGATTAGATTCAGAGGAGTAGGTGGAGAAGTGGGCTGATGATGACAGATCGTCAGAGAATCTCTGTGGAAAGGGGTTAAGGACTTGGGGGATCAAGGTGGGAGGGGATATGGGTTTCAGGTTTGAGGGGGGGGGGGGGGGTAGATGGTGCGTCGGGAATAAGTTTTAAATTTTTATAAAAATGTAAAATTTTTATGGGTGGTTTTAAAAGAACTCCATTTATATTTATTTTTAAAAAATTAGCGGTGGTTTTTTAAACCTTCACTAATTACTGATTTTGGTGTAGTGAAACGATCGGTAGTTTCATTTCCAATTTGATAAATTGTATATGGATATAGGATATAGAAATATAATAAAAACATATAATCATACTAAATCTAGTTTTTTATAATATCGTCATGTTTTAATAATATCTTAAAGAGGTGGAAGAAGAAATAAAAAAACACCCATTTAAGAATGTCACCTCTTCATTGAACTACTAATTTAGGTTTAAACCAAAAGTATTCATAGGTTGGATTTATAATTAAAAATAGATCTAAAAATTAATGATGGGATTAATAAATTGAATTTGGTAGGTATGTTTAGAAAAAAATGTATTTTTATGTTTGATGAGGGTAATAGCGGGCTGCCTTTTAAAAGTGGGGGAGATGACATACATGGAATTTATGAAATGAATAAATCCCACAAACATTTTATCAAACAAAAAAAATCCAATGTTGTTCATTGTTAAAAAATATTTGTGATAAGTTCTAAATATAGAATGAAAATGTTTTTTGACAAGTTTTAAGTCATTCATAACCCTGATCATTTTAGTTCCACCCCATAGTAAACCCATTTTTACTTTAATGGTGTAAATTATTTTTTGCTATTTTCATTGTTAATTATGGTAAAAATTTATGATTATCTCATAAAAAAATGTAAATAATTTGGATTAAATGTATTTAATCCATTTTTATAATTTCATTTCACATAGGTGGTAGTATGTAGTGTAAAATTATACCCACAAACACAATGGAAAAACGGGTTTCCAAAGAGAAATGTTTCATAAGTATAGATGGTTTTAATAAAAATATTAAGTATGGAATGATTAAAATCAACGAAATTATTTAAATTTTATTATATTTGAAAAATTTAAACTTTAAATAAAATTGATAATGAAATTTTACATTTTAAATTTATTATGCACAAAGACATTTAAAAAAATCACTATTTTCACTATTCCCTGAAAAATGAAAATTTTCGAAAAAATCCTAAAAATTCACCATAAGATAACATCGATATGATTATTTAATAAATGAATATAATTTATTAAAATAAATTCCTAAAATTATTAAAATATAATTATAATTTATTCGTGAAAATCCTGACCAAACATTTTTTTATAAAAAATAGAGTTTTTCTAGAAAACAAATATATTTTTAATGATTCATAGTTTTTTTACTTAATAGATAACTATAATATTCATATTCTAGTAATAAATATTTATACCCATTATTTCAAATACTTGGATATAATTTTAAACAATATTACGTATCTTTTAAACACGAGGTTGTGTGTTCTACAACCTACAAAAAAGATTAAATTTATTGATATATATTTCATTGATGGATTAGGAATAGTGTTTCATGTAGCATAAAATATGGAATAAAGTTTTATTATTTCTGGATTCTGGGTTGTTACATTATCCCCGAGATATAGAAATTTCATCCATGCAATTTGATAATCTAAATCAAAATGAAGGGTTTGATATTTGAGAATTTTTTTAAACCCAAATTGTATAAAGGGATACAAAAAATCCACATAATAAAAGAGAAAGGGAAATAAAATGGTCATGTGGACTAAAAGAAGAACATGACTTTTAGTAGGATGAAATTGGTGTAGAAAATATATGTTTATGAAAGAACAATATAAATAATTATAAATCCTGATAGAGAACATGGATTATAAGAATGTGAATGATCAATGGATTGTTAAGGACCTAAAAATAATAAATATTTTATTATTTAATAGAATATTTAATTCAACACATCTGAAGGACATATGATAATATTTTTTAAGACCAGTTTCCTAAATTTGAGGAACTATTTTACTATCTTGGAATATAATGAAATATAATAATTGATATATTTCTATTTTATAAGAATAATTTTTTCATTTGGTTCTACCTTGATCAATTAAAATATCAGTATTGAATCAATGAAATGAATTCCCAAAAAATAATTTCATATTCCTAATCACAAAAATTCACAATTAATGGGTCTAAATACCAATAAAATAGGTACACGTCTTTCCATATGTCTCAAACTATTTTCCAAAACCAATTTTGTTGGAATATTTTATCCAATAGAATAAATTAATATCTAATACACAATTGTAAAACCAATCATCCAAATTTAATATTTATATATCAAATCATTTAATTAAAAATAATAATATATTAACTATAACATAAAAAATATGAGTTGTAGGTGTATCACCCTTGTAACCCTTCAGTTGTTGGTTCGAGTCCTACTACCTTGTTAGATGTGACGAGTTCTCACCCAGTACGTGAGTTTTTTTTTCTATAAAACCTTTTTAATAGAATTTCTATTATATTCCCAATGTGTAATAACCTATAATAACATCAACATAAAGATAATATAAACCCTAAAAGTTAAAAATACCTCTAAATTTATTCCCACAAAATTAAAGAGTATTTTTCCTTAAATAACTTTTTTACTCAACCATATAGTAAACCAAAGGGTTGTATTTCCATAAATATTTTCCAAAATATCCTTAATCATGGAATATTATCCTCAAATAAAACCATAAAATGGGTCATTATGAATTTAAACATACAATAAATGTTAATCTCATAAACCCATGATGGTATACATAACTATTAAGTTAATAAAGACACATATGCTCTTAAAACTAACACAATAATTATATGTTTTTGGACTCTCAGAACAAAAATAAAATCAGTATAAATATTTATAAAATATAATTTTGGAATATCATTAAACAGATCATCCATTTTATTTCAATATAGTTCTTTCCATGGTCTTTATTATAAACTTTAAAATACTCCACTGACAATAATAATGCATAGTTTACCCACATTGAACACAAATAACTATAAATGGATCCATGGGATGAAATTTATTTACTTCCACCATAATCTTCATTTTTATTCTGTGATTCATTGTTTTTCCCTTAATTTCCCACATAATGCATTTAATCATTCCATTAAGGACCCTTTATCTCCGTCTCATACCAAATTATTTACATGAAGGAAATCAAGACCTGTTTCCGCAATGGTCATCACCACTTGAGCCCATAGGGATCTTCATCCATATCTTCACTTGTGTGTCCCATAGTTCGTTAAGGTATAATTTGGTAATCATATATTGGGATAACCAATTTGGAATATTGATGATATCTTCAACTCCTCTCATCATCCCATTTGGGTTTTATAATCACCACATTTTCCTCAATTTTCAATTGTAACAATATTATTTTAGGTTCAATCCATTGACAAAACCAAAAATCAAAGTGTGAGTAATAATAATTATAATGGGAAACCACATAATATTTAAGAATCATTTATAATATGTCTAAATAGTGAAAATGAGTTTTTAATAAAAGACACTATAGTTTTTACATGGTCCATTCATTTTAATTGTTTATTCAAATCCTTCATAATTATTAGTAAAGAATACAAGAATTATCCCAAGTATATCACATTAGAGTTTCAAACCAGGTGCGTATTAAGGAATGTTCTTGTAAACTAGGTGATGATTGGGTCAAACACAATGTGACCATTTCAATGTTATTACCACTAGGTGAATCTATTTCAAAACCAGTTCTACCAGTCATACCTACAGATGGATGTATTTTAAGGAAAAACCACACAATATCTTCTATACCAAACATTAGGATGTTCTTCTATACTTATAATCCAAATCTATCTTGGGGTCTTCTTCCATAATCTATGTTTTCTTAAATCATATTCCCAATGGTTCTACTAGACTTCCTTTGATACCATCTATAGAAACCCCAACCCCAATAGCCATGATTTTATGTCTAATTTATTACATTAGCATATTATAAAAGGAATACCCTCTTGAATGACAAAAAAATGTAATAATGTTGGTAATATAGATATATACATGATTATGATATTATATTTGAATAAAAAATGAATTTTTTGGGATAATATCATCATTCCTTATATTACATCCTTACATATCATTCATAGTATATGTATTGGATTCTTTGGAAAGGGAAAACAAATTAGATTATGCTCATATTCTCATTAAACGTAATGTAAATAGGAAACTATTATGAGTAAATGAAAATTAATCAATAATGAATAATTAATATTGAAAGGTAAATATATAATACAAAATTATATTTAATAAATAACAAGAATATAATGATTAGATAAATAGTAATCAATATGTAAAGTTAAATAACTAAATAAACATGCTATTTAATTAATATTAATATCATGAATAGATAATGCATAATAAATATGTCATGCTAAATAATAGAGAACACATGCCATTTAATATGTAAACATAGTATGAAAATTCATACATATATAATATCATTGTGAGAATATCATGATTAATAGTAATAGAATTTTAAATAATGGAAATGATTAATTATTGGATTTCAGGATCTCAGTCCTCATGATACCTCTACTATCATGACCTTTCTAAGAGAGTTTAACATCATTGGATATGTATACACTAGAAACACATTTAAAGAAGGATATTAAATGAATTTGTCCTCATTGGACTACTAATTCATGAAGTTTATATATATATATACAACAGGCCCTATCCATATCTTCATGTATAATGTATTCTTCATATATAGAATGACGAATTTAATTCCTGAAAAATATGCATTATCAATAAATTTCTATATTATATAAAGAGTAAAAATAAACAATAATTTCCAAAGTCAATTATATAACATTCAATATAATGTAAAATATAATGAAATGATATATGTTTTAGTAATATTTTAATCCATGATAAATAATATAGATGTTTTTTTGTAAATAAAATGTTTAATGAAAACATGAAATTTAAAAAAAAAATTGAATATTAATTATTAATTAATGAATCATGAAAGAGAGTGTTAAATATTTTTCTGGTGAAACTGATTGTAAAACATATAGAGAAATAATAATTTTGTTATCAGTAAAACATTTCCACATTAGTTAAAATTAATATAAAGTGATGCTGATTTTAATTAACTGAAATGTTTTAAAAATGTCAATAAAAACATTCACGAGGAAGATAAAATTCTTATAATGAAATTTTTATCAAAACAAAAATTATTACACAATATTTAGAAAATAGTTTTACTTAAAAACAATAATTTATACTTATAATGTATTCTTTAAAAAACATGGTGTTCATGATGGTAGAAAATTAAATACTTCCTGTACACATTTAAATAAATATTACTTCACAATTTTCTATGAAATGAAAACATGCCTTATATAGAAAATGACACAAATATTCCCATATTGTTTTGTAAAAATAAATAAATGGGTAAAATATTCTTTAATAAATCATTTTCATAGTGTTAAAAGAAATTGAAAACATTTATCGAAAATTATGTTTTGAAAGAAAGAGGATTTTTGATTGAAGAGAGAAATAAAGTCATATTTTATTAAAACATTTTCTCAATTATCTTTAATTATAAAGGAAAGGATTATGGTAATATTACATAAAAAATATTTCATAACCAGAGGGGAATAAAATGAATAGGTTTTATTATACAATGTCTAAATAATTTTTTTAAAGAGAAATTCATGTATAAATAATCTCGATTAAAATGATATTGTGGAATAAACCCTTAAAAAGAACATAACATTTATGTGAGAAATAATCAATGAATAAATTATTTTTATAAAATGTAAAACCAAATAATTCATGAGGATATAAAACATATGATACTCAAAATTATTTACACAAATAATAATAAAATGATAAAGAAAATTAAGATGTAATATGACCCAAAAAAAAGATAAACTGAGTCACAAAATTCCTGATCACTTTGTAGTTTTCAATTTAAACCCCCTTAGATAAAATAATCAAAATGAAAACATAATATAATAATAATTATGAAGTTTTCATAAAATTATATGAAAAATGGGTAGTATATACACCATATAAACTAAATTAGGTGCATGATATTATAATATTCTTCAATGAAGGGAAATTGTGGAAAAGTCCCTTATCTGAGGTTTCCTTTTAGTTGAACATGTTTTAATATAATTTATAAGGTTTCCATTTTTTTTTTAAATTTATAAGAAAATTATATTAAAAATTATAATATTATATATAAAACTCCTATAACATTTCCATATTTTTACTATTTCAGGTGTTAATTTCCAGTTTCATGTCAAGTATGTGTTTGAGGGGGAAACTGTAAAATAGATTCGTATCATTAAATTAATTTATGAGGTTTAATTAAATAATTTCATAGGTGAAAGAAATTTTTGATGATGTTTGGTATTTCAATAAACACATGAAATTCACATTTTGAATGGTTTACACAATGTGAAAGGGTTGCATTCTAGGATTTAAATAGGTATTTCAGAAAATACCGTACACATTCACTAATAAATATTTACTCTATTCTTTTTTTAAACCATAGGCGAATCATAGAGTACCTTCAACCCCGATCCTCCTACATCGATCTATTGGTTTCTATGGATTCTAACAGGTTATCTGTGGGGAGTTATCCTCTCTTTCACATGGTTGTATCTTATTCACCCCTTATATATCTTCAATGGTGGTGTAATTTTGGTTTGGGATGTGTGTTGGACTACATTTTGATAACCTATTATATTTTGTGAATTGATATGCGTTGTTTTCATGTGGTCGTGGTTTCCCAGAATTTCAATATCTCAATGTTATCCCCAATTAGTTGTAAAATATTTTTTTGAGGTGGGGATTCCCTCATTTATCACTTTTTTTTACCTTGAGGGAGGGTTTTATAATTAATTATCTAGGTGATATGGTTTACACTATCCTAATCAATGTATATTAATTAGTTAATTAAAATTTAAGTGGGAAGGAGAATGATTCACATTCTTTATTGCTATGATATTATTATGATGTTGTGTTTCTATGGAACTAATTCCTTTATAAAAATAATGTATATTGGAGGAAGTTTTTTCACTTGTTATATATGTGTTTTCGATCCCATATTTTATAGTTTTGGTGATATCACCATAAAGTGGAAATTTTCTACCCACTTATATTTTTTTAATAAAACGGTTTCCCCAATATTTAATTTTTTTGTGATGAAACCCCTAAAATAAAGTTAAATGTGATAAAAAACACATTGTTAAATCTATAAAATAATATTTTATGTGATTTGTGGTTTATAATGTAGTTATTTTTTGGTGGTGGGTTATGGTTTTCTGGACTTGATTTTGGGGCTGTAAGGTGATGGTTTTTTGGGGTTGCTTTTGGGGTGGTGAGGTGGAGATTTGTTTTTACATGATTTTGTGGAAGAGATGTGATGGTTTTTTGGATATGATTTTGGGGAGGTGAAATAATGGATTTTTTTCCATACATTTGGGGTGTTAATGTGGTGATTTGATGGGTGATAATGAGATGGTTTTGATGTGTGGTTTTGTTATAATAGATTCTCGGATAATGATGGAACACCTAGCTAATAATTTTTAAAATATTGTGACCATGTTTTTTAATGGGGTGGAAATAATTTATTAAAAAATTAATTATGGTATGTACGATTAAATGGTGATGATTTTTAATAATGAAATGAATGGGTTTGAAAATGGATTTTCTTAAAAAAAATTATGTGACATGTTATTTATGAGGTGTTATGAATTTTGAGGTGGAAGGGAAATTCAGGATGTTGTGAGTATGTTTGTGTTTTGTTTTTAACCCATATTTATGTCTTTTGTGTGTACATATGTAAATACTTATATATTTCTTGTGATTTCTATACATAACCCACCCACATATATCACAGCATGTCAACACCCGTATAATCACATGGATTGTTTTCCCCAACATCCTGGTGATGAGGAGGGATAGATGACTACCCTATGTTTCTTGATCTATCTTCTAGGATAGTATATATACATAGGCTATGATGGACGAAGGACTTTTAGTTCTCTAGGTGATGGACCGATTATTTCTGTGGGAATTTTCATATACATATGTTGTAGAGTGATAGGCCAAGTATTTTTGTGTGAGATGTGAAATGTACATGTTGTGGGGTGAATTATGGTGGGGGTCAAGCATGGTAGAATGGGGGAACAAGTTTTATGGTCTTCATTATCATGATAATTTAATACTCTGGTTATGGGAGTGGTTGTGATGTGATATCCTAGGTGTTTGTGGGAGTGATGGGATGTGACCATGTTGTGGGGTTGTGTTATATGTTATTTGGAAGATATGAGAGTGTGAGTATATAAAATGTTGTGGTAAAATAGTCTGAAATAAGTGGGAATGTAGTGATGGTACCCTTTACTGATATACTCTATATTATGTTATTATAATTGGAATGTGTTTTGTAGTGAAAATGCATTGGTAAGGTTGGGATGTATAGTTAACATGTTTTGTTGTTTTGGTTCATTTCTTTTGCTCACTAGTGATTTAATATGTTACTATAACATGTGTATGATAGAAATTGATTTTCCATCTGCCTATACATGTATTATTAACCTATGTATATAAATTTATTATCTGGCTTCAAGGATGATTACATGGTTTGAGATGGATTTCACAAGCTCAAACCTTTTTGGACAGTTAGAGTGTCACTACATTAACTTTTCTTTTGGTTATTTACTCTTATAAACTTTTATCTATATTAGTTTTATTTATACATGAATTGTTGGATGGTTTAAGTTTTGATTTTATATTATGACATAGATTATCTTGAGGATAATTCATCTTATCACCTGATACTATATTATTTTATATGGTAATGCCTTCTATTTCATGAAATTTGTATACCCTCATTTATAGTCAACATTCTAGGGCCTATTGGTGGTGAGAATTATGGGTTATTATCTACTTCCCTTCACTGAGGTATCATTGTTGGGTGGGGGTCATGATAAAGTGGTATCATTGGTAGGTTGAGAGACATGATAGTGTTTGGAGTTAGACATTGTGATGATTTATGGGGTTTGTATGTAAACCATGGCAGTTGAACATGGTTCATGACATAGGCTAGAGAGACCGGCGATGACCTGTGATTTTGGGTCCCTTGGTATCTAATGCATGAACACTCATCTTATTTAATTAACAAAGTTATGTGGACTAGTTTTTATGGTAGATACATAGGAAAGGAACATGCATCATAAGGAATTATGTTACTATTTTTTGGGTTCTTTTTGGGAAGGTTAAAATCAATAAGGTGAATTAAAATGAATCTAAATAAAATTACATACTAATTGGTCTTATGAAATATTTATTTCTTTTTCAACTATGGATCATAAACATAATATGTGTCTTTTTTCAGGAAGAAAAGGTTTGTAAGTATGACTCGGTTGATCTTTATAAGATTGATCCATCTGAGGAGTATGATCAGTGGTAGAGGTTGTTGTGTGATTTCTTGTGGTAGGATTTAGGGAAATATGAGGTGAGTGTTTCATATTTGATGATTGAGAGCTGGATATAAGAGATTGTGATTGCTTTCAGTTTGATCCATGGCCTATTGGTATACTATTCGCCATTATTAATTAGTGAGATATGAGGAGTTATACAGAAGTGTGGGATGATATATATAAGTGATTATAAGGTGGAATATAATTCATGGGACAAATTTATAAAAGTTTTTCAGGAATATTTCCTTTAATTGATCATGATGGAAATGAATAGGCATGATTTTTTGTCAATTAAATAATGTTGTATGTCAGTTTGGGAGTTGGGAATCTAGTTTAAGGTCATTATATGTTTTTTCCTGGATCTTTTTTCTGATGAGGAGTCTCATGAAAGATGTATTCAAGGGGAGATCTGTAATTCTATATAGTAAGTATTTAATCATTTTACAGTTCCAACATATCTAGAGGTCTTAAGAAGGTAGATAGTATTGAGAATCTGATCTTCCAAGGAGGTTTTACATGATAGGGGAACTAGATGGGTTACTTAAGGAGAAGTGTTTTCGATGGTAGGTCTTAGGCACCAGGTCTTTCAAGTTTTTTACCAACAAGAATTCGAACTCATCATTTTCTCTTCTAGTATTATGGGGCTAGTGGTTTCCATAATTTTCCTATAGATATTCGGAATGTGTGATTTGTGTGTGGAGTTCTTATCCATTTCCAGAATAAGTTCCCTTTTAACCTTAAATATTAGTTTTGTGGAGGATTAGAGGTTTAGTTATCGCCTCAATAATAGTTTTCAGTGAGACCATTCCACCAATAGGGGAAGTAGGATTATGCTCCCTCGAGGGAATATGGAGTAGTTAGAGGATGACCACAATATGTTCATCATGTTCAAGGACCATAAACCAAGAATGGACATGGAGGTGGATATGAGAATATAGTTAGAGAATATGGACGTGTGTAGTTTTATGCAGTGGAGGGACATATATCATTGATGGTATGCTTATTTTTTCATCTAACTTTTTTTTTCCATTGTTTGATTTTGGATCATCACATTCCTTGTTTCAACCACTATAGTCCATGATTTTTGACTAGGTGTAGAGTATATTTTTGTTCCAATAGTGTTAAATATTCATGTAAGAGGATAGAATGAAATGTTTGATGTGTAACGAGGGTAGATTGATAATGTGGAGACATTCGTCCCATGGGGATATTTTTATGACATAGATATATCCATATTATGACATCATATACATTGATTGGTTGTATTACATATGTTTTTATTATAGACTACTTTTGGAGGCAAGTTGTGTTCCTAGATGTGTATAGACAATGTGGATCCCCTTCTTTCATTGATAGCTAATATGATGGTAGCATTAGTGGATACTAGGACTTTGGTGGTCCTCATAGTCACTGTGGACTTTATGAATATTTTCCAATAGAAGGTTGAATGCTACCCCCTCAACATGATTTTGTTCTTGGGATAAACATGATTATTGCTACCTACCTAATTTTGATGGATCCATATTAGATGACACCTTATGAGTTGTGGGAGTTGTGGAATAATATAGATGATCTGATATAGAATGGTTTTATCTAGCCCATTGTATCACTGTGGGGTTCCTTATTATTGTTCTCTAATAAGGAAGATGATAGGAATAGAATGTGTATAGAATACTAGAGTTTGAATCTGGAGATGTTCAATATATGTTACACTGTTCCATGGATAAGGGATATTTTTCACTAGTTGAGTGGGGTGAGTTGGTTTTCTAAGAGATATTTGTGGTCTGGATATCACATGTTGAGGGTGAAGGAGGGTGAAAACTTGAAGACTACCTTTAGATATAGTTATGGAAATTTTGGTTTCGTATTTATCATTTTCACCATCACAAACACACCATCATTGTTTATGGGACACATGATATCCAGGTTCTCTTAATTCATCGACAAATTCATAGTTGTTTTCATTATGGAAATATATATATATATATATATATATATATATATATACTCATATGTAGAGGGGGATCATTCCAAACATATTAGAGCTATCTTTTAGGTTCTTTGATGTATCTAGATCTATGTAAAGTTGTTCAAGATTAATTTTTAGACACAATAAGTTCATTTCATCAATAATGTGATGTCATAGTTTGGTTTGGAGATATACCCATCGAACGTAGAGGCATTTGATTATTTGGAAACAACTAAGAACAATGTTGAAGTTCATAGTTTCTTGGGTATTTAATGCTATTATTGGACAGTTGCGCCTATTTTCAATCTAGTTGTATTGCCATTAACAACTTTTACTAGGAAGGTCTAGGATGTTTTAAGGACTGGTCGGTGGTGATAAGTGTTCAGTTACCTGATGGGGAAGTTGGATAGTGCTCCTTCACTTTAGTTTACTAAGGAGGGTGGATGTTTTGTTCCACATCTCATTAGGGAATAAGGTGTATGTTTATATAATAGAGGGACATGATCACTTATGGGTTTGTGTAGTTATATTACCATGTGTAAAACTATAACACCCATGATTTATAACTAGAAGTTGTGGAATTTTAATGGATGTTGTGGAAACACTACCTCATTGGGGAGTACTTTTTGGTCTTCACAAATCATAAGACTTTGAGGTATATCTTTTAACATCAAGATATATATTTTTTGACAGAAAAAAAGTATGGGGTTTATTCAAGATTATGATTTTTAGATCTCCTATAACTCAAGAAAAAAGATTTTTGTGGAAGACTCTTTGAGCATGTATTGAGGGAAGGATGTTGTTCAGGAGTAGAGGGATGATTAGGCAGAACATATGGGTTGGAATCATTCCACATAGATGCAGGGGTGGATAATGGAAGAGGATATTTATTTTAGATAATGGTGGAGTCTTATATGATGTAGATATTAGAGGAGTCTTAATGGGGATACTTATAGGTAGAGGTGATACATGATTGGGTTGACCATGGTGATGCACCATAGGGATGGTCAGAACTAGATGTTGTTTAGAGAGAGGTTTTTTGTTTTGGTGACGATTCAGGAGGGATTCCTTAATGATTTTCATAAATCAACTTTGGTGGAAAACCAGGATAATCCATGATATAATGTGGCTTGAAGATGCATTTTTATTGGTCCAAGATGAAATGGGAAGTAGTGGAGTTCATGGAGAGGTGTTTGGATATCCATAAGGTAAAGTCTAAGCATCATGTTCCCAGTATTTGGAGCATCAATTATAAATTTCCAAGTGGAAATGAGATGAAATTTTGATGGATTTAATCATCGGGTTATCCATATATTACAGAGGATGTGATGATATATGGATGATCATGGATGCGTTGATGAAATCAGACCACTTATTAGCGATCAAAGAGTCATCCAAATTGGATTCATCAACTAAGAAGAATGATGATGTGATGGTGATTTAGCATGGAGTTTCACAAACCATTTTCATGAATGATGATTTATATTTTACCTATTTAATCTGTAGTGGATTATTGTATGATTTTATCATTCAGTTACGCACCACCTCTACTTTCCACCCTCAGGTGTATGATAATACAATGAGTCAGGTGTGTTTTGATTGTATCTAATGGATTGATTTCAATGATAATATGATAGAAATGCTTAGTCCACAAAAATCTTTGGTTTTGGCATGGGGTGCTGCCAAATCAGTTTTTATAGATGCAAGGAAGAAGCGTGGTTGGAGATCTAGAATTATAGAAATTTACAATTTACATGGAATTTATTGAGGTGCAACATTCCATGTGGGTCCCTATCAGAAATGGACAAGGATTATATAGAATATTAAGTATCACATGATGTGTGACCATGTCACTCAGTGTGTAACCCATTTGCAATGGCTTGATGTGTACCTCAGAGAGTTAATAGACATGTATAGGGAGTACATGAGAATGTACACACTATGTACTGATACATGGACATAGCTTTTATAGGAATACACTAGCTAATCTATGTATTAGTACATTGGAAAAAGTATATAATAATCCGCACACTGTGTACTATTTCATGGACATGGAAACAGACATGGTGTTTTAACATGGGAAGGATCTAGGGTCAAAGGGAAACATCATGCTACACATTTTTTACTCTTTCATAGTTATCTTGGATCCCTTCTCATCTATATGTCAGACAAATTTTGTTGGGGTACACTCCCCATATCATTTTCCCTGAGGGTTAGTATAGAACCACCTCCTCACATATGACATCAATCCCTTCATTAGGACATCATGGATAGAGTTGTTCGAATCCCTCTGTGATACCTAGAGAGAGATCCTGTATCATATTTATTTCATATGTTGTATTATATTAACCAAAACTGTGTGAGCACTTATCATCTACATAGTTATTCCAAATTTAGTTTTTTGGTATATACCATGGCCTTTGGTCATGATACTCATTTATGTTTTATATCTCCTCATACATTTAGTATATAATTCTAATGGTGAGAATCTACCAGAACGTCCTCTTGCATATATTTCATCAGTACTAGTTGACTTGTGGGGCGTGCTCCCTTGTGTGAGTTACAATGCTAACTTTATTGAATTTCTCCCTAGGGAAATCTTTATATTGATAATAAGAATTGATTATATTTATTCTATTTGAATCAATAACTAAATAATTGAGCACAATGAGTAAGATAAAAATCCTCATGAATATTGATCCACAAATTAAAATCCCTATAATGGTAAAATTATCAAATACTATAAGGGATTATCACAGTTCTTATGTTAGCTATGCATAATTTAAAATATATATCCCATGGTTTCTACTACACATTCTTTGATACCAATTTTTACAACCCTTGACCTAGTATCCTAGAGTCTTTGGTGACATTATTACATTCTAAAAAATATAAGATATCGAATTCCAATGCACCGATCAGTTTAGTATCCATGTAAAACAAGATACATACATGATTCCTTTATTATATTGGTAATACAGATATAAAATAATAATGAAAATTAATGGACTTCCTTGTACTCATTCAAATATTTAAACTTCATATCCAATGAAAGGAAAAAAAATGGTGATCTCAAATGCTAAGTAAGGTTTATGTATAGTAAAAGAAAACATTAATCAATAAGCCTAATAAATATAGAAAGGAAAATATCTGATTGCACATTGTAGTTAAATAACCTGAATTTCTTGATATGATAAGAAATAATCAATATATAAATATAAAAAACTAAACACACAAGCCATTTAAATAAATTAAATATCCTAATAAGATATGTAATGACCAATATGTAAATGTATATAATTGAAAAATAATTCCATTTAGTAAATAAAATAGGGAATGAAATGTATCTAGAGAAAATATCATTGTGATAATCTCATGGATAGTTATTTATAATATATTGTCAATGGAAATGAAAAATTATTAGAAATAATGTTTTAAAAAACATGATAGCTCAATCATTAATAAATTTCACAATTTGGTTTTAAAATATAGGTATAAAATAATTTAATGACATATTATACATTTGACTCATGAGAGAATTGATACATCGAGAGGTTATTTAATTCTTATCGCCACCCATCACTAAAGGTCCAAAGCATTCTTCATATTCCGAGTGATTGATTTAATTCATGAATCAATGTACCTTATAAAAATAATATGTATTGATTAAATAATATATATTTAGCATTATTTCCCCAATTATTTAAGTAAACTTTAAATTAAATACTGTATGTAAAAAATGTTATACTTTTTATGAAATAATCATTTCTATGATACCAAGAAAATAGAAATTAAGAAAAGTTAAATAGCCAAAAATCATGTGTTTGTGAATTATTTAAAGGACAATATCATTAAAACATATACCCATAAGTTAATTAGAAAAATAAAGGGATTTTTTCATTGATGAAGAAATGTATCATAAAAATATATTTGAAAACATTTTTGATGAATATATCTTTTTGGCATTTAAATTCCCTTCAAAAAATTTGAAAATATGAATGATAAAAACTTATTTAAAAATAACCTTATAAAATCATAAAAGAAACATCAAATAATTAAATCATCATGATGGAGGATATACCTACTCATGTCTTAAAAATTTTAAAAAAATCCTTTCATAGTTTTATAAGAGAAGTTAC